>JAGDQO010000879.1:0-496782 GCA_018342035.1 Solanum appendiculatum | reverse complement strand
TTGATTGTGGTTGTATGAAAATAGAATATGCTGTTTTATGGATTTTTTATGCTCATAGACCTGCTAGAATTAGGGAATTTAACGAGCGTTGTGTACTATGTAATCTTACACCACGAAAAGTTCCAAAAACATGTTAAAACTATGTGGAATTCTTTTTATGAAATGCTTTCAGTTGCTTATGAATATCAACGACCCATACAAATGGTTTTTAATGCCCATAATTCTGACCCGCTAGAAAGAATTTGTGATGAAGATTGGATAGAAACCTAAGAACTATTGGATTTTCTAAAACTTTTTTATAATGCTACAACCATGTTTTCTGGAATTTATTATCCTACTATTTCATCAGTCTTAGTAAATATTTGTGCTATTTCAATTCAATTTGAAACATACTAAAAAATTGAAAAATTTAGACCGTCAATTGAAGCTATGATTGAAAAATTTTAAAATTTTTTTTTTCCTATTCCTCAAATTTTTTTAACTGCGACTTTACTTAACCCTCAATATAAATTACGAGGTGTACAATGACTTGTTCAAACTTTTTATGATACTTTAGAAATTTTACCGGAAGAAGTTTCAAGTTGTGAATTTTGTAAGTCTAGCATAAAAGTGCAAGCCAAAATTTTATATGAAAAATATAAAACTATGGAAATTAATGAAGGAGCTGTTGCTCAAACTTCTAATGCTATCAACAATGATTATATTGATAATTATATGCTTGATTTTCTTGGTCTTAATTCTACTAACCGTGATGATTTTGAAGAATATCTTAATTAGTGTTTGGAAACAGTTACCGACGAGCAGGGCAACGTAAAAGTATTAGATTGGTGGAGGAAACGTGGCAGTGCATTTCCAACTCTTAGCAAAATGGTTCGTGATATTCTAGCTATTCAAGCTTCATCAGTTGCTTCAGAGGCTGCTTTTAGTGCGGCAAGGTTTCAAATTGGAGATCACAGACATTCATTGGCTGAAGAAAGCTTGGAGTCATCAGTCTTATTTAGAGACTGGATCAACGCCGAGAGAAGAAATTATAATTTGCCAAAGTTAAGCGCCAAACAAGACTCTTATTTTAATTCAATATTTGGATGTAGTAGTGAAGATGAACTAGATGCACAAGAGTTTCAAGCATCATTGCCAACACCGGAGGATGTTACCGTCGATTTGATACAAGAGTTAGAAAAAAGTTTTCTTGGACAATACAGATATTAGATTTACATACGAGAACTAATTGAAACAGAACCCTTCCTAGAAGGTGGCTGCGTAGATTAGTTACTCATCTAATATTTGTTACAAATATTAGATTTACATACGAGAACTTTTTGAAACAGAACCCTTCCTAGAAGGTGGTTGTGTAGATTAGTTACTCCTCTAATATTTAATTTGTAAATTGTAACTTGTAAGTTGTAAGTTGCAATTGAATTTTATTTGAATAAATTTAAAGCCTTTATTCAACTATTGTGTTGCATTTAAATTTAATACTTTACTTATCAAAACTTACTTCAAAATTTGAAATTTGTAATTTGAATTTTGAAAGTTAAAAGATGAAATTTGAATTTTCCAAAACTTAAGCATTTTAACTTAGCTAAAAAATAATATTCAAAACAATAAAAATTAAAAATGTCATTCAAAAAAAATATAACTTCAAAACAATTAAATAAATACAAAAAAAATAAAAATCCCGTGTCGCGTCCCGTCCCCTAAAACACTGTCCCATTCCACTAATCTAGTGGGACGGGATGGGACTTAGATTTGTCCCGCGAATCCCAGTCAAACCTCGACCCGTCCCATCCCGTCCCCATATGTCCCGTCCCCTTGCCAGCCTTATTTGCAACAAAAGAAAAATGTGGGTTGAGTAGGAAGAAGAAGAGGAGTGGTTGTGGTGGGTGAAATTCCAAGAAGAAAAAGGAGGAGGGCAGGAGGTGGAGGAGAGAGGGTCGGAAGTTGGGGGTGGGAAGGGATGGTTGAGGAAGAAAGGTTTTTTAATTTTTTTTTAAATTAATTATTATTTTTTAAAAAAAATTTAATGTAAAATATCATTTTTACTCGCTTTCAAACGCGTGTAATCACACATTTTTTCAACTTAGAAATATCAATGTCAAATAAGCTCGATCAATGGTCAGAGAGGTTTAAAATATTGTCTTCTGATGAGTTAAGGGTTCAGTTGACAAAGTAATAAATA
The DNA here is from genome assembly GCA_018342035.1 of Solanum appendiculatum. Lineage (NCBI taxonomy): Eukaryota > Viridiplantae > Streptophyta > Magnoliopsida > Solanales > Solanaceae > Solanum > Solanum appendiculatum. Next base: position 494,603 of record JAGDQO010000879.1, on the reverse strand, counting down.
AAAGAGTCCAACTGACAACGGAGTCAAGTCTAAGGGTCTCCCAGGTCATTCTGCCAAAAAAATAATCAGAACTTCTAGAACATCCACTAAAAGTACCACTCTAAAGACTGAAGAGGAATTTTTGTAAATAGTTATGGTTTGGACCCTAACTATCATCATGACAATAATTTTCATATTTACCAAATCTAGTAATAGTTTGAGAGAGGAGAAAGACATTTGACATATGTTGATACTTACCGAAATATGATACATGTATCTATGTTTTAATTCTAAGCAGAATTATTACGCTCACAAATACATGTATCATTAGTATATGAAAAACTACACAAATCTGACCCATTAGGTAAAGTATTTATCCAAATTGAACCCAACCCAATATATTTATCCTGATTGGACCCACAATCCAAATTATTTACCTGACTGCCCCCTCGTTCTATTCACTGAACCACTGCGAATATCATTGGAATATATATATATACTCTGATGGTATCGATATTCTCTAATAGTATTAAGCAGTAATTGAACAATCTTTTCACTGAAACACTTCCTCTTCCTCCTTGATGCCAACAGTGGCGGAGCTAGGAATTTTGAGATGGGTGTGCAAATTTTCTTCTCACCTATGTTAAGGATGTGCAAAATCAAATATACACTCATAATAACTAGCATTTAACCTTTATACACTATATAATTTTCTAGCGAAGGGTGTTCACCGGAACACCCTTCGCCTAAGGTAGCTCCGCCCTTGGATGCCAACAGAGTATATATATACTCTAATGGTATCAAGGAGTAACTGAGTAGTGTTTTCACTTAAACAATGCTTCTTCCTCTTGATACCATCAAAGTATATATATATATATATACATACACACACTTTGATGGTATCAAGCAGTACACATGAATTAGTAGTTAAAAACAGAGGGCTATGAAAGTAAGGGAGTAACCGATTGTAAATAGTTTCCTTTTTGGTACAAGTGTTTTTTTCCTTAGTATATTGTGTTAAACTTTGTAAGTATTGTATCACTCAGACACATATCACTGATACATCTAACAAACCTAAAGCTTTGAATGTGATACATATATCAGTGTTTCAACTCTATGCACAAGTATATGTTTAGCAAACCTAATATATATATATTTTGTATACTGTATCAAATTTTTTAAGTATTGTATTACTTATACATGTATCATTATTTAGAGACCCAATTTAGTAAAAAGATTATAACTGAGATGAAAAACAATGGCTTACCATAATACCTTCAATCAGAGAAGTCTCATTAACGAAACAAAATTAGGCTGCAGATAATAAGAGATTGGAAGTGCAACAATAAGAGGAATTGAGTTTGGTTTTGTGTAATTCTTAACTTTTGGACTAGGAAGTTTTCAACTTAAGAGAATTCTTGTTAGGGTTTTGACTTTTGTTAGATTTTTTTTTCTTTCTATATTTGAGTTTTACTTTTCTATTGAAAAAAATCAAAGTATTATCATTATTACTTTTATTTTTTCAAAAAATTTAAATCTCTTACATATTTAGTTATTCCTTTCTTAGAGGAAAAGCTTGGAGCTCTATAAATTGAAGATCATTCCTATCATAGCACAAGACAATAGCATGCACAATATAGTCGTTGAAGAGTTCTGTTTAGGAGAGATTTTCTCTCGATTTTTTTTTATGTTTTCTTTTATGTTAGTTTTTCATATGTAGCCAATTGGCAAAATCATATAATAATATTATACATTTTAGTATAGTTTTCTTTGTCATATGATTTATATCGATGACATGGTTTGCAGTTATTAGCTTTCGCATGACACTCTGATTATTTCAATCAATCAAAGACATGATTTGTAATTATTAGCTTCTGCATGACGTTTTGATTATTTCAATCCAACGAAAACATGATTTGCAATTATTAGCTTCTACATGACGCTTTGATTATTTCGATCCTAAATTGAAATAATTGAAGCGTCATGCGAAAGCTAATAATTGCAAATCATTTTTTCGATAAATCAGATGACATAAAAAGTATACTAAGAAGCATAATATTATTATATGATTTGGCCAATTGGCATACATAAGAAAAACTAATATAAAAGAATACATAAAAAACTATTGAGAGAAAATCTCTCCTAAACAAAACACTTCAACGACTATATTATAGATGCTATTGAATTTTGGTATGAGAAGAAAACTCTTCAATTTATAGAGATTCAAATTATGGTATACTTTGATTTTTCTTCAAGAGAAAAGTAAAACTCAAGTCTATATATATATATATAATAGGAGAGGTGATAGCGCTTACATGTCAGCACCACAAAAAACAATCATTTTTATTAATTAAAATAATTAATTATTTGTAATTTTTAATTATACTAAATTTGAAACTAAAATTTTAAATAATAATTTAAATGACACATGTCATTTTAAAACTTCCCACTACTCCACAAGTTGATAAAGTATATCAGTTTTTCTTTTTTAAATTTTTTTTATTGTTCTAAAAATATGCTGTTGTAACGTGTTAGATTCCATTTTTTGTGGAAAGATAATTTTAATTACCTTTGCATAAAATGATTAATAGTAATAATAATAATTTTCACGTGCTAGAACCACAAAAAATAGGTTTTTAAATAATTAAAATTAATTGCATGTAATTGGGTCATATAAAAAATTTCTATTTTATTTTTAAAATAATATTAAAGCAGTTTTTCAGAATTAAATGATAACTATCTTTCTACAACCTCCTCATTTAAAGAAAAAACAAATGTAGATAATAATAATAAGGATTAATAATAATAATAATAATAATCTATATATACATATATAATTTATCTATATATTAACAAAATAAAAAAAAACCTACCACAAAAAAAGAATCAATAAATATATATATATAAAGCTCGATATGAGAGAGCTGATGTGGCACCCCTCTTAGGCCAGCATTAGTATTTATCTTTTTTGTCATTTTTTTGACCTTTTTTTTCTTATTTTTATCTTAATATATTGATTAAAATTAAATAAATACCCTCTATTAATTATTTTCCTTTAAATTCTTTCATTAATTCCTTCATTACTTTATGTATGTATATGTACGTTACATTAAACTCTGCAACTGAAGAGGCAACCATACCTGAAGCCCATTTTATGGTTGCAAATATTTAATTCTATCCTTAAATTTCATCCATTAATTTAGTTAATATTATTATAATTTACATGTATGGATGCTATATTTAGTACTATAAAAAAGGCAAAAGACCCAAAAAGCTGTTGTTATTCTTGAAAATAAGTAGTAGTCCAATTTTTTTCTTATCTTATTCCTTCTCTAATGAAATTGTCTCCTTACATTTTTTATTTATTTTCACATATTCATTTGTGTTTCCTACTGAGGTTTATTGCAGATGGCATGATTCAACAATGGATAATGAACAAAAGAGAAATCTGATAATTATTGTGCAAATTTAGTAAGTTTTTTTATGTAATCGTTTATTTTAACATATTCATTTGTGTTTCCTACTCAAGTGTATTGCAGATGACATGATTCAACCCAACGAATAATGAACAAATGAGAAATCTGATACTTATTGTGCAAATTTAGTAAGTTTTTTAATGTAATCGTTTATGATAATTACTGTGCAAATTTAGTAAGTTTTTTTAATGTAATCGTTTATGATAATTACTGTGCAAATTTAGTAAGTTTTTTTTTTATGTAATAGTTTATGATTTTTGACGTTGACTTAACAAATGTTACAATAGAAGTGCACTGAGAGTTTGAGTGATATGCGTGATGACAAATTAGCCGTCAATTCTTTTTATGTCTCATAAAATTGCAAATGATGGTTTATGTCATTTTTATTATTTAAAAATTTGTGCAAGTAAATTTACATCAAAAGATAAAGAGAATTTTCTGAATCACAAGAATTCTCAAAGTTCATGGCCTAAGGAAAATATAGCATAATTATATTATAAATTCTAATCTGGATTTGTTTTCATGAATATTAAAGAGTTTATGAGATCACTTAAGTAATTGCTAAATTATTTCGTTGTTGTTATTTCACGAGTTTATGCTCTTTTTTCAAACTTTTTACTATTCTCTCATTTATATGCTTTATTATACTTTTCTTCCTTCTTCTATAATAATTATTGAGAAATCACATTGTGATGACAAAACTTGTGTGACTTGGTATTCTGGTTCTAATGTTGATTATTTGGATATTTAAAACTCAATAAATAAATTAAAATTATTGTTCATAATTTATAAACTAAAAAAGTTGGCTTCATCTCAAAATTTGATTTATTCGTGATTGATTTTCATTGATATTTTAAAAAAGAAATCCAATGGAGTATCATAATATATATATATTTTATTCTTGATTATACGAATCATGAGGTTTTTTTTTAGAAAAAATGATTTGATTTTTCTCTTTGCTTCTTTTTGTAGTTTCTAGAGAATATTAATGTTAGACATTCTTGTATAGTTTAATTTTACGAGGTAAATGGATTTGACATGTATTATATAATTATCATTTTTTTGTATTGCAATTTTAAAGAATTCTTGATGATACAAATCAAGAATTTTTTTTAGGAAAAATGATTTGATTTTTTTCTCTTTTGCTTCTCTTTAGAGTTTCTTGAGTTTTTTTTTTTGCTTACTTTTGTAGTTTCTAATTAAAGAATCTGATTATGAATTGAATTATATTATGTTGATAACATGGTCCTCCTTTCCTCTTCAACTCATAACTAAATATTCTTTAAAGTTTTACCTGATTAGTTAATTTTATTTTATGTTTTTTTGTTGTTATTGTAAGGTTAACTTATCGTGTTTTGAGGTTTGGATATTTTTTAAAATAAAAGTAGAAAAGGGAGTTAACATATACATGTATTTTACTCGAGAAAGTATGTAGATATAATTTTGTAGTTATGTGGATCAACTTTTATTAATTATAATGATAGAACATAAGAATGTAACGTTAAATTATAATTTTCAAAATACAGTTTAATTCATAGAAAAATTGATTATTACTCAAAATGCTTTGTATTTGGTTAGGATAAAAAAGATTTTAGTAAAATTGTTTGTCTCTCTCAATCTACTCTCTTTACCAACATATAAATTATCTAGATAAAAAAAAAGTGATGTGATATCCCTTTTTCCCCAAGAATCATATTTATTTTTTCTCGTTTTTTTTGATATTTTTTCCTGTTTATATATTTCTTATTATTGTAAAAAAATTAATATGTCAATTACTACTCCTTCATTTATTCATATTCTTTAATAGAAAATTTTAATTTTCCTTACTTACGTGACTTTTGATGATCATAACTCCTAAATTATCTTAATAGTCATGTTCATGATATCATTTGATATTTAATTGTTTTTATTTTCCTTACTTTCATGATTTTTGATGATCATAACTCCCAAATTATATTAAAAGTCATATTCATGATATCATTTGATATTTCATATTGTTATCCTATAAATAGAGACATTGTAAAATTTTATTATAAAAACAATCAAATTTATATGCATAAAAGAACTAAAAACAATTTCTTTAACTTTCTTATTTATTGAGAAATACTTTAAATTCCGTCATTTATTTCTCTTAATAACAAATTTGTGTTTAAAGTGTTAAAGAAAAGTCATATATATAAACTAATCTTCTTTCTAATGTGAACAAAAATAACAAAGAGTCATATTATTTTTTTTCCGTTTTACCATAATAAATGTGAATATATGATTAATGTGTATTAAATTTATTATTATTGAAAGTAAAAAAAAAAATTCTTTTATTTTTTCTCACATCAAAAAATGGAGTTATATTTTGGAGAGTTATTGCTCCAATTTATTTATAATAATTACCACAATAATCTTGTAATAATAGGAATAATTGTATTAATGTTGTAAAAAATTGTCCAACTCTTAGTACTTTTCTACATCTTCAACGTTGCATACATGTATTATTTTTTTTAAATTATTTTTTCATCACTCTCTGATAATCTCTATAGGACTAAATTATGTGTTTAGTTTTATTTTATTTTTATTGTAAAAGTAAAACCTCAACGGTAATGTTTCACTATAGCAATTTAATTCTCTCTTCTTGCAATGCACACTATAAGAATGAAAGTTTAAATATAATTTTTTAATATTAATAGATCTTATGCACACAAATATGTATTAAATGAGTGCCAATACGAACATCGAATATCGAAAAAAATAGATAATATCATAATCGTAACCTAATTTGTATTTCTCCCTTTTATTATATCATTAATTAGAATATTTATCACATAGTGACATTAATTATTTAAAAATATATTTAATATTTTCTTATACCCGCGCGAAGCGCGGACAAGTACACTAGTTAATTTTTAATCTAAAAATGTAAAAATAAAAATTGGAAATCATTTTTAAAACTTTAAAAAACATAAATTATCAAAAATTGAAAATTTATTGAAATTAGTTAAAAAATTTAAAATGTACGTGCATTTAATATATATATCCAACTAATATTTCTTATTCACAATATGTATGAATTGTTTTTAATATGTATCAATTGTGATATAACCATTTTAATTTTATTAATTAAAACAATTAATTAATTAAAATCATAATATTATATTTCTTATTCCAATCAGTGGAGAACTTTTAGGAATAATTTCAAATTTTCTGAAAATAAAAATAAAAATTACAAACACAACTTTCCTAATAATAATAATCTCAGTCTCTCTCTCTAATATATATATATATATATATATATATAAGAATTAAAATTTCAAAGTGTAATCACCACAAAATAAATAAACTAAAATAATATTAAATGTTATTAATGAAATATAATATATCATAATTATTTTATAAATATATAATTGAATATTTCAATCATCAATAAAATCTTCAAATATTTGAAATTTGAAAATATTAAAGTATGGATATATGAAAGTATGCCAAGCACACACACCCACGTTAAAAAACCATTTGCACGGCTAAAATATAGGAATATATATTTATTGTTAGAATTATTTTTTTAGAAAAAATTTGTCCTTATTTATTAAAATTATTTTTTAAAAGTAATTCTAACACTTTTTCATATTGATGTCAATTTTATTTAAGGGTAACCGCCATTCTCCCACTTCGCCCATTCCTTTTCCTTCCTATCTTCCCTCAATTTCTCTTTCTATATTCATTAAATTGAATTTATAGGTAATAATCATCGAGATAATTTGTCAGAGAGCATATTGATCACTTTTTCTTATTGATACTATTTCATTTGCAGATAATGTTATATCTATGCCAATAATATTTGTAATTTGTATCTTACAATTTTCTATAAGTCGAATAATTTATGATTACTGATTAGTTTTGTATTAGTGATAGATTGAAATTCATATGTCTTTTTATTATCAAAAAGATATAAATGAATGAGAAAAACTCGAAATCAAGTGCCCAATCATGTCTCCCGAAAATGGTAAGGAGCTTCTCAATTTCGTTGATGCCTTTCTCTTCGATTTCGATGGCAAAAGAAAATCCACTTCATAATAGGTAATTATTTCTATTAATTTTTATTTGTTTTAATCAATTCTTTAAATAAATTATTTGAATCTGACAAGATTAAGCTTTTTGTATAAAATACTATTTAAAATTCTTTTGGCATGCGTTATTCAATGTTGGTTTCATTTTCTTTGATGACTTAAATGAGTTTTTTATTTTCAAGAATAATAACAATATGTAAGTATAATGATGAGGATAATGAAAGACTTAAGATGATCTTAAAATGGAGATATTTATTCCTTAGATAATTACTGCTATTTATTTATTAATTTAATTTTAATTGTTTTTAATTATAAAATTATTTAAATCTAAAAAAAATTAGGCTTTTGGTAGGTGATAAAATGATCATTAATTTACAGTTGAAGATTCTGCATGGATTTCTTATTGTTGCCTAAGCATATTTGACCATATATTCAAAGTACATACATTTAAATCTTAAATTTAGGGAGTAGTATTTGATGAAGATTTGTCGATAACTTATCTACCAGACAAGTTTTGTTTATTTATATGATTATGCAATATGATTTGATTTTATGTTTTAACACTCAAATTTTATAAAAATATTTTAATATAATGATATAGTCTAAAATTTTGTTCTTTTTTATTTATTTATTTATGTTTTATAATTTATTTTAGAAAGTTGAATGAAATGTGATAGTTTCTTGATCTTTTTCTACGTGACATTTTGTTCGTGCAAAATAAAAAACTCACTTAATGTTTAGGGAAAATGTAGTACTTATTATGTTGCTTTATCTTTATGTTTGTACATGTAGCTTTAATTTAATCATTTTTAAAAAAAAAATCCTAGTAAAAATATTATAGTAGCTTCATTTTTGTATATGATGCTTAAAAGAGTTTACACGATTAATTTTATGTGTTAATCCTTTATATATTTTTACTATATATGTTATTGTCTTTTATTTATCTTTTTTTTTTAATATGCATGACTTTATAACTTAATTTATTGTGTTACTCTTTTTCATAAATCTAACAGATAAAGTGATTGAGAAGATGTTTCAAGAACAAGTAAAAAGGTTTAAGTCAACTTTTTAAATCCATATTTTTTTATTTAATTATTGTTATTGAGAGAAAATTTACAACTTACAATTTTGAATTTTGAATTTGATTTTACAATTTTAAATTGAGATAGATTAATTAAGTTTGATAATCTATGTTTGAAAAAATAAAAATAAAATTTAGATCCAAATCAAATTAATTTTTTTCAGTTACAAAAAAAATCACAAAATATTAATTTAATGTGTTCAATTAAATAATTTAATGATTCATATTATCATTTTAAAAATATTACTAATTGCATAATAAATTTTATTAATTATTTTAAATTTAAAATATTATATCATGTTGTAAAGAAAAACGTTACAGTTTTAATAGACAAGTTATAGTCTTGAATTTTCAATTTTAAAAAAATAATAAAATATATATAATTAAAAACTGATTATAAAAAAAGTATCTAAATAATAATAATAATAGTCTATATATCTATATAATAGGAGATGTGATAGCCCTTACGTGTCCGTACCACAAAAAAACTTAAATCACTTCTAGAAAATAGGGAATAACTGTTCAAAATTGTTTTTAGAAAGGTGGAAAAAAGGTTACTGTTATAAAAGAAAAGTTAAAGAGTTTTTCACCCAATTAAAATTGTTAGTTTTTTTAAAGAAAAACGTTACAGTTTTAATAGGCAAGTTATAGTCTTGAATTTTCTGTTTTAAAAATATATATATATATATATATAATTAAAAACTTATTATTAAAAAAGTATATAAATAATAATAATAATAATCTATATCTATCTATCTATATATAATAGGAGAAGAAAAAAGTGTCACATGTTATCACCACAAAATTTCTCCATTTTTTAGATTTTAAAATTAGTTAGTAATTTTCAATTTAAATTTAAAATTATTAAAAAATCAATATATATTTTAAACGAATTCTTTTTATAATTAGAAAGTTACCACTTACCACAGTTAATATAACTCTTCTCTATTAATAACTGATTCTACATGTGATTAATGTTTAAATTTTTTTGGACTCTTATTTTTATTATAATCAGAATATTTATTTAGCTTGTGTATTTTTTAGTAAGTGGGGTAATGGGGAAAGCTTATAGGTTAGTTTTTTTAAACTTAGTTTTTTGTCTTTTAAGATTGAAGCTAATGTATGAAATTTTTTAGGCTATAAGTTGTTTTTTAGTTTATAATATAGTAGTTTGGTATTACTAAATATTTTGTATTTATTTTATTTTATTTTAAATAAAGAAAATCAAATCAAATAGATTAAAACACGAGGAATATATGTTTTCTTAAAACTGAGGATATGAATTATAAACAACATTCATTATTAAAAAAAATTAAAAAAAACTTCTTATAAACAATATTCATTATTAAAATTAAAAATTAAAATTGAATTAAAATTTTTATTTAAAATTAAAATGAGTTGTAAAAAAAAAACCAATTTAAAATTTGTAAAGTTTAAACATTCAGTTTTTAAATTATTTTTAAAAAAAAGAACCTTTTAGGTATACACTAACCACCCACATCCCCCTTACCCGTATAGATAAAGCAAAACAAAAAATAATTTCAAAATATATTTTACATAAAACCAAACAATTAGGGAGCGGTTATTTGAAAATTGTAAAATAGTTTTTTTTTAATCTATATATATTCAAAAATTCTTTTGTCTTTCTTTACTTTTTATCTTTTTTCCTCCTTTGAATGTAGCTTTGGAACACTTGAGACAAAGCCATCACATCATCTTCAATTTTTTTATTATTTGTCGATCTGTTTGATTTTGATTTTTACTTTAACTATTAACACTCTCAATGAGATTTATGAATATTTTATGTGTGACAATTCTTTATAGATAGTATATTATATTTAAGATTCATGAAAGTTATCATGCCTTTAAATTGTCCAAAACACATACACCTATTGAAGCAGAAGTATTATAACATAAATTTCGTGTTAGATGACCGTGTTGGTGCAGAAGACAATACGTAAAGATCAGACTTCTTACTTCTATCTCTTCTTAATTCAATTTTTTTTAATTGTCTTTGTAATTTTTACACTAACTTAATGAAAGATTTGGGAATATAAATAATCAATTATGAATCTTACATGTAGAGAGAGGAGATATGCTGACAATACAATTCTATTGTTGAATTTTTTTATTTGATGCACAAGAGGATGTATATTTTTAAAAAGGACAAAAAATGGTACTACTTATAAGAAAACTTTACAAAAAAAATGAGGAGAAAACCATTTCAAATCATGTCCTCACGTAATAATTACAGAGTTGAAAAAGCATAGATAAATAAAGTACACTCTTTCAAGTTTTGAAAAACAAAAGCGATGATGCATCACATATTATTTATGACTGATTTTTTTTGTCAATTATTTATTTATTTAGTTTAAATTTTGTTGAGTAAAATGGATGAGAGAGAGAAAATTGATTCAGTTAAGAAGAGGTGTCAAGTGGATGGACATTAAAAAACGAAAAGAAATAGTAATTGGTAAAATGAATGCATAAAAAAGGCAAACATTAAAAATAAATAAAGCAAACGAAAAACACTGTTTGTTCAAATATGTAATCACTTCTTACTTTTAAATTCAGAGGTACTTCCCTTTTTCCTTTAAATAGTAGATTCAAATCGGATTTATGAAAATTTTATATATAGCATTTATAGATTAATAATTGCAAGTTATATCATTATTCTTTATCTTTCAAGTTGTAACAATAATCTATTACAGGTTACAACATTTTAGTTAATTAAATAAAGATTTAAAAAGCAATAAAAAACAATTATTTTTAAAAAATATTTAAAAAAATAACGGATTTTAAATAACCAATAATCTAAAAACATTAATGTTATTAAATAAAATGCTTAAAAATAGGAGACAAATAAGGAAGAGAATATTTTTTCCCTTGTTTAGCTCATTGCAGTTATTAGACTCTAAACAGATTTCTTTTTCAAACTTCATTCATTTTTAATTGTAGTTTTTGAATTAAATTTTCAAATAGAACATCAACTTTATACAATTGCATTACTGATTTAATGTCAATCTTAATTTTTAATTATAAGATCAACTGGATACAAAGTAAGCGACACTACTATTACTGACTGTAATTTCCAACTGGCATCCAATTGATTTTCAATTGATATCCCATTAGAATAATATAAACAACAATATGTAATTGATATTAATTTGCACCAAAAGTAGTTATTGTTGTATACAATTGGTATGCGTTTTGTATAAAACTGGTATACCATTGGGAAAATAGAAAAATCAATTTGTAATTGAAAATTAAGTGTAACAATGTTATACAATTATTGCATACTATATTTATGAGGTGTTTTCAAAACAAAAATACAAAAAATAAATCTGGCTAATAATGATATCCATTTTATATAAACTTTGTATCCGAATTGAAAATTTATAAATCTGGCTAATGTTGAGAAAGATGAAGAATAAAAATGAATGAAATTGGTATAATTCTGGGATGAATAAATCAGACAACTTTAAAACAGATCATATTATATTGTTGTCAAGACTGTAGCAAAAACACGTATACATCATCCAAAAAGTTTTAAAACATTTAATAATTAAAAAGTTTAAACTGCATTCAACTATTTCAACTTTGAATGTCGTGATCTTGGTGTATGATATTTGATAGTATCCGGAGCATGTTCTTTTGCTATGCGTGGTCCACCAAATTTTCTAGCAACAGTTCCAGTCATTTCACTCTCACTAATTGCACCATCATCATTCTTCATTCTTCCACAGTGCCATATGATTGTGACCTACCTTTGACTATAGTACGTTGCATCGATAACAATGGAACCTATATCAAAAACTCCATTGCTGATATATTCAGGAAGTAGACATGCATACAAACCACAATCACTGAAATAAAATTGAAAAACAGTTAATTTTTTAGCAAGAAAGTGCCATAATTATTATGATCAAATCACTAAAAGATGGTATACGTACTTTGAACCTAAATCCTATTGAGGCACATGATCCTTGATTGGATACAAATTTTAATCCAACTTCATGCCAACATTAAACAGACAGTAACTACAAAGTGATATGCATGAATGATGAGAAAATTCATACCAATATCATGCCAATATTATACTCATTCAGATGATTGGATACCAATTTTAATCCAACTTCATGCCAACATTAAATAGAAAGTAACTACAAAGTGAAATGCATGATTGATGAGAAAATTCATGCCAATGTTATACTCATTCAGATGATTGGATACCAATTTTAATCCAACTTCATGCCAACATTAAACAGACAGTAACTCCAAAGTGATGTGCATGAATGATGAGAAAATGCATATCAATATCATGCCAATGTTATATTGATTCAGATGATTGGATACCAATTTTAATCCAACTTCGTGCAAACATTAAACAGACAACAACTCCAAAGTGATATGCATGAATGATGAGAAAATCCATACCAATATCATGCCAAAGTTATATTGATTCAGATGATTGGAAACCAATTTTAATCCAACTTCATGCCAACATTAAACAGACAACAAGTTCAAAGTGATTTACTCAGATTTATATTACAATTTCATACAAATTTCATCCAAAAATTATACTTACTATTAGTACAAATTCATAAGTAATAGCATACAAAATTCATCCAAATTTTATACTACATAAATACAAGTTAGTAATCATAATAAAACTAATATTGTTCAAAATCAAAAGACACCACGACAACAATATCAAATATCAATACGAACAAAAATTCATGATAAGCACAATTAGTTAAAAAATGAAGAATATAAAAATTGAATAATTTATAAAAAAATTAAATAAAAAATTTACCCTCACAACCTTTTAAAAAACGATGGAGGCTCGATTTCAACATTAGAAATCGCTTCTACTAATCTATGGCTCTTTCTAGGTGTATGCTGCTATTTTTGATTCTTCGACATCTATTTTCTTAGTCTTCTTGATGAGTAAACAAAGGAGAAAATTGATGAAATTGAAGCTGATGAAACAAAGGAGAAATTGCTTCTACTACTCTTTTAGAATATGGTGAGAGAGATGTTTGGTAAGGGAGGAAGCTTTTATGGGAAACTGATGAAGTTGAACGTGTAGGTGGGGGTGGAGGTGTGATGGGCGTGTGTGAAGGAATGTAACTAATTGGTGGGAGAGGTAGTGGGGTAATTGACTTGTAACAGTAAAAAATAAACTAGAAAGGATTATGCCAAAAAAATTAAAAAAATCCCTAAAAAGGTGTAACTGATAATTATCCTTGTATGTAAAAAATTAAAAAATCCCTAAAATAAAGTAACTGATAATTATTATTGATTCTGTATTGTTTATAATTATTTATATTACTTATTAATTAGAATATAATTATAGAAAGATTAATTAATTATTAAATTAGAATTAATTGATTTATAGATTAAAATGATATGTTATAACTTGCAATTAAACTGTTATAAGTAGTAATATTTTAAAAGTAGATATAAAACCTGTAATATTACCCCTTAAATAGATATGTGGGGTGATTTATAGATTTAAGAATCTAAAGTTTGCCTTTTAAAACTTTTCTACTTTGTTTTATTTGATTTTTGGCAGATTTTTATATTAATTATTTAAACTAAAAAATAAATTTATAGTATACACACGGTTACAAAAATTTTGCATAGAAACAATTTTTAAAAACTTTTAAAATAGAAAATTAGGAAAAAAAATGTTTTATGAAGAATTTGAAAAAAATATGAAAACGTAATAATTGAAAGTAATAGTTAATTTTTAAATATAAAACAAGCCTAAATTTGTGCCACACTTTACTACTCATATTTATTTTCATTTTAATTTTCTTTTTCCTTTTAAGTAATTCATAACTCAAAGTGTTTTAATTTGTAAATGGTAAATCCAAAAAATATAAAAAATTAACACATTTAAATTAAAACATTACATACTCAAAAATAACTATTCCATTAAAAAATTAAATCACGTTTCTTTTTTTACTCTATTTTATAGCAAATTAACAACTACAAGGTCAGTTTTATCTGTTTAAATTTTTCACATTTAATCAGATGTATACTACTCCCCTATGTGAAAAATAAAATTTTAAAAACTTCAAATTCTTTATTTAAATAAAACATGAATATAAAATTGAGTTTATATATATATATATATATGAAAAATAAGTTATTAGTTTAAATAATAAAAAATACTTTAAATCTAAAAATCTTTTTAAATGAAAAGAATACTTTTTAAATTTACACAAAAGGGGAGAAGAAGATAAAATCAGAAAAAGAACAAAATTTTAGTAACTAATTAATTATAACTATGTGGCTAAAATAACTACTTCATGCACGATGGAGTCTTTATATTGAATTAACAAAATTAGTTTAAAATTTGAAATGAAAAACTAAAAATATTTTAAACGTGAAAATCTTTTTAAAGGAAAAGAATCTATATCTTCTATATCTATCTATATATAATAGGAGAGGAAAAACAACATACGTGTCAGCGCCACATTTAATCTTAAAATTTCAGTATTTAAAAAATCAAATTTTAAAAAGAAATATGATCTTTTAAAATTAAAAAAACACATGTCAGCAATGAAGAAATAACGGATTTTTAAATTCTTAAATATTTGATTTTAAAATTTTAAAACATTAAAATAACTATCTTTCAAATAATTTATCTTCTAATCTAACTACTTGAAACTTAAATTTTGAATTCAAATTTTAAAATGTAATAATCGCGTGTTTGTGTGAGCAGGAGACGCCGATTGATGGAATGGGGAAAAGACAAATTACACAGATGGTATTACTTTTAAGATATTTGATTTCATTAATTTTTAAAAACTAAACAAAGCCAACTGCATATATGCCTACATTTTGATATCCAAGTGATTAAAACTTTTTTGTTATATGCTTAGCATTGTGATATAACTTTTCTTAGTTTCATTTTATTTAAATCAAACTATTAAATTTTCTTGTATCTTTATTATTCTAGCAATAGGATAATATGGATAGGGTGATAGTATTTATCATTTTAAATAATTTAAAAAATAAATAAATTAAATAATGATAAAAGATTATTATTGTCAAATTTAGACAGTGAACTAAGCTTATATATTGATTTATTTACATAAATATTCTATTGTAACACATCAAAAGGCTAAATGTTAACATTGTCAAATAAACTTTACAATACTATATTATAATAAGTTAAAATTTTAAATTCTCAATAAATTAATATTTATAATTACAATTATCAACTAATCGCGCAACACGCGGGCACGTATACTAGTATGATTAAAAAAAGAAGGGAAAACCCCTAACAAGTTTTACTTCTATTATATATGTGGATATCCCACCAAACTAATATCCAGAATTACAATAAGGTGATTTATTTGTTTGTAACGCTAGATTAACGAATCAAATGGAGGAATAAGAGAGGGTGAGAGGAAAATGATAAAGGAGAGGCAACAGAGAGAGAGATGTGGGGGGCTTATAGAGAGAAAATATTTACTATAAGATCTTACTTATAGATATATTTGATAATATATTTTAAAAATTAGCTATATATAATTCTGGGCAATAGCTAATTTGTTAAGGACTTCAAAATTAAAGCTGAGACATGGTAACTCAAAATCACAGTGCCATTAACTATGAGTACTCATATTATCAATGACAATAATTAAAGTCGAGACACAGTCACTCGAGAACAACTAACTAGCAAGCTTCTAAATTTCAAGATTCTTTTAAATATCACTCTGATGTGAATCTATGTAATTAAGGTGGAGACCTAAAATTATACTTTATTCATTTAATATTCAAACTTGTTTCACTTATTACTCAATTCTAATTCATAGTCTTTGAGTTTTATCGGGCTTCATGTAGTTTTTTACTTAATAATTATCTTCTCCAATAATTTTTTTGGGTATTCATAATATAGAATTTTTATGAAAAATCTCAAAACAATAGCAGTTCATTGGAAACGTTTATCCGAAATAAATATAGCAAAAATACTATTAATTAGAATGCATCAATTGATAAAAATAAAAAATAAATAAAATGAGTTATTACAAGAAATAGCTGATATGAAGTAGCATGTGCATATACCCTTTAGGGTAGTAATACATGCATATTATAGTTCAATTTGTTTATCCTAATGTAATTACTAGTGATTTAAATTTGTAAGAGGCCAAGGTATGCTTTGTGGTTTTAGATTGTTGATTAGTAGTTTGAATATTGCAAGAACAATAGGAGTATAAAGTAATAACACAATATGATATGAGAATATAAAGAAAAAACTCGGAATGTAATAGTGTTGTATGGCTCTGGAATATGAATGAATTACAAGAGGGAGTGTGGTGAAGTATTTATATGTGACAAAGATGAGGTCTCATCGAAGAAGAATGCTCCACTTGATCCCTAAAGTATCATGACTGGCTATTATTCCTAACCTGCTCTGACGATCGTACAAACTCGTTCGCTTACCTACCTTTCCTTTTCTTCTGCCCTCTTGTCTTTTTATCACGTCATTAAAGAATGAACTGAATCTAATTCTTCCTAGGCCCGAGAACGTTCCTTTGGAGGATGGCCACTACTGATTGCTCATCTCTCTTTACCCAAATACAGATACTCCCTCCGCCTTTTGAATGTAGTGCTAGTTAGAATCGAGAAGCCTCAAGAAAATTTCAATGTCTCATAAAGGGAATATTGAAAATACCCTCATATTTTCTCTTCACATAATTAAATGTCTAAGTCATGTGTCCTTTTATAAAAAGTTGCATCAAATACTAAATCATCCACTCTCATTTACAACAGTCCTTTCTTCTCCCACTGATCCTTCCATCACTTTTCATTTTTCAGGTCTCTATACTTCAGTACTTCCTTTCCTTTGTTGACATTGAAATTCTTTCATTCGACTTCACTAGAATTTGTCGTGGATCTCCAACAAATTTTGGTCGCAAAATCTTAGAAAAATCACTTTCGATTTGTTAGGATGACATATCCAATGATAAGTTTACATAATAATAATACTATAGTAGTAGTTTTAGTTTACATCCACATAACAATAGTTTTTTTTCAAAAAATAGCAAATCTATAAAAAAAAAAACTAAAAAAAAAGGAAAAAAAATGTATTAATTGACGATTTTTTACCCCATTATTTTCTCCAATATAGTTATGTGATGATTATCACAATAATTTTGAACCAATAAATAACCGTGAAAATAAAAAGGAAAAAATTTCTAATAAATACCACGATTTACTCCATTTAAATTATATCTGCTCTATCATAAATTAATAACTTTTAATCAAAAAAGAAAGAAAAAAGCTCTGAGCCGCCATATTCTGAAAGTTTCTTCGATAATGGACACCAATTGTGTATCGATTCTACTACAACACAACGGACGATGGGACGAAGCAGGTAAGCTTTATGAGTATATGTTGGTGTATTTATGTTTTGTTTTAATTAACGTGATCCGGAACTGAATTTTTAAATTGGTGTAACTTCGTGTGATCTAAAATTAGAGTAAATCGTGATTGTTTAATGGTTTTTTTTTGGTTGATGTGTTTACAACAAATTTATTGAAATTTTGTTGATAATAATTAGGTTTGATGACATTATTTTGAGAAAGTTTTCTGATGTTGTAGTCGTCGTATTTTTTTGGTGAATTTGTTAGTTATTCTGTCTTCTGAAAAAATCCTAATTGAAAGCAACTAAAATAAAGATTCTTAACTTTTTTGGGTATATTATTTGGGAATAAACTTGTACAATATCATTGAAGAATAATATTGTTGAGATTAAATTAAAAATAACATTGAGACGTTACACATGTTGATAAATGTATTGACATAGATCATGATATTGACATGTTGTTGTTTAAATTATGTTACATATATTGACGTGTTGTTCTTGGTATTTTATGACATTGAAAAACACCAATTTTAGCATATATATATATATATTTATAAATTTAGTATGTTTGATAAGATTTATTTGAAAAAGTTTTCTGATTATGTAGAAGTTGTATATTTTGGTGTATTTGTTGGTTGTTGTGTGTTATGTAAATAGACCAACTGAGATGCAACTAAAAACAAAGATTCTTACTTTTTTGTGTATATTATTATGTATAAAATAGTACAATCAATGAATAGTACCATTATTGATATTAAATTAATAACAACATTGAGACAATAGCATGTTGCCACACGTATTGACTTACATGATGGTGTATAGTAACATATATATTTGATATTGTAATGTTGTTAACTTTTGGTACATAAATTGACATAATTTTTGATATTTTGTTACATTAAAAAAACACCAAATGTTGAGCGTTATTTACTTAAGTCATGGTGTATATTAGTGTTTTATTTTTTTGGTATATATTTGGTAACTTATTGTATATTATAGTGTTAATTATGACTATATGTTGGACACCGTTGTATGTTGGATACCATTGTATGTTGGTATTTTGTATGAGTATATGTTGGACACCATAGTATGTGTATATTTTGGTACATGCATTGTAATGTATATTATAGTGTTAATTATGAGTATATGTTGGACACCATTGTATGTTGGTATTTTGTTACATGCATTGTAAGTTTTTTTGGTGTATATTTAGTAACTTATATTAATGTTTTATTTTTTTGGTGTATATTTGTTAACTTATTGTTGTTAAATTTTGGTACATGCATTGTAATGTATATAGTGATTTTCAACTATTTTTGGTGTATATTTGGTGTACATTGTAGTGTTGTTAAATTCTGGTACATGCATTGACATAATTTTTGGTGATTATGTTGAAACACTTATTGACTTAAGTCATGGTGTATATTAACGTATTATTTTTTGGTGTATATTTGGTAACTTATTATTGTTATGTTTTGGTACATGCATTGAGATAATGTTTGCTATTTTATTTGTACTCTTCTACAGGAAGATATGTTGATTACAATGTTGAAGGAATTATAGATGATGCAAACATCAAGTATGACGGGTTGATAACAACTATTGCTTCACAATTGGGTGTTGACATAACCAACTTTAAATTAGAGCTGAAATATATCGTGAGTAGTGGATCTCCGCCAATGAAGATTCATAACGATATGGGTGTCCAAGTGTACTTAGACCAAAAAAAATGTAATGCAGATTTTTTTTCAAAGTATCCATTGTGTGTTAGTTGTGTCTCTATAGGTATGGAAACCATTGAGTACCATCTTGGTGTACACGCAACACCACAAGATACTATTGGATACCATTGTATGTTGGTATTTTGTATGAGTATATGTTGGACACCATTGTATGTGTATATTTTGGTACATACATTGTAATGTATATTATAGTGTTAATTATGAGTATATGTTGGACACTATTGTATGTTGGTATTTTGTTACATGCATTGTAAGTTTTTTGGTGTATATTTAGTAACTTATATTAACGTTTTATTTTTTTGGTGTATATTTGGTAACTTATTGTTGTTAAATTTTGGTACATGCATTGTAATGTATATTATAGTGATTTTCAACTATTTTTGGTGTATATTTGGTGTACATTGTAGTGTTGTTAAATTCTGGTACATGCATTGACATAATTTTTGGTGATTATGTTGAAACAGTTATTGACTTAAGTCATGGTGTATATTAACGTATTATTTTTTGGTGTATATTTGGTGACTTATTATTGTTATTTTTTTGTACATGCATTGAGATAATGTTTGCTATTTTATTTGTACTCATACGAAGGTCTGGAACATACAATAGGTGGACTATCTACCACTACAACCGCTTTATTGTTTAACCTATGGCTTTTCCGCGGAGTGATATTCATCGAATCAAACTAGAACGAAAAAAACTTTGAATGTTTTGGTGGAGACTGTGAAGGTGTGAAGCGTGAATGTTGAAGGAAAATTTTGGGAAGATGAACAATGGTGGTAGTTCCCTTGAAGAAATAAATCACTATTTTCAATAAAAAATTTCAAAGTTTTTTGGTACAATAAAGTAGAATTATTTTTTCATATATATTGTTAAAGGAATTAAATATTACATATTAAATAGAATAGTTATCCTAAAATAATAGATAAGCACGATGAATTTTGTACATTTAATTTATTTACACATATGGTTTAAAAAAGGAAATAAAATAATTATATATATAATCACAGTAACTTACCGTAACAAAAAATTATACAAAATTTGAAAATGTTGGAAAGTTAAAAAGTAAACAAATTAAAACCATAATTATCTACCCATTAATATAGGCACGAATACCAAAAAAGTGGAGAGAGAGAGAAATAAATGTTACTACGATTTCTTGTAGTGCTAATTTGATTAAGGGCTTCAGAAGAGCCATTATAATTTTGTCCAAAGGTACTAAACTCATAATAAATAATGCTATGTTTTCTCCTCAGTCTCGGAGAAACTTATTGAGTTTCAAAGATATTCGTGAAAATGGTTATCATATCAAGACAGTTGATGAAATGAATCTTGAATATCTTGGTATAACCAAAAGTGTCTCTGGACAGACATGTGTTGTAGAAAAGTTTCCAGCCTTATCTTCTGGGTTGTATTGAATAAAAATTAGTGCAATTGAGGCACATTCTATAGTAAACCAAAAGTTTACTAATTCCAATACCTTCGTACTTTGGCATGATCGTCTGGGACATCCTAGATCTATAATGATGAGACGAATTATAGAAAATTCAAATGGGCATCCATTAAAGAACTTGAAGATTCTTTTAAATGGAGAATTTTCTTGTAATGCATGTTATCAAGGCAAGTTAATTGTGAGACCATCACCAACAAAAATCAATGTTGAGTCTCCTACGTTCTTGGAACGTATAGATTGAGACATCTGTTGACCTATTCACCCACCAAGTGGGTCGTTTAGATACTTTATGGTCCTGATAGATGCTTCTTCTAAATGGTCTCATGTGTGCCTATTGTCATCTCACAATTTGGCATTTACAAAATTATTGGCACAAATAATACGATTGCGGGCACAGTTTCCTGATAATCAAATTAAGTCCATTCGCCTTAGTAACGCTGTAGAGATTTCATCCCAAACATTTAATGATTATTGCCTATCATTGGGATAAGAGTTGAACATCCTGTAGCTCATGTTCACACTCAAAATGGTCTGGCTGAGTCATTAATTAAACATCTGCAGTTAATAGGAAGACCATTATTTATGAAAACTAAGTTACCCACTTCTGTGTGGGCCATGCAATTTTACATGTTGCAGCACTTATTCGTCTCAGACCGATAAATTATCATAATTTTTCCCCATTGCAATTGGTTTTGGGTCAACGACCCAATATATCTCATCTAAGAATTTTTGGATGCGCTGTATATGTGCCGGTAGCACCGCCAGATCGCACAAAGATGGGCCCCCAAAGAAGGTTCGAAATATATGTTGGGTTTGAATCACCCTCCATTATTCGCTACCTCGAACCACTAACTGGAGATATGTTCACAACCCGATTTGCAGATTGTCGATATGATGAGACACTTTTTCCAAAATTAGGGGAAGAAAATAGTGAAATTAAAGGAGAAATTTTGTGAAAAAAATCCATCATTGTCTCATCTTGATCCTCGTACTTCTATTTGTGAGCAAGAAGTACAAAAGATCATTCAGTTGCAGAAAATTGCAAATCAAATGCCAGAAGCATTTACAGATTTGAAAAGGATTACTAAATTACATATTCCTGCAAAGAACGTTCCAATTCGAATTGATGTATCTGTAGGACCATCTACTAGTGTCATAGCTAATAAGTCAAAAGCACGCCTAAAGCGTGGCAGACTATTAGGTTCAAAGGATCAAAATCCTAGGAAAAAAAATGAAAGATCAAAATGACACTATGAAAGAACCTCATATGGAAGTTCAAGATGTGAGTAATTCTAGTATCCTTGAAGGGATAAATGAACTCGAGACTTAAGAAAATAAGGAACTATCCATAAATTCAAGTGATGATGAAATAAATCTAAATCGATCAGAATTAGTGGTAGATTATGTTTTTGCATACAATGTTGCATCAAAAATCATGCAAGATAGTGAGGATCTTGAACCTCAATCTGTTGTAGAATGTCGACAAAGAAATGATTGGCCAAAATGACAAGAAGCAACTCAATCAGAGTTGAATTCACTTGTCAAGCGCGATGTTTTTGGACCTATAGTTCAAACACCTAATGGTGTTAAACCTATTGGCTATAAATGGGTCTTTATGCGGAAAAGAAATGAGAAAAATGAAATACAAAGGTACAAAGCACGTCTTGTTGCAAAAGGATTTTCTCAAAGGCCTGGTGTCGATTATGAAGAGACATACTCACCCGTTATGGATGCAATAACATTGCGTTATCTCATTAGTTTCGCGATCCATGAGAAACTTGAAATGCATTTGCAAAGATCATTGTATGGTTTGAAGCAATCTGGACGCATGTGGTATAACCGCCTTAGTGAGTATTTGTTTAAGGAATGTTATATAAACAATGCAATTTGCCCATGTGTTTTTATAAAGAAAACAGTATCAGAGTTTGTTGTACTTGTTGTGTATGTTGATGACATAAACCTTATTGGAACTCCAATAGAACTTCAGAGGGCAATTGATTATTTAAAGAAGGAATTTGAGATGAAAGATCTCGCAAGGACAAAATTATGTCTTGGTTTGCAAATGGAGCATTTGACAAATGGTACTTTTGTTCATCAATCTGCATATACAGAAAAGGGTTGAAAAGAGTTTATATGCATGGAGCACATCCATTAAGTACTCCAATGGTTGTTCGGTCACTTGATGTGAATAAAGATCCATTTCGACCTCAAGAAAGGAATGAGGAAATTCTTGGTCCTGAAGTACCATATCTTAGTGCAATTGGTGCACTAATGTATCTTACTAACACTACAAGGCCTGATATAACCTTTTCGATTAATCTGTTAGCAAGATATAGTTCTGCTCCTACTAGGAGACATTGGAATGGGATCAAACACATATTGCAGTATCTAAAGGGACTATCAATATGGGCTTATTCTATTCTAACAATTGCAATCCAGACCTTGTTGGTTATGCTGATGCAGGATATTTATCTGACCCACACAAAGCACGATCTTAAACAGGTTACGTATTCATGTGTGGTGGAACTACCATATCTTGGAGATCTACAAAACAGTCTATTGTGGCCACTTCATCAAATCATGCAGAGATAATAGCTATTCATGAAGCAAGCCGAGAATGTGTGTGGTTAAGGTCCATAATACATCTTATTCGAGAAAAATGTAGTTTGAAATGCGACAAAGTGCCCACAATTTTATATGAGGATAATGCAGCATGCATAGAACAACTCAAGGGATGATTCATAAAAGGAGATAGAACGAAACATATTTCGCCAAAGTTTTTCTACACACACGAGCTCCAGAAGAATGGTGATATCAACGTACATCAGATTCATTCAAGTGATAATGTGGCTGATTTGTTCACCAAGTCTTTGCCAACCACAACTTTTGAGAAGATGGTACACAAGATTGGAATGAGAAAACTTGGACAACTGAATCGTGGTTTTAGTCAGGGGGAGTAAAATACGCGTTGTACTCTTTTTTCGTTAATCAAGGTTTTAACCCACTGGGTTTTCCTGATAAGGTTTTTAATGAGGCAGCAAGTAATACGTATTAGGAATAATTATTTATACTTATTCCTTCACTAAGAATTTTATTTTACATGGACATATAAGAGGGAGTGTTGTAAATAATTGATGAATCTCCATTGTACCCCTTGTATGCAAATGACCATCTTACCCCTTTTATGCCTATAAAAGGCATTGTAACTTACATGGAAAAACACACAAAAATAAGAAAGACTCAAAGTTTCCTATTTTATCTCTCTACTGCATTCTTTCTTTCTTGGTTGTTATCAGTTTGATTTTAGTATTCAGTCTTTATTCTATAACAAATTTCAAATTTTTATTTTTTTACCTTACCTCACACCTACCCCCCGAATCCTCCCCAATCAGCCCCCCTCCACCCCCAACCCCCACCCCACTCTAAAAAAATAAAAATTTAAAGTTTGTTTTTTAAAAATATTTTTAATTTTAAAAAAATTATTTTCTACTCTCTAGTAAAAAAAAAGAAGATATTTTGTTAAAAATATTTTTCATTCATAAATCAAACACTAAAAAAATTTTCCGAAAAAGATTTTCTACTCACCAACCAAACATGGCCTCAAATGCCAAGTACTCTCTCAACCGTATATACATGATACTCCTCGAAAATACATCGAGTGTTCATGACCCATGGGGGACTCGTGAGGTCCATCTACCGACACGGACGATCTCAATGCACTATCATAAAATCAACAATTTCAGCACGGACGATCTCCACATGCCCAAATTATAATCATAACATCTCACAATCCCCAGCACGGACGATCACCACGTTTGCAACCTATAATCATAACTCGATCTCAAAACGGACGATCTCCACGTGTTAGACCTTTACTCATACTCAATCTCATGTCAATGCATGTTCACAATATGACATCAATAAAAGGGGATAATGAAGCATCTCAATAAATCAAATGTCGCTATGACATATAATCACCGCAATTATCACAAATATATTAGTTCAATAAAAAAACACAACCACACAAAATAAATCAAGTCACTAATACATCAGCTAATGCCCATATGCTTTGGCATTCTCGAATTACAATCTATCATATTATAGTAATAAACTTTCCCTTTAATAATACCGGTACTCGTACCAATGCCCGTCACACCATTGGTACGAGACCCCCATTTTTCTCTCTTACCCATTATTTATTCCATTTTTTAATCTTAAATTATAAAACGTCTCTCAACGAAGTCTAGAAAGTCTTAACATACCTTAGATTTCGAACACGTGCCACGAATTCTTCAAGATTTCACCTGTTTTTTTCGTAAAGATTCAAAGCGTTTCCAATCTATCAAATATGTAATCCTCATAAGAATACGAATCAAATGACACCCATAATACTATATGCCTATCCTTAACCCACAAACTCACCCAAATATATCATCAATTTCCTAGACCTCAAGCCTAGGGTTAAGTCTTAATTCCTCCAAATAATATAACTCCAATGGTATTCATATAATGTGACACACCTAATATTTAATTACATATCTCAATATATCAAAACTTGAATTATAATATGATAATCGTAAGAAAATTTTCAACCCGAAATTGGATAAATCTGTCAGCAACCTTCGACAATAAATCTGTATTTAAAACTAACCTATACTATACAAAAGGAATCAATATAATCATTGGCCATCATTAATCTAATAATTGCCATCATCAATTGGTAGTTGAACACAATATATCTTCCTACTTATTTTAACCAACACCTTTCTGAGACATCACTAACGTAGCAACCCTAGTTACTTTCTAATAAAAGGAATTATTATTAAATAACTATAGGTGTAAGAATCATAAAATTGCATATATATACTTTTAAGGAATTGAAGTGATTTTTCCTGGAAAAGATGAAACCCCGCCTTAGCAATTAGTGCACGACGGCGCTATATTCTTTTTTGAGTTTTGCTGTCTCCCTTGTTCTTTCTTTTCTAATGATAATTAGGTATTAAAAGTGGTAAATTCCCCTAATTTAATTTAATTATATGGGCCAAGTGATACAAGGTATTGAATAAATTATAGACTTGACCCATTAACTCTCAACTATATTTATTATTTAATAAAATAGTTGTTACCTAAATACTCGTAGTTATCGAATAGTTCAACATTTCCATTTAAAATTTTATGGGAAGAGTCAAAATAGTTCCCGTACTCAAAATGACCTAACGGGTCGTTACATCATCTACCACTAAAATAAACGTTAGTCCTTGAACGGTAAAAGAGTAGAATGTTCTTGAACACTCAAAAACACTGGGATATCTATTATGTAAGTCTGACTCAGTCTTTCAAGTAGTTCCTTCAATCGGACAATGTTTTCACTGAACATTTACTACAATAACTTCTTTTGACCTCAACTTCAGAATTTTCCCATATGTTAGTTACAAACTCCTCCTCAAAAGTAAAACTCTAATCAAGTAATTAATTTAAGTACAAAATAAATAAAAATGCTATGTTTGTAATTTAAAAACTACGTTTGTAATTATAAATAATTATATGATTATGTTGTTAATTAAAACCTTAAGTCGTATGTTTTTATAATTTTCACTAAAAGGAAATCTCTAGAAAATATAGATTTAACTAAGTTTGTCTTGTAGTTATTCTTTATAGGTAGTCCATGAGAATGATACATAGTCTTCTGAACATTCAAGTCAATACATTTATCCATAAAATTGTGAACTTACGTCTTGTAAGATCGTGACATTTGGTGATCCAACTGATGCCAAGATTTATGAAGAATTTTTTTACGAAAATCATTGGGTAATGCAAATTGTAGAGTCATGTATTTCTTTTTTCACCCTTAATAAATCCCCGACCCATGCAACTTCTTGAAGTAATTTATTAATTCTCGAAATGTGTTTCATAAAGAGTATAAGATCATCATCTTGTACATCGGATTCTAGTGGGAGATTGATTAAATTGTCAATCAAAGCTTTCACCCTATCCTTTTATTATTTTATGAAAATTCATTTGGATGTCCTTATCATCATCATGATTTTTTATAGCACATACAAAAAATAAAAACTTATTAAAATTAATCGTGTATGAAAAAATTATGCAACACATTATATAAAAAGATCTATTATTAAGTTTATGATAATCAAATGTCTATAGTACAAAAAAGAGAATGGAAAAAAAGGACAAAAAATATCATTTGCTAATCTTAAGAAAAGAAGTGTAACAATTCTTATGTAGCCATCAATCTATCGAAAAAATCCCTTCTTTCTTTTTAATCATTAATAAATCAACCCTTTTCTTAAAAGAATTTTTTTTTCAAAAAAGTGATCAGAGGAAATTACAGAAAGTGATGCAATCATTCTTGACACCTAAAAGAATTGCCAATAAATGTGACAGACACAACATCAACAAAATGGTGTTAAGAAAGGGATATCGTAGAAAAGAATAAAAATTAAATACTTCTTAGTATATGAATTATCACGATACATGATAAAAAATTCAACAACCACCATACAGTAGCTGTGACAAAATTTTCAACAATGACATATATTCCTAGGGAACTAAAAAAATAATTTTTTTCTGTACAAATGACTAGGAAATTAAAAATTAAACCTTGCTCTGATACCAATGAAGAATCTAATTAATCAAATACATTGTTTGTAGGATCATTAAACTTGTTGCACTAGTCTAATAGTACAATCACATGTATATAAACACGAACTACACCAATAAATCACAGTCTATGAATCATATCTTGTCACAAAAGTTTGTTCTTGATTTTGAAAAAAAATCTTCAGTGAAATCATTTCACAAGAACTTGAGAAATTGAGAGAAGAAGACAGGATTGTATGTAAAGTTTTTTTTTCTCAAAAGAAAGTGTCATTGGATTTAACTGAGACAAATCTTTTATAATTCTAAAAGGATACAACTTTTCAGAAACAATCTGAACAGGCTAGGAGCACACAGCTGACCGTCAACATGTCAACTTCAGCTGTGTGCTTCCCCTCATACTTAGATGCTTGCCTACTTGTTATAGTATGACATTTCATGTGCATAGTCCTAGGATTGAACCTAAGCAGCATCACTTTTTTATTCGTGTTTTTAATTCAGCTAATTTACTCATTTGTAGCTTTTTGATGCGGCCCAGTTCAATTCTCTCCTTTTTTTATGTGTTCTCATTAATTAAAACGTATGTTTCATTATTTATCTAATTTAGTGTTAATTTAAAAGGAATATTTCATATTTATATTTTAGTTATTCCATCTTCTATCTTACATAAAAATATTTTTAATTTTTAAATGTCATCAAATATATTTTATTTTATATAGTTAAAAATATATTATTATTATTATTATTATTATTATTATTATTATTTAAGAAAACCTTATTTACATAAGTAAATTTTTACTATAAATAAACATACCGAATAAGTACTACTTAATAAGTAATACGTTTAATTATTTTATTTCTCCATCTTTTTATGTGAAATCACTTTTTATTTCTAATGTTAATGTTAGATCATTACTATTATTAGTAGAAAAAACATGTTATTGAATTTAAAAAATTAAAAGTACCACAAATAAGATTCTTCAAATTTTATTTATGTCAAATAAATTGAGACAGAAAGAGTAACATATTATTTTAAAATTATGTGAATTTTAGAAGTCACAATAATAAACAACTTAACTTTTTTAGAAAATATATATTAAAAATTGAATGACTTTCCAAATTTCATTTATGCGTCATAAATTACAACAAGATAAGTAATATATGTTGGGACCGTGCTGGCATGGGTTCATGTATATATATATACACACACACACGAATCTAATTCCTTCATTTGTTAATAATAACTCATTCAAAATAGTTATCATTTGGAATAATTAAAATTTACTTAATTATTTCTTTTTGTTATAAATATAGTGAATGGCTATCTTTTGAGAAAATTTAGGAACCCTAACTTGGGGACCAAGTCAATTTTCTCCTATAAATAGAGGGGTTCTCTTCATTGTAAAATCATCTCTTCAAGAGAAATAATACGTCTTTTCTCTTCTCCCTACTTTCTCCTTCTTCTTATTTTAAAGTTTCATAACACGTTATCAGCACGAGACTATACTATCTCAAAGAGTGAAGGTTAAGTTTGAAAATTAATGTATTATTTATTATTTTATTTTTATTTTTTATGATTAATCTTACGACACTTGAGTTCTTTGTCCTTCATAGTTCGGGCAACAACTACCTTTCATGGGTGTTGGATGTTGAAATCTATTTGAATGCAATGGGTCTTGAAAACACCATAAAAGATGAAACTAAAGCATCAAAATAAAACTATGCGAAATCTATGATATTCTTGCGTCATCATCTTGACGAGATTCTAAAAATTGAATATCGCACCATTAAGGATTCACTTATTTTGTGGAATAGGCTAAAATAAAGGTATGATCACTTGAAGATGGCCATACACCCAAAGGCACGATATGATTGGATGCATCTGAGGCTACAAGACTTTAAGTCTATTCATGAGTATAATTTTGCAATGCTCAAAATCACTTCTTAGTTGAAACTATGTGGAGAAACGGTTAGTGAGATTGATATGATGAAAAAATGTTCTCCATTTTTTATGTCTCGAATGTGCTCCTGCAGCAACAATATCGAGAGAAAGGTTTCAAGAAGTATTCTGAACTAATTTCTCATCTTCTCGTGGCTGAGCAAAATAATGATTTATTAATAAAAATCATGAGAATCGGCCTACTGGATCTACACCACTTGCTAAAGTGAATGAGGTGTACGCCGATCATGCTAGCCGTGGAAAAGGTCGCGGCCTTAGTCGTTGACGTGGACGTGGATGTGATCGAGATTATGATCAATAACGAAATTATTTTCCTAGTGTTAATCATTCATCAAATAAAAATCACCATCAAAAAGAAAAAAGAAAGGATGAGAAGCGTGAAGCAATTAGAGCTAGTTGTTTTTGATGTGGTGGAAAAGGTCACTATGCACGTGATTGTCGTACTCTCAAATACTTGATTGAGCTTTATCAAGAATCACTAAAGAAGAAAGATAAAAATTCTGAAGCAAATTTTGTCTCTAAAAATCAAGTTGACATCACACACTTGGATGTAGCATATTTCTTTGCACGCCTTGAAGGAAAGATAGATCACTTGATTGGTGATGGTTATGTGGCCATGCAAGAGTGAACATTTTTTTTGTTTTATTTTGTTCTAATGGTAGTAGTTATTAAATAAATCATATAAAGATAGTTGTTTACATGAGTACTAATTTTTTTAATTAGTATTGATTAGTTTTAGTCATATTCATGTAGTTCATTATTGAATTAAATTTTATTTGATTCTTGTTTAATTATAAAAGCTAATGCATGTGATTTGCATAATAAGATTTAGGCTTAAGTCATACGTGCCCCTTAAAGTTGTCTGCATAATTCACTTAGACATCTCAACTAAGACTTGTACCTATTGAACACAGGACTTCGAATTTATATCACTTGAGCATTGTATGCCTACATGGCATTTTAAGTGTGATTCACATTGGATGAGCGCGTGAAAGCATTTAGTTAAACATTTTATAAAAAAAAAATCTCTTTCTTCTTCTTTATGTCTATTACCATGACTAATTTCTCCCGCCGATAACTGTCGTCGCCGTTGTTATCATACGCCTTTCTTCTTCATCCTTTTTTTCTTGCTACTTCACCTTCTTTACCTTCATGATCATTTTATTTTTTAAAAATTTGTTATTATCGCCGCCATCACATTCATTTTTTCCTCCTCTTTTGAGCAACCACGACCATTTCTGCCATTAACGCCGTTGCATGGTCATTTTTTATTCAGATCTAGAATCGTTTGGTCTTTTTTTTTCTTCAGATCTAAAACTGAATCTTTGTCGATTTATGAAAGTAAACAAAGTTACAAATTTGCAATTTAAACAACGCTATCATTTCTACCATTAATGTTTTGCTTTGTTTTTTTTCCTCCAGATCTTAGAACATTATTTTACAATTATAATTTTATTTCCTTTGTTATTTTTGAATCCAAAATTTGCCATTGTTGATTTATGGTAAAGAAGAAGAACAAAAAAAAAAAGGAAAAATGTGGTCGGTGGTTGGTGGTCTGATGGGCAGCAGGGGAAGTCTTCTTTCTTTTTTTATTTTTGAATCTAATGATTTGCCATTGTTGATTCATACAAAAGAAGAAGAAAAATAGTTTTATTGTTGACTTTACTTTTTCAAAATTAAAATTTTTTTCACCGAAATAGCTCAATTTCACCATTATTTGTTGACTTTCCTTTAACTTTTTCCATAGTTGGATTAAGAGAAAACGGGGGTGAAGAGTCGATGGTCGGCAGATAATAACCTAAAAATAGTTTTCTTTTTTTGTCATAACTTTTTAATTGTTATTTTGACTCAAAATGCCACATGTACGTTGTTTATTCAGCAACTTGCCATGTCATCACGAGTGTACTACACTCATTTTATATTTTTAGCTGATTGTCAAAAAAATGCTCAAATGGTTCTAATTCAAATTGGTAGAAGTGTTCAATAGGTACATGTCATAGTTGAGGTGTTCAAGTGAAATATGCAGACAACTTTAAAGGGGTTGTAGATGACTTAAGCCTAAGATTTATACGAAGACAAATGGTTCTAACGTTTTCTTTGTTTCATATAAAATATGCATAGTTGGATGTTCAACAGCCCGTACTATTTTTAGCTAAAGGAATATGAGTTAGAATCTGCTAGATTGAACTAATCCAATTGAGTTATAATTTCATGTTTTTGTATAAATACTTGACCCATTAATTGTGGTCTTTTAATATGAATAGGAGACTTCTTCGATTAACTAACTAAAAGCAGTTCCATTTTCTACCTAACTAAAAAGTAAATTGCAATGATTATTAGTGCATTTGTTAATCATTTTTTCCGTTTAAATGTACGAAATTTTTTTTAGTAAGTTTGCATCAAGTACAAAACTCTATTATGTTTTTGTATTATATTAGGTCTTAACTTCATCTAGTGCATAAAAATATGCATTTCTTTTTTGTATTTTTGTATTGATATTGTTAGTTTGTATCCTAATAGGAGCTATCAAAACTCATCAATTTAAAAAAGATTGATTGGAGAGAATTTAATGGAAAGACCTCTAAATTTATTATTCATTAGGATTATATTATTTTTTATTATTATCCTAACAACAACTATGTTGTTGACTGAAAAAAAAAATAGAAGGAAAAGAAGCCATAAAAAAAAATAGAAGGAAAAGAAGCCATAAAGTAAGGCTCATCTAAAACATGTCTTAAATTGATAGAATATAATTATTAGTTTATTATATTACTGTTATAGTATTTACATGGTAGCTTTTGACAGCACTAATTTTTAATATATATTTATTTTGTGTATGTCATTTCATGTGAAGATATGGATAATTCTCAAAGCATGTTGTCTAATTATGAAGACATTTTCTTGATTGATTATGATACAACATATACGATATTCAAAAATGAGAAATATTTTTCTCACTTAAGTATGGACAAAATAAATGTTACTACAATTTTTTAAAGTACTAATTTGATTGAGGTCTTTGAAAGAGCCATTATAATTTCGGCTGAGGAAACTAAATTCATCATAAATAATGCTATATTTTCTCCCAAGTCTTGGAGAAGCTTGTTGAGTTTTAAAGATATCTGTGAAAACGATTATCATATTCAATCAATGCATGAAATAAATCTTGAATATCTTGGTATAACCAAGAATGTCTTTGGGCAGACATGTGTCATCAAAAAGTTCTCTACTTTATCTTCTAGCTTGTATTGGACAAGAATTAGTGCAATTGAGGGACATTCTATAGTAAATCAGAAATTTAAATTTCAATACTTTTTTACTTTGGCATGATCGTATGGGATATCCCAGGCCTATAATGATGAGACGAATTATAGAAAATTCAAATGGACATCCAATAAAGGATCTAAAGATTTTTTTAAATGGTAAACGTTCTTGTATTGCTTGTTATCAGGACAAGTTAATTGTGAGACCATCACCAATGAAAGTTGAGATTGAGTCCCATGCGTTCTTGGAACGTATACATGGAGATATTTGTGGACATATTCACCCACCTAGCGGGTCGTTTAGATACTTTATGGTCCTAATGCTTCTTCTAGATGGTCTCATGTGTGCCTATTGTCATCTCACAACTTGATGTTTATAAAATTATTGACACAAATAATATAATTACGAACACAGTTTTTTTATAGTCATATTAAAGTCCATTCGCCATGATAACGCTGCAGAATTTTCATTCCAAACATTTAATGATTATTACTTATTAATTGGCATACGAGTTGGACACTTTATTGCTCATGTTCATACTCAAAATGGCCTTGTTGAGTCATTAATTAAACGTTTGCAGTTGATAGAAAGACCATTGCTTATGAAAATTAGGTTGCCCACTTCTGTGTGGGATCACACAATTTTACATACTGCAACACTTATTCGTCTCAGACCGATAAATTATCATAAGTTTTCTCCATTGCAACTGGTTATGAATCAAGAACCTAATATATCTCATCTAAGATTCTGTGAATGTGTTGTACATGTGCTTGTGGCACCACCAAATCGAACTAAGATGGACCCTCAAAGAAGGTTAGGAATAAATGTTGGGTTTGAATCGCCCTCCATTATTCGCTAACTTAAATCATAAACTGAAGATATGTTTACTGCTCGATTTGTAGAGTGTCGGCTTGATGAGACATTTTTCCCAAAATTAGGGAGAGAAAATAGTGAAATAAAAAGAAATTTTGTGAAAAAACTCATCATTGTCTCATCTTGATCCGTGTTCTTCTATTTGTGAGCAAGAAGTACAAAAGATTATTCACCTACAGAAAATTGTAAATCAAATATTAGATACTTTTACATATTTGAAAAGGATTACTAAATCACAGTCCCGCAGAAAATGTCCCAATTCAAATTGATGCCCCTATAAGAGCATCTACTAGTGTCATAGTTAATCAGTCAAAAGCACGTCTAAAGTGTGGTAGACTATTGGGTTCTAAGGATCAAAATTCTAGAAAAAAATCAAAGGTCAAGATGACATTGTGAAAGAATCTCATATGAAAGTTCAAAATTTGAATAATTCTGATATCCATGAAGACATCAATGATCTTGCGACTCAATAAAATAAGGAACAATCCATAAATTCAAGAGATGTTGAAACTAATCTGAATCGATCAGAAATAGTGATTGATTATGTATTTGCATATAATATTGCAACAAAAATCATGCAAGATAGTGAGGATCTTGAACCTTAATCTGTTGTACAATGTCGACAAATAAATTATTGGACAAAATGGCAAGAAACAATTCAATCAGAGTTGAAATCACTTGTCAAGCACAAAGTTTTTTGACCTATAGTTCAAGCATCCAATGGTATTAAACCTGTTGGCTGTAAATAAATTTTTATGCGAAAAAGAAATGAGAAAAATAAAATACAAAGGTATAAAGCAAGCCTTGTTGCACAAGAATTTTCACAAAGGCCTTGAATCGATTATGAAGAGACATACTCACCTGTTATGGATGCAATAACATTGTGCTATCTCATTAATTTCACAGTCAATGAGAGACTTGAACTGCATTTGATGGATATGATTATAGCCTAACTTTATGGATCACTTAATAATGAGATATACATGAAAACTCCCGAAGAATTTACAATGCCTAAAACATATAGTTCAAAGTCTCGAAAAATGTATTCAAATAGATTGCATAGATCATTGTATAATTTGAAGCAATCTAGACGCATGTGGTATAGTCGTCTTAGTGAGTATTTATCTAAGGAAGTTTATATAAATGATGTAATTTGTCCATGTGTTTTTATAAAGAAAACAATACCGAAATTTGTTGTACTTACTGTTTATGTTGATGACATAAACCTTATTGGAACTCCAATAGAGCTTCAAAAGGCAATTGATTATTTAAAGAACGAATTTGAGATGAAAGATCTGGAAGGGCACAATTAAGTCTTGATTTGCAAATTGAACATTTGACAAATGGTATTTTTGTTTATCGATTTGCTTACACAGAAAAAGTGTTGAAAAGATTTTATATGGATGAAGCACGTCCATTAAGTACTCCGATGGTTGTTCGATCACTTGATGTGAATAAGGATCCATTTCAACCTCAAGAAAAGAATAAGAAGGAAACTCTTTGTTCTAAAGTACCATATATTAGTGCAATTGGTGCATTAATGTATCTTGTCAACACTACAAGGCTTGATATAGCCTTTTCTATTAATTTGTTGGCAAGGTCTAGTTCTACTCTTACTAGGAGACATTGAAATGGAATAAACACATATTGCGGTATCTTAAAGGAACTATTAATATGGGCTTATTTTATTCTAACAATTGTAGTCCCGATCTTGTTGGTTATGCTGATGTAGGGTATTTATCTGATCCACACAAAGCTCAATCTCAAACAAGCTATGTGTTCATATGTAGGGTACTGTAATATCTTGGAGATCTACAAAGCAGTCTATTGTAGTCACTTCATCAAATCATGCTTAGATAATAGCTATTCATGAAGCAAGTAGAGAATGTGTGTGGTTGAGGTCCATGATACATCTCATTCGAGAAAAATGTGGTTTGAAATGTGACAAATCCACAATTTTATATGAAGATAATGTAGCATACATAATACAACTAAAGGGAGGATTCATACAAGGAGAAAGAACAAAGAACATTTCGCCAAAGTTTTTCTATACATGAGCTCCAAAAGAATGGTGATATAAATATGCAACAGATTTGTTCAAGAAACAATGTGGCTGACCTATTCACCAAGTCTCTACCAACTGCAACTTTCAAGAAGTTGGTGCACAAGCTTGGAATGTGAAGAATCAATTCTTTGGATAGATGTTCTCATTAGGGGGAGTTAATAAGCATTGTACTATTTCTTTATGAGGTTTTGTCCCACAGAATTTTCCTTGTAAGAATTTTAATGAGGCAGCTTAGATGCGTATTATTATATATGTGTACTCTTTTTCCTTTACTAGAGTTTTCTTTTAAAAAAGTTTTTTTAATAAGGTTTTAACAAGGCACATCATCTACGAACTAGACTTTCAAGAGGGAGTGTTATAAATATAGTGAATGTCTATCTTTTAGAGAAAATTTAGGAACCCTAGCTTTGGGACCAAGTCAATTTCTCCTATAAATAGAGAGGTTATGTTCATTATAAAATCATCCCTTCAAGAGGAATAATAAGTCCTCTCTTCTCCCTACTTTCTCCTTCTTCTTATTTTAAAGTTTCATAACATTTTTCATGTTATCCTTAGATTGTTTTTGAAAATAATAAATATTAATTACATAGAATAAAAAAACCCAAATAGAAAGAGTACCAACACTTAATTGGTGGATAATGCACATAAATAGAGAAAACACTTATTTTTTCCGTCTCATTTTAACTGTCAACTTAACTAAAAAGAAAAATTGTCCCAAAATAGTTACCACTTTAAAAATTCAAGATTAAAGTTAACAATTGTTTCTAACTATACCTTTAACATTAAAAAGTAGCGTTTTTTTATATTACTTAATTCTAAAAAATAAACATCTAAAAAATAAAGATAATTTAGTAAATTATACTTTATATTTATTGTTCTTTTTAATGGGCAAAAAAAAAGTGAGTATAAAAGAGAAAGATATAATCATGATTATAAGAGTAAAAAGTCTTTTTTTATTAGTAATAATTTCTTAAGGAATGTGTATAAAGCTAACACAACAAAAACAGATGAGAGAAAGTATTAACATGACTTATTGTCTTCTAGTCTTTCTTTATGCTTCTCTCTATGTACGTACTCTTTCCGTTTCATTTTACTTGGTCAGCTAGACTTTGTATTAAAAAATAGATATTTTATTTTTCTTGAGTTATTTTTTTTTATTCATACTATCCTTTTCTTAAAGAGTGTGTCAGGTCAATATGGACTAAAGTAATATAAAATATAGGAGTAATAATTAATACACTATCGCATCCAGAGGCGTATTCAGGATTTCAAAAGAACGGGTGCACCATTGCTTTAAAGACGTTTTAAATTAATATAAAGAGGCGTATTCAGGATTTCAAAAGAACGGGTGCACCATTGCTTTAAAGACGTTTTAAATTAATATAAAAAATTTGAAAGGATTTCAAAAGAACGGGTGCACCATTGCTTTAAAGACGTTTTTTAAATTAATATAAAAGTTTGGAAGCAAAATGGTTCTGGCTGGGATTGAACCAGAGACCTTAGTGCTGAAAACTTGCACTCAGACCAGTGAACCATCTACCCATTTTGAAAATGGGTTCCACCAACTAATATTTAATATATTCTTTAATAATTATATGAGTAATATATCGAGTTTAGTCGGATGACCACGGGTTCTGGTGACCCAAATTTAATACATAAATTCGCCCCTGATCGCATCTTTGTTCATGGCTTTATACATAATCAATCCTTGGATATTCTATTTAGACATCCAAATTAAGTCATGTTTTGATTGAATACCTCAACTCCTAATAAAGTATTTCAATTAAAATTCTAATTGTTGCGCATATTTTCATTTGTCTGTTAGATAAATAAATTAACAACATACACATTAACCTCAACTAGAAAGTGTCTAAAATTTAACTTAACTACATTATAGACTAAACACATTAAAAAATAATAATTTGAACTAAAACTTTCTAATTGCAACACCTCATTAGAAGTTGAAGTGTTCTATTTAAACACAACTTAATTAGAGTGTTTAAAGAAACATTGTTGCAAGTTTAAAGAGGTTAATTACGTATTAAGCCTTTGTTTAACATCCTACGTGCTACGAATAGTAATTGATCCTCCACCTCATGTTAGAGCATCATTATTTCTTTGCAGCTTTGGTGCTAAATCAAAAAAACTCTCCTTTTGGAGACATTTAATCACTGATCTATTAAATAACAATGCAGGAACCACTCTATCAGTAAATTGACTATGAGTATCATTCCCACTTAATTCACAAAACCTTCAAAAGAAACTGGGACATACCATGGAAAAGCTGATAATGATAAAAGAAAAGTAGTCTGGGAGATCATACTAAAATTTGGTAGGAGTACACGAAAGTAAATAAAAGGTACTGCATACAGAATCACATATCCCCAAAATTGGAATTACAACAATATGAAACTAGTCTGAAGATTCTGGTAGCACCAGTTAAGCAGCAGCACCAGCTCCACTCTTGCCTTTCTTCTTCTGTAGTTTCTTCATGTAGAACTCAAGCTCTTTTCCCTCCAAAATGTACCTATCAATTTCAATTAAAGCATAACAGCATATCAAAATACTGACATTATTCTCATGAAGCAGGAAGCGAGGTATTGAGCATAAAATCTTACCCATCACATCTGCCACATTGACCAGGGCGGGAAGAGATGCAGGCCAAAAGCCTACCACCACCAAATTGCTCTTCAAGGTGATGATCAAGTGTACGATCCTTTTGGCGATTCTCAATTTTCCTCTGAACATGGCTGCTCTTCTTAGCTTCTTCGGCAGCAGCAGCACCTTCTCCTTCCTGTATCAGCCAAGAACAAAAAGTATCAGAATATATTGGAAGAATTCATTCAGCACTAACAAATCACTTGCCATGTAAACACTAGACAGTATCACCAGAGTCCATGGATCCTAGTCACCACAAATAATTAACTTAAGCAGTTAAGTACTAATTAAGATGAATGGTATGTGTTTCGAGTACCTCAGTAGTTTCCTTCTTAGCGGTCCCCTTCTTCTTCCTACCAATGTCAACACCATAATGCTGGAGGTACCATTGTTTAAATGGTGCAGCATCAACTTGAATAATTGCACTCTTGACCAGTGTTTGTGTACGAACAAGTTCATTGTTCGAGGCATTATAAACCACATCAAGGATACGAGTTTTACGTGTGACTGCCTCACTACCCCATGAGTAATTTCCTGTATCCAATCTCAACGCCCTCCACTTTACATTACCACCACGCACACGAATTCGTCTCACAGTCTTGTTACTTGAGAGCTTTGTATTAGCAGGCTGGCGGCCAAGTTCATACCTACAAAGAATTCAAGGAAATGATTAGATTCAGAGTTAGGAATGCAGCCAAAATACAGTGATTTGCATAATAGTTTATCCATATAATACTGAAATGATAAAAGCTTGGTTTAACACATTGTTCTACAGGTCACGGGAAGATGACTTGTCCAACCATCATTTTCCAACAGACTATGTGTTCATCTTCTGCAACTTGTTTTACTCAAGCTACATTATACAAATTGTGTGTAGGAACTCATTTAATTCCATTTCACTAGATCAAATTAATTGAAATACCCTAGAATAAATCAATT
Organism: Solanum appendiculatum; assembly: GCA_018342035.1. NCBI lineage: Eukaryota > Viridiplantae > Streptophyta > Magnoliopsida > Solanales > Solanaceae > Solanum > Solanum appendiculatum. Next base: position 455,052 of record JAGDQO010000879.1, on the reverse strand, counting down.
GTAGTATGATTTGTAGCCTTTTTTGTAAGGTTGATTCGTAGTCTTATTGGACATATAGCCGTTTGGCCAAGAGATTTATTCACTTTTTCCGGAACAATTTAACTTTATTTCAGAAACCGTGTTTGGTTATAAAATTTCCAAATCCAACTTGGAGTTATATTCTAAATTGGAAACGTGTTCCAAACCAGGTTTCGAACTCCATCTTCATAAATTCCAAATAAAGTGTTCTTCTTTCCTTTGCAAAAAGTACAATCAAACACAACTCCCTCTTCAACTCCAACTTCATAAATTCCACGTAAAGTAAATAAATATTTGAAATCTATGACCAGGTATCATCCCACATGGAAAGAAAGAGTGCAGAGCCCCAGACGACACAATGCCTACTTATATATAGTGTATCAAATCATTAAGATTTACAGAATGTTGAATCCTCCTGTTACAATTGATTAAATCATTTTTGCTATTCGGATTCTCTTATTTAGGTTCTCTTCTGCAAATGCATAATTATCTCTCCTATAAATAAAATCACTAGATCCTTTTTATAAAGGGTCTAGCACCACAACTGATACACAGATTAGCAGATTTATTATGCAAGGGATAGTTCCATCATGAAAAGGTAGAGCACCGGATTCCTAGGTTGGAAAACCCCTAAGGAAATTACTGTGGGTGTCGACAAGTTTACTATCAATTCTTAATGAATAGTTTCAGCTACTATTACAATGATTAAAATTTCCTTGTTCCTACAGCTGAAAAAAAGCACAGCAATAGGGGATCTTCTCGTATAAAGTTTACTCATCTCCATTGAAAGACTCTTCTTATAGGAAAAGGAAAAGCCAAGTTATATCAATCCAAGTGATAGGCTTCATACAAAAACATTCACCGGGCGGTTTGTAACACATCAATTCATTCTCAGGTCAAATCATGAATCCATGAATATAAAGTTACTGGCGAAAACCAATTCTACCCTACAACCTATAAAATTAATCGGGGTGCACACAAGCTGGTCTGCACATTATTAAAAAAAATCTAATTTCCTAATTAGAGCAACAAATAAGAGGTCCTAAACTGCAGTAACTACATCGCAATATCAACAAATTATTTTAGGACCCAAAAACTACAATTGCTGTTAGCCAGTCTAGCAGCAACCCATTTCAGTAGCATAAAGTGGGTGACAAGGGAAAATTGCTGAATACAATAAGCAGATAGAGAAATAGAATGGAAACAGGAAACACAAGACGCAAAGACTAGGACTTACTTTCGCTTCTTCCTCCAGGCTTTCTTCTTGCCACCAGTGGCACGCCTCTTGTGCATAGAGTCTCGTGAGATACCTTATATCCATTATACAAATATGCCATACTAATTAATAAAACTAGACAAAGAGAAGATAAAAATGAATCTACAAAGATGAATTGCTGAAGCGAATGAGAAAGGGAGAGAGAGAAAATGGAAAACTTGAGATGCATACCCATGGTTGCTGAAAGCTTAGCCGCGAAGAGGCAGAACTGCAGCACTTCTCTTTCACTTTGTAGGGAGGAAGAACCACACCAAAACCCTACTTTTACTATGGCTGCTGCCTCCCAATCTTGGGCCTTACATTCATTCTCATTCGTTGCCTTACCATAATAGTCCGTTCGTTTGGCCCAACTTTAGAAAGAGTAATATCTAACTATACAAATAATCCTATCATAAATACCTTTTCCGTTTATTTTTACTTGTCACTTATTCCTAAAATAGATTTTTATTTTTACTTGTCACTTTTGACATATCAAGAAATGACAATAATTTTTTTTCATGTTTTACCCTCAACATTAAATACTCATTTTCTTTTCCAAGACATCATTCAATTGGGAATAGTTTGGTAAAATACATATATCATTAATTATTTTATTGATGGTGTGTCAAGTCAAACTATGATAAGTAAAAGTGAATGGAGGGAGTACTAATTTACTTTATAATTTGAAATAATTACTCCCCCGTTCCTTTTTATATGTCATCCTTATTATAAATAGTTGATTCATAATACTTGTCATTTCATAAAATCAATGCATATATTACAATATTCTTTCTATTTTATCCTTGTGAGTTATTAGCCTTGAAAATATACATTTGACCAATATAGAAAAACTAAGTAAATAATGCATGTCCATTGGTCAAATTAATTAATCAAAATAAATTAATTCATATTCATAGATTGAAAACTTGACTTCAAAAAAAATTAAATGAGGGTAGAATAGTAAACTTACTTAGTTTCTTAATGAATGTGAAATCTAAAATGGCGACATATAAATAAAACGGAGGGAGTATATATTATCTCACTATTTAATAATTTTATACCAGATTTCAAGTTAGATACACCATTCCTTAAAATTTTCCTCTCGCTCTCTCCTTCTCTCTCTCGCTCTCTCCCCTCTTTCTTCTCTATTCCTATTGCTCGATCTCTCCTTATCTTTCTGCTCTGTCCCCCCCCCCCCCTCCTCTCTTCTCTCTCTATTCACGAAACACTGAAGAATGTATTAGTGCATTTTTTGATATAAAATACATGTATCTTTCTCTCTCTAATATATACGTAGTTTTGATACGAAATATATTTTGAAACACAAATACATAGGGAGAGAGGCGAGCGAGAGATTCAACATGTATCATGTATCTTTTGATACCAGATACATTCATAGGTAGAGAGGTGAGCGATCGAGAGAGTTAGTGTATCTTAGATACATGTGAATCACGCTTGGATACAATGTATCTAGAATAAATTATACTTAATTTGACCCCTATGTATCCGATATACATGTATCTGAGTGAGCTAGATACATGTATCTGGGGGAAATGCATAAATTCCCCATGAACGTGTCCTGATGTGAGCGCATGTAATTACAAATGTACTCATTTTTTGAAAAAGTAATCTTGAAGAGTAAGAATTGTGTTTGATTAATCAATTTAATTTTTTTTAATTAATACTAGATTAACAAGTTATGTTAAATCAAGCTTTTAAAATGTGTGTATAGGAAGAAATTATATTTTCAACTTTTGAAAAATAGCTTTTGATAAAGCTTAAAAATACTTATTTTTTCTTAAAAGTTTGATCAAACACTTTAACTCTTTAATAACTATTTTTTTTTATAAAAAAAATAATTTCAACTTTTCAAAAACTTAGCCAAATAAATTATAAATCTCTAATATCAAAATGAATTTAGTTGACAAATAACTACTTTTTAGACGGCTTATTAAGTGCTACTCATCATTTCAAGACTATTCAAAATTTAGCTACTTTTAATACAAAAAAAATAAAATTTAGATAAAAGAAATATTTCTTATTAAAATAAGAAAAAACTTCAACATAGAAATCGTCGTAGGAATGCTAGAATCAGTAATTGATGTACAAAACCAAAACTTCTTCAGAAATCCTAGAAAAATTGTTGCTTCAAACTGAAAAATAGTAGTAGTAAATTATGAAATACGCTTACCAACATATAATTCTACAAAAAATTTATCTAATTGAAAAAGAATCCACAATTTAAGGCAGAAAATCGTGACATGATGAATGTTATGAGGATAAAGAAGTTTGAAAATGGGTAGAGAAGTGTTGTGCAGTATATATGGATTTTTGCTATGAAAATATAACTATCACGCCTAGGTATGTTGGGTCCTTATGTTTGATCTATTATGTAATTTTTTTCATAAACAATCGCGCCTACATACTGAGTACAAAGTCCATTATAATTTGTTTTGTCTTTTTTTACCTAAATACATAACTTAAGTTACCATAATCTCTAAAATTTCTTACCAGTTAAAAAAAAATTACAATAATCCTTTTTTCCCCTCTCTTTCTCCTAATCTTTGATACATCCCTACCCTTCCTCCCATTACACGCTTAACTCCCCAAATTCACGCCTAAATTTACGTCATGTACCAACGATTTCTTCCAACTTAGTATTTTTGAATTACAACCATGTTATTCTAAATTTCTTCATCAATTTCAAATTCTTAAAAAGGTAGAAAAATTTCTTCATCATTTTTTTTTGCTTTCAATATATCAGATTTGAAATTAAATTATTTCAATTTTCTGATGTTCATCTCAATTTAATGATACATATGAATTCTCATCCATCGTTTAGTATTGATCTTACCCAATAAATTCCTCAAATGAAAGATCTTGTCCCTCGTGTTTTTAATTCAAATAATGATGATTTTTGCTTAAAATAGATTCAAACACCACAACGATCCTTTAATGATGAAGAAATTGCAAGAGGAGAAACTGTGAAAGGATGCATGTTCAAATTCAAAATCACAAGTTCCAAAAGCTTCAAAAAGGAGGGGGTGGGGGGGACTACACGGCCTTCTCTACCCAAGGTTCAGATTTCTAATGTATGTAGTTGATTTTGATTCTACTTATGTATAATGTCTACGTTTCAACATTTAGATACATTACAACTTTATTGTGTATAATGTATTGTGTACAAATCTTATTTTTGATACATAACCCCAATTTTTTGTAACCTAAATCAGTATGTATTATATTCGTAGTTATGTATTTGATAGATAACCATAACAAATTCCGTTATCTTTTAGTACCAGATACATACACTCATTGTTATTCAATTGAGAAGGGTATGTACCTGGAGACATTACCAAATTTTATTGTTGATACATAAATTCAATTTTTTGAAAACTAAATCAGTATGTATCATGTATATGACACATAACTACGACAAATTTCATTATATTTTAGAACCATATACATATACCAAATGTCATTCAACTGAGAAGGGTATGTATTTGGAGACGTTACCAATTGTCAGTTTGATTATGTATCGTATTTTGTTATGTATCTGGAATCTTTAAGTTTTGTTAATGTGTTTCAATGCAAGATATGAAGTATATAACAACGATTCCATCACTTCTGTATCATTTGTACTTTACTTCAGATTCCCAGATTTCTGAATGTCTCAACAAAATCAATATATTCATGGTGTATCTTCTCCAAAATTACGAAATTTTCAAATCAAAGTTGAAAGGATGTTGGCCGATCTGCTTGAACAATTTTGAATTTTGAAACTGTTTCGTGTTATGAGAGATTAAGTAGCCGTGATTAAAACGTGATTGAGTGATTTTTACGGGATTATAAATTGATTTTCCATTATTTTTTCTTTATTAAAGTAACAAATTAAAAGGTAATGTATTAGGAGGTATGTATCCGACTGTTGAGTAATGTCAAAATTTAAGGGACTTTAGAAATTTGAAATAGAGTGGGGATATGATAATTAGCTGTGTTTCTGTACCTCTTTACCTTTTTTTTTTAATGTTCTCATATATTTGCTTTGTTTGTAAAATAGAGAGAGAATTGAATGCAGAACATCACAACATTTTTTTCTTGGAACCACAAATTTGATACCACGAGAAAACGGAAAAACATTTTCATTCGCTTCATCCACAGCCTAGCACAACACAGTTTTCACAAGATCCATCAAGACAGCGACCAACATTAAGCCTAAGCGTGTAGAAGAGCTTCAATAATTCAGCTGCAAAACCCTTATTTTGGCATCAAAGTTAACCTCATGCAATTAGGATCAAATTAAAAAGATCGAGTTTGTTTGATAGCTAAGACTGATTCCACAAATCCAGTGTAAAACAGAGACCAAGTTTATCTAATAGCTAAGACTGATTTCACAAATCCAGTGTAGTTTTCTCGCATCAGAGATCCAGCACCAACATTCCTAAACAACTAACAAGGCGCCATTGAAAGTAAGACTTCTCTGCTTAAGACAACTATACCTTGCTGTCTAAGTTCATCGGTTGTGCTTGCTTGGAAGCGGAGTTCTGCACAAAGATAAAGTGTGTCATGAACTGGTCACCAAACAAGATGGAGCTAAATAGACTCTAGAAATCACGAGTCTGAAACTTACATCTCATTTGACATCCAACTTATTTAACTTAGCAAACATGTTCCCGTAGAATTTCGCATCCTTCCTGTTGAATTCCTTAACTTTCTCCTTCAGAGCTTTGTATTCAAGCTTCACATCCCTTCATGGCATAAAAAAGTACAACTTATAATAACACGAAAGTGATGCAACAGATTTGGACAGCCAGCATAGAAGAAATAACACAATACCTGTTGTTAGGATCAATCTCAAGGGCTTTCTTAATGTCAAATTCAGCCAGATCAAGATCTGCCAAGTTCATATATGCTTGAGCTCTCCGGTAAAGAGCTTTAACATTTGTACTCTCAGTTTCCAACACCTAAAGTGCACAGAATCAGTAAAGATAGAAATAGATCAATGAAAATAAGAAGGCCAGAAGACGTATTCTCATCTGGAACCTTGGTACACAGCTTCTCCGCCTGCTTGTAATCTTTCAGTTTCAACTTGCAAGCTGCATTATTTAAGTTGCAGCTGATCTTCAAAGCTTTCGATTGTTTCTTTTCCTCTTCACTAAAGTCAGTATCATATTCAATAAATTTAGCAGCCTGCATTTATTTCAATTCCTGCTGTCAGGCAAAACTGGATCAAAGACCCCAGCAATTAATTACTCACTAACACAGGAACACCATATCTTGGAGACTACACACCTTCTCATATCTCTTTGATGCTCTTGCATATTTACCAGCCTTGAAGAGAGCATTTCCTTCCTCTTTCTTTTTGTCAGCAGCCTCAATTTTCTCCTGGGTATTCATATCCCATGATTCCTTTTCCTGCAGGTCAAATTAAAGACATGAGAATACACTTTGGCACAGGGAAGAGTTCGAATTATAAGGAAAAACTATATCACATACCTTGACAAAGGAAACCAGCTCAACCTCATAATATACAGTTGAGTTGGGAGGAACAACGCCTAAGTCTTGCTTTGATTCAGATGGACCAAAGGCATAATCAGGAGCAATTATTAGCAGTGCCACTTCACCCTTCTTCATTGACATGACAGCTCTATCCAACCCATCTATAACTTGCTCTGTTCAAGACAGATCAACAGTGAACAAATCAAACAAAGAATAAAGTCAACCAGAAAGTCACAAAATCATATCTTAGCTGTAACGACAATGATGTATTTCAGAATCCGTACCCTCATCGGTCTTAAACTCGAAAAGCTCATCTTCATTTTCTCCATTGTGGCCCTTCTTTATGAAGACTGTGCCATCTTGTAGCTTGCCGATCAATTTCACTACAAGATGCCGATTCAAACATTTGTCAGATATCATGCTTTTAATTCATAAATCTACAACATCCTGAGTAACTAACTTTTAACCACAGCCCGTTCATTCGGTTTCTCGAATCCTTCCCCTTCTTTTAAGATCTTCTTTATTACTTTCTTATCGTCAGTTACACTTGAGACAGTCTTCCATGTTACCAACTCCAGGCTAATTTGCAGTGTAGCATTAGGTGGGACCGCTCCTCCATCACCTGAGGCTGGTTTTCCTTTCTCCCCAAAGCCATCTGCAGCAAACAAATTAGACATGTTAGTGAACGCACTTTACAGGAAGATACAAGAACCCTTTCTTGGAAGGACCACCTACACTGTGGCTTCACCGTCAACTGGACTTTTTCACCTTTCTTCATAGTTTTCACAGCTTTTGCAATAGCAGGGCAGAAGTGTCCTGTCCCAATAATAATGTTAGTGCATGACAGTGAATCTGTAAACCTTGTGATCGAGATACTGCAATGACTCAATGGTTACCTTCCTGAACAGTGAACTCCACTCCATCTGATTTTCCAACCAATGATCCATCTTCAAGCTGAGCTTCATACTTGACTGAACAATAAGATCAAACCAAATGCTTACCACTGTTCGACCAAATAAATACACACAAACCTCTGACGAAATTAAAAGGAAGACAGAAGACAGATACCTAGAACTTCGTCAAGATCCTTGGGGTTTTCCCATTTCTCTCCCTTGGTGAGGATCTTCTTGAAGATACCACCATCCTTGCAGATGTCCTTTACACTCACCCATGATAGCAATTCAACATCAAACTGGAGAGTGGAATTTGGAGGGATAGTTGGAGGTGAACCAGACTCTCCATAAGCCAGCTCTGGAGGAATGGTGAAAATGGCATTTTCACCCTTTTTCATCGTCTTAATACCTTGATCCCATCCCTTAATTACTTGTCCTATTAGAAAAGAACAGAACATCAGCAAAACACACACCAAGATATCAGTCATCCAAGATTTAATACGAAACAAAGATGTATGGAACATGACAGTTCCTAATAATGAAGAAGCTTCAGTTCTTGGTTTTGATAGAGCTTATATTAATCAATAATCTCCTGTAACTAGTAAAAAGAAACCAAATCTAGAATCACACTTATAAATCAAGCTGTAAATTCCCTCTTCCAAAGACACACATGCACGGAAACACATACATATGTGTGTGAATATCAACTCTCAATCACTCACATATAATATTGAATACACACGGTAAACATCAGCATACATGCTGTAAACCTATTTCAATTTTTCTATAACCGAGAAATCCCCTAGGATCATAATGCAGAATGCAAAGCTCAGTCGAAACACAAAATTTTTTACTACGGAAGTGTTAACCCCTGATGTTTTCCTAAGCCACACATCAAGTGTTGTAGTCTTACCACTAGACCAAAGCCCAAGGAGCAAAACTATTTCAGATTCTCATGATCAGCTTCGCAATCATATAGTTCAAACCTTGGTATAAGGCTCCCTAATTATACACTTCCTTAGTGCAAGCTACTTGCACCCTAGAAGAATGAGAAAATAGACAAATTGACAGATCAGTATTTTAAGAGCCAGCACAATCATGATACTAAAATGTACACTTTAATATATATGAATTTAGTACTATAATAATCAACTTGTAATTAGAAAAACTAATTTCGATATCCAATTATACAAAAGAGCTGATATTAGACCAAATTCTCAAAATTGAGATTCAAAAAAACAAGCTCTTCTCATTACTCAGATCAGATAAATCAGGCTTACCTTGATACATTACATCTAATGGATGTGACCAGCACTAACATGACGCCAGCTTTCTTATTACGGGAAGCTTTCAGATTCATATTCGTTAAATTAAAAGATTAATTTTCAGAGAGCCACTGAAGCAATAGCAAACATATTAAACCGGCAAGCTAACTATTGTCGATATAATAAAACTATTGACACACTATACAAAACTCTACGCGAGAGAGAGAGCAGTGAATGTTAAAAAGTAGAGTTACGTTTTCTAACCTTGACCGAGAGTGAACTTGAAAGGAGTCCCCCTATCGCGACTGGAATCGAACTTGGTCCCATCAAGCAGAGTGCCAGTATAATGAACTGAGGATTAAATGAAATCATCACAAATTAAGGTGATTTAGCAAGGCAAATAACAATGGATAAAGAGTAATTTTACCTTCTACTTCATCTCCAGCTCCAGGAAGGTCCCATCCTTCGCCTTCCTTAACAAGCTTCTTCTTCAAACCTTCTCTTCCGATCTCCTTTTCTTCGCCGACTTTCATGATCGGACTTTCATCCGGCAGATCCATGTCGTCATCCATTCCTTCTGCCCCCGGAATATCAAAATCCTCATCCATTCGAGTTGTAAAATGCTGCACTCGAACAACTTGTGGAACTCAACAAAGCAGTGATGTGGCGTGAGAAACGGGTAAAGAATGAGTGTCAAAAGGCCTTAGGTTCTGGAGCGTTCCAATAAGGTTTTAGAGTGAGTTTTGAGTCACGAATTATGACGGAACAAGAGTTTAGCTTTAATCAGGTAATACAGTAGGTTTCTGCCGTTAATTTAAATCAAACGGCAGTCGTTTCAAGTTCTATATTTAGTAGGATCTACTTGGATTGTGCAAAAATCAAACCGAAAAAAATATTATTGGATTATTGCTTTTTTAATGGTTTTATAAAAAATAATTATCGGATTATCGATTCGTTATTGCTTTTTTATATTGGATAAACCGATAACCCTAGAAAGTTACTAGTTTTATATATATATATATATATATATTAAATATTAATCTCAATACATTACTAGTTACTGTCTTTGTCCTTAGCCTTCAATTCACACGTCATTGTGACTTTGAATTCATAACTTCACATTATACAAAATGTCAAAACCTAAAGTAAGAACCCTATTCCTCTCAATTTCTTTTTGTGTTATACTTGTATAGCTCTTTTCATATTTGTTATTATTATTTCTATTTTATGAGCATTTATAAAGTTACATTATTGTCTTGTCGCGTTAAATTTATTAGAGAAGTCATAGATTTGTTCTATAAGCATTTTCTTATTAGTTAAACCGAAAATCAAACCGTTAAGGATCAAAATTAATAAGCCGAAAACTGATTAAAAAAATATCTTATTGATTTAGCTTATTTAAAAACCAAAATCGATAAACCGAATCGATAATACGTAAAACTGAATCAAACCGGCCGAAGAACACCCCTAGGGTCTACAGTGTAGTGTTGACTAGTTTACCTGTTAAATGTCAATTAACATCTTAACCAAAACATGAAAATTTGAAAAATTTTAAGAAAAATTTTAGGATGGTGGAGGCACAACAAACCAAAGTTGTATGAGGTTCCATTCAATTTTTGACATTTGGAAAAGTGGGTCCATTTGTACTCTTTTATCTCCATTGGCATATTTTTCTCTCCCACTCACCACACCCACCCAGTTCCCCCTCATTCGTGCAACCCCTCTTCTTTTTTCTTTTTTTTTTCTACTTTCGTCTTTTTCTTTCTTATTGAGTTTCTTCTTCTTTTTTTTCTCCTAATGCAATTCTTTAAAAATTGAGAATGTGAAAAATAATAAAAATCTATTTTTTCTTTTGGCAATTTGAAAAAAAGTTAAAAAAACTGAAAGACAACAATTTATATATAGCATGCAATTACATACACAAAGAAAATAAATGAGGCTGATATGATAAAACAGAAGTTAATTTATTTAATTTGACTATTTTTTTTCACAAAGCTTCTCAGAATACATAGTCTTAGCTGAATATTAACGAAAAATATTAGAATTAGAGATAGTTGATTCAGCTAAATATAGGTAATTTTAAGCATACGTACTTAAAAACATTTTTTAAAAGCTTAAGCTAAATTTAAAAATAAAAAAATAAAAATGTTGAAGCTGAAATAATGTATTTTATTTTTAAAAAATATTGATAAATAACTTATCTATTAAAATAGCTAAAACGTCTATAAAATTGTTGATACTAAAAAATAAATTTATTATCCAACATTTTTAATAGTACCAAACAAACTCAAAACACATATGATAGTATTAAACTAGGTCAAAACTCTAATTAAGTGGTGCTTCATTCACTTTAAAATATAAATTGATTTTTTAAGTAAAAAATATAAATTGATTAGATAAAATATTTTTAATAAATATAAATTATTTATTTAAATAATATGCAATAATTAATAACATGACTAAAAAATAATTTTCATAACTACTTATCCAAAATTAACAAGCAAACTCATAAATATAAATAAGAAAAAGGAGAGTTTTTCTTCTCTTTTGTTTCTATTTAATTTTGTAAGACAAATCTATAAAATAAAATGAAGTATTTGTACCATAAATTAAAGAAAAAATTCGATCAAAGTTTTAATTTTTTAATTGTATTTGAAAGTTGAGTATCAGATAGAAAGAAAAAAGGAGAGGGGTGGGCGGATAGGGAAATTGGGTGGGGGAGGGGGGTGAGTAGAAGGTAAAAAAGTGCAATGGGACTCATTTACCCAAGTGTCAAAAATTGAATGGAACCTCATACAACTTTGGTTGGTTGTCCCTCCACCATCTTAAAAATTTTCAAATTTTACCATGGGTGAGGCACACAACCAACAAAAGGTGTGTGATGCTCACCCATGTTTGACAAGTGGCGTTATGGTCCCACAAATTATTTTACTTTTCAAACTTTTTTCTCTTTCTTCATTTCTAATTTATTAGTAGTACTATTCCTATTCTTTTTCACATTTCTCTCTCATATTTATTTTTTAAAGAAAAAGTGTTAAACTCCTCTCGGAATCAACATGGTATTAAGATAATTTAAAAATCATAAAAAGTTGAATCGACCTTTATTTTTCATGATAATTTAAATATCACAAAAAATTAATATTTTATAAAAAATAGAGCAAAATTTATGAAATTAGTAATCAAATTAAATATATTATTTTCAAAATTTGTATACGGAGGAAATATTAAAATAATGCAAAAATATTTTTTCCTTGGAACCATTTTTTTAATCTCTTTATAATAATTTTTCTTTTATCTCATTATAAATTACTTCCTTATATCTTCTTAATTATTTAAATATTTATATATTTATTAATTTTTTAATAATCACGTAACAGTCTATTTGTTATATTTTATTCGAGACTTTAGTTTAGTAAATTTTGTAAGTTTCAACTCGGAATTTAAACATAAAAAAGCTCTTTTTAAAAAAAAAAAAATTCGGAGTTGAACTCTAAAAAAATGTTTGGCCATAAAATTTTGAAATTCTTATAGAAAAGTAATTTACAATGATTATATTGATATAACGATGAATATGTAATTATTAAAAATATTAATAAATACTTAATAATTAAGAAGGTATAGAGAAATAATTTACAATGACCATATTAATATAACAATGAGTATAGCAATTATGGGTAAAAAAATCTATTATAAAGAGATATAAAAAATGGTTTCAGAGAAAAACATTTCTACATTATTTTTGAAATTTCCTTCATAAACAAACTTTTAAAACAATATATATAAGTTGATTACTAATTTTATTAAAAAGAAAATTCTATTTTTTATAACGTTAATTTTTTGTGATGTTTAAATTATCATGAAAAATAAAGTCAATTTAAATTTTTATGATTTTTAAATTATCTTAGTACTAATAAATTAGAAATAATAAAAGAGGTAAAAAATTGGAAAGCAAAGTAATTGTGGGACCACAATACCACTTGTCAAGCATGGTGAGCCTCACACACCTTTTGTTGGTTGTGCCTCACCCATGGTAAAAATTTTCTGAAAATTTAAGGTCACGCTGGAAGTTTCATTTCTTTCCCCGTTCGTTTCTTTTGATGACAACTAACAATGATACTGGGAACCAAACAGGATAGTGAGTACGAATTGGAATGTTATTGCAAGATAATAATAACTTTTTACACTTAAATTTAATTTCTTTCGGAGTTTATTTGGATTATCTTATGACTTATGATTTATTCTCTCCATCCCTTTTTACTCAAATTTTGATTTGGCACACCTATTAAGAAAATAATGATTAGTATAGTGAGTTTACTATTTTATCCCTGTTAATTGAGAGAATTTTAAACATATTTAATCACTATATTTTTCAAAGACATTAACTCAATGTTAATAAATTAAGGGTATAATAGGAAGAAAAAAATTGTCCTTCTTTGATTTGTCAAAAATAACAAATAAAAAGGTAAATCAAATTAGGAAATATTTGACGTGTAAATAGGGATGGAGGGAGTATATGTCACGACCCGAGCCTACACCCTGGACATGGCCGGCACTCGAGAACCATTGCTGGTCCCCAAGCGAACCCTCATCCTAGCTGACTACAAGTGAAAAACTAACTCAAGCAATAAAAGGCTTAAAAATGGAATATTTGTTTGAACGTTTAACTCAAAGTAAATCCTCAACTCAAACTGTAAAATACTCAAATAACGTAAGTGTAATAATTTACCAAAAAACATCTCCATGAAAAAGTAACTACTGAAAGACTCCTCAAATCTATCTATCTATGAAGCCTCTATAGTTCAACATGGATGTTGGGACAAGACCCACAACACCCTAACAAGGCTAAACTGAAAGGGGAAAAAAAAAGAATTCCTCTGGAATGCAAGGATGCTCAACAAAGTTAACTGGAATGTCAAATAATCTCAACGAAGCGCCTACTGATGATCCTGAACACATGTATCTGCATCATTATAAGATGCAGGTCGAATGGCATTAGTACATTGAATGTACGAGCATACAAGGAGAACTGAAAGGATAGATAACTGAACTGACAATAATGGAAAAGAAATACACACCTCAACTCAACTCAATGTAAAACATAAATGGAGATAATATCATTTAAATCTTTACAAAGTATAATATAATAACTCAAAGAAAATTGTATGTGAAAATACAATGAAAGTACTCTTTACTCTATTAGGGAGTTTCTCTAACCGACAACCATCACTATGAGATACTTGATGATACAACGTCTCGCCCACGCTGCCAGAACTGTTCTATACCTTGTCGGGGTATAGAACACCTCAACTAAGTGGATCCACTAAGCTCTACCCGAAGGTATAAGGAAATCATCTAAAAAGTATAAATCCTTTACCTATGTTGGCATACATGGTTTATGAGGAATTTGAGTTGTCTGAACTCATCCCCATATCGGTGCTCAATACTACTCCCAATAATATATAATCATGCTCAAATGTGTACATACATACTCTTTCTCTGTTTTGAGGTAATTACTCAAAATAACCTCTTACAAGAGGTAACTTCTCCGAAAAATCTCTGAACTCATAACCTTTTTTAGAAATCAAAGTTTCTCTTTTCTCAATGTAAAAGTAATACATTTGGGAATCAATTAGTTCCCTTAAACTTTACTCAAAATTCTCTTTAAACTCTACTCAAACTCTGCTTTACTTTCTTAAAAAAAACAGTTTAAAACAAATGTTTATTGTGATCTGATCATTGATGACTCGGAAAGTCATACTGGATAAACATTGATGGCATATCTAGATGTCATGCTTCTTACACATTAATGGCATACTCGACTGTCATACTAATCATGAATCATAGTTATTTTCGCAATATAACAAAATGATACATTTGGGACTACTTAGATCCCTTATACTCCTGCTCAACTCTTGGTTAAAACTCTTTCTCAAACTTCTCTTTACTTTCTCAAAACTCAGTTTAAAACAATTGTTGATTACAAAAGAATTCTCAAAATGACTCAAAGACCTCTTCAACTTTCCTCGTAAGCTTACTTTAGTTTAGAGTGTAAATTAAGATACGTGAGTGGGACATGCAGACTCTCTCAAGGATTAATTAAGACTTTAAGAGTTCATACTAAGAAGAGAGCGAAGACATGTTTTGAAAGAACGCATACGAGACGAAGAATGGAGAAGAAAAGGGCCTAGCTACCTTAGCGTAGCAGTGGCGTGCCGCGCCAGCCCCAAAAGTACTGGGGCTATTTTGGGGCGCACTGCAGGCGCAGAGCGCCAACCCTCCTTGCGCTATGGTGGCTCATTGCCCCAACCCCGAACCCAAAAATCAAACGAATATTTTTGCTTAATTTTGGGGTCCTAATTCATATAGAATCGATTGATTTCTTCCAAACTATCTTTAATTCACAAACCCAACAAGAAATTATTGAAATTCCCACTCAAATTCTATCAAGAAACACCCTCATTCGCAAAACCCTCATCTCAAGAACTCAAGACCTCCATTGTTGAAGAATGAAGCTTAAAACTCAAGAACTCCTCAAGAATATTTACATAAATGATTATATAGACGAATTAACAAAAAAATTACTTGTTTGGCGTGAGGATGAACAAATTCATCACTATGGGAAACCTCACATACCTGGAAAGAACAATGTTCTTGGAGAGAATCGACGAGATCTTAACGAATGCTCAAAACCTAGCTCTCTCTCATCTTGAACTCTTTTCTTATTTCTCTAAGTGTTTAGGAATGACAAAGAGTGGTTTAGCATCTGATTAGACCCATAATTGGGTGAGGAAAAACATTCTAAACCTAGTGGAAAAAAGGAAAAGACCAAAATACCCTTTTCTAAAAAGAATTAGATGTCTTAAATAAAGAGGCTTCACTCAAATGGGCATAACTTTTTACTTCAAGCTCGAAATTTAGCAAACTTGGGGACGTTGGAAAGAGGACTCAAAGACCTTCGATTTGATAGTTCATGAACCACCTAACTCATTATGTGCTGAGAGATATGATCGTTTGAAGTTGACCCTAGTAGAATCTTAGGTCAAAACTTGGTAGGTAAGTTTCCAACTCAACTTTGTGCTAGGGAATTCTAGTGGCCTTAATTGATATCCAAAATCATTTCCACACTAATGAATTGACCTTAGAATCTAAGAACAATTAAGAATCACTCGGTACGACCTTATACACAAATTCAAGAATGGTTCGATCTTAACTTAAAAATTTTCTGGGGTGTTACAACATCTCCCCCTTGGGATCATTCGTCCTCCAATGATGGTTAAATTGAGAATTGAGGGAAAAGAGTTACTATCACTACCTCTTCTGACTTCTGAATTAGCTTACTACCATAGGCGGAAGTGATTCCTATTGAGAGTTTGAAACTGGACTCGAGCATACTTGGCACGAAGCTCACATAAGATTTCAAAATTACAGGCCATGACATGAAACAAGGTATTCGGGCATAAAGTAAGAATATGACTACTATACCTTGAGTGATATGACTGGTAGCTTTTAAGCTTAGAAACACTTCTCAACTATGCTCTCCTTTCTGATTACTACACTTCATAGCTGCAACTCAAAGCTCCCACTAGAGTATATGACTACTCTTACAAATGTCTAAGTCAAATCACTTGCTCTTACTATGTTCAAGCCTTAACTCTAAGTCACAAGGTGCTAAACATGAGATGATTATACTTATCTAAACCACAAGATTCATGTTCTATACCTCTAGAGGGAATCTCATCCCAAGAATACTTCTTCTTATAACCGCATTTAACCAACCTTGAGCCCATATCAAGAAACACCTAATGCATCATACATTTGTCCACATGTTAACAACACCACATTCAAGCCTAGTACCATAACCACTCCATGGACTCCTACTAACCAACCTTCGAAGAATTTCTCATTCTCTCATCATCTTTACCAACTGAAATTTCAAGCACTATCGCTACTTTCTCTCATTTAACTATTACTCATAGTAAAACCTCATCCTATTCCTCCTCCACATTATAACCTTAGATGGAATAAGCACACCACTACTACCAAAATAAGAAACATCTACCTTCTTCTTCTATCATCACTCAACTACTATCATAAACATCACTTCTTAACTAAAAATGATCACTAAAAGAGCACTAGGGCGAACGATCATAAGCACGATTCATTCGAGAATTCTGGTATAAGAATATACATGACATAACTTTATGTTGCTAGCCATTGAGAGTAAAACATGAATTTGCGAGACTGAGCATACTATGAGACATGAGTGCTTATATGAATAGGTTTATATCATGAGGCTGATATCCATAACTTTATGGAGTGAGATTGAGATCAATGGGCTAAAGTCTTTGCCCCTCATTCCGAGAACTGAACATAGATGTGAATCATTCTGAAGTGTATGTGCATAGGTCATGGACATAATTATGATATTAGAAACATCAACATGATATTGTAAGGACTGAACTTTGAGGAATATGCTAGAGTATGAATGGATTGATATATATCTGATTCTCAACACTTGACTTGGTTTCTCATCTTATCATCTTCCCCTTAGGTCTGAAGTTGATACTTTAAAGTTATGGGTCTATTACATCATCTCTAAACTAGTATATATTCAATTTACTCTAATACTCATGAAAGGCTAATCCCATGGATACTGAACTCTTCATATGCAGGTACTAAGATTCATTCTAAGACCTCTTTCTTAGACGCTTCTCTTAACCTCTTCCCGCTTCTATAGATGTCTTTCTATGATCGTTACCCATATTGAATATATATGATCCCTTCAACCAAACTCTTAAGGGCAATAAATAATGCTTACATCAGCCTATTCCATATTGACAACTCAAATATACTATAGACACACATGAAAAATCATAAACTTAATTGGAACCTCGTCTGACTACACACGATCTCGGGTACACCTCTTAATGCTCTTACTCTAATGACTTAGCCGCACTTTATTACTCTCATCTAAAAGTCAGAATTCCACACTTATACCACTCATATTCATTGCAAAGTAACACCTTAATTCCTCACCTACTCTATATCAAATATATCATATCAAATCCCAAAACTAACATCGTCACCCTCATATTATCATCCTTTTTATCACGACACTCATCTCAAATTCAAGCTTAGTGTCTATTACTAAACACAAATATCAATATAATTGCTCGCTTAATATACTAACTTACAACTACTAGATAAACTTAAAAAACACTCACTCACTGAGATCTCAAGACAAGTAGTCAATCTTTATCTCTCAGTCTACCTATTTATAGATTACTGTCACATTCCATTTCACAACATAAGTACTATTTACCCATTCACTATACATCATTGCCTAATTAGTTCTATAACCCTTTGAATATCATAGGGCTCTCCTTTTTAAAAATCATAAGCCTAGCTTAAATCTATCGCATCACGAATACTCGGCTCTTTTATTCAACACTTATACTTGATCGATACTAATGCATTGACACCTCATCATAAACTTCTTTCTGGTTAAAGTATACTCTAACTCATCCGGACTAGTAACTATTCCTCTGCCTTCTATCATGAAATCTACACAAACTCATCACTCCTTGTCTACTCATAAGGGAAAACTCCTCATTAATAACTTATTGGGAGTATGGCTACAACTACACACTTTACTCAATAACTATCCACATCCCTTAGGTTACTGCACTTCTAAATGTATACTTCTAACTCTGGGCACTTCTACTACTTACTGGCTTATAACATCGTAACTCTTACTATCTTTCGGGTGAAAAATACTACCCAAGCTCTAAAACATACTTCCTCAAAAAGTTCTCAATTGAAATGAGGTTTAGAGAAGAGAGTCTGAAGTACATTTCGCTTTTAGCTCGAACGCATGATTCATATAAATTAAGAGTGCATTCTTTCGAATCTCAACACTTAAGCTCACTCATGGGCTTCTCTCAAGCCCCTCTGCAGTCTCATGACTTTCTGAATACTTTTGCTGGGAGTAAATCATCAATAAGGATCTGCGCTTTGCTTTTCAACCACCTTAAGTATGAGGGGTAGTCGAATGGACCTGAGAAACACAAAAATTTGAATAAGTTCCTTATGACACAGTTCTATTGCACGATTTAGAGTATGAAAGAAGGGAAACTTTTCTTAAATATTTGTAGTCCCTTATTTATAGAAGTGGGGCCCTCACAACTATAAATAAGATTATATTGATACGGCTTAATAGACACCCTAGGAAAATTGAACTCTGGGCTCTGATACCAAGTTTGTCACGATCCAAGCCAATATCCTGGATGTGGCTGGCACTCGAGAACCATTGCATGCTCTATTAACAGAATTATGAATTTTCAGCTCTTAGTCATCGCTCTGTGAAGGAATGGGCTAATAAACATCTGGCATAGGCACAGCTAGCGCACGAGAGGTGACACCAACCACACTCTGGTGGATACACGGATGTTCATATTATTTTAATAATAATAAGTTTGATTTGTTTTACCGAGAAGGTCTACTGTTTGAGTCCGTATAGCCCTATAAAAATGAAAAATGCTAAAAAAGTTGTATAATTTACATTTCTTTATTATTATTTCTTTCTTGTAACTATGTGAAATCCAATTATTCCTATAAGTTTTCTCACGACAATCATTTAAGCAGATGAAAGAAGTCGTTCCACTAGAAAGGTTGCTGAGAAAGTTGTGGCTACAAATGTTGAGAAATATGCAGAAGATAGTTGCAATGTTGGTGACTGGAAGGAAAAAGATGTACTACTAAGGAGTTGGATCTCAGTCATCTTGACAGAAGAAAATATGTACCTAATTATGGGTTGCTCAACTGTCAAGGAGATATGAGAATGATTAGAAGATGTCTATCTTCAAGCAATAAAAGATAAAGAGTTTCAGCTTAAACAATAACTGCAAAGTGTTAGGCTATGAACTAAGAATATTGATGAGTACATCAAGGAATTCAAAGGTATACGTGATGGTCTTGCAACCATTCACAAGCCTGTGGATGAAGATAGCAAAGTAATAAATTTTGCTTAAGATTTAGATCTCAAGTACCAGACCTTCAGGACTGTTATGCTAGGTAAGGCACCATATCCTACTTTTAATCAATTTGTTAATATTCTCAAGGGTTTTAATATAAAGGAGGTTGAAGAAGAAGTGTTACAACAAAACCTTAATATGACATTCTCTACACAAAGACGCAAGGAAAGAGGAAACTATTCTCAAAGAAGAGGAAACAATAACTTCAATTTTAGATGAAGAGGTTTCAAACCTGCTGGACAAGGATCAAATGCTCAGAATAATTAAAACTTCCAAAGTGGAAATAAGGAGAGGAATACTACTGAGTCATGTCAATTTTTTGGTAGAAATAATCATACTACTCTAAAGTGCTTTTACAGGTGAAACTACTCCTATCAATCTGTAGATGAACTACCATAAGCATTGGTTGTTATCAATTTGCAGAATACACTAGGTATTCTATCTGATCTTAAACACTACAATGGACTTGATAAAATCATTGTTGAAAATAAGTCATAATTAGATATAACACATGTTGGGAATATAACTATATCAGGTCTTTAAATTACAGGAGGTTCTTGTAGTTCCTAAGATTGCTAAGAATCTACTCTCTGTTAGTAAAATTGCAAAAGATAATTGTTGCACTATTGAATTTGATGAAACTAATTTTGTTGTAAAGGAAAAGAAGACAATAACATTACTGGCCAAGGGATCTAACAGAAATTTATTCTATGCTTTCAAAGACAACAATCTCTATGCTTTAACTACAACACAAGATTGGAACACATCAGACAAGATGTGGCATACTAGATTAGGACATTCTAGTTTGAAGTTGTTAAGAGTTTTAAGTAATAATAATTGCATCAATGCTAGTAGTTGGAATAAACTGCACATTGTCTGTTTTAGTTGTTAGTTAGGCAAAAATTGTAAACTTTCATTTGCCTAAGGAATAAAATTGAGAAGGAACCTTTATTGAAAATACATTGTGATTTGTGGGGTTCTGTCCCTGTTGAATCTTCTCAGCATAAGAAATATTATGTAGTGTTTGTAGATGATCACACAATATTTACTAGGCTTTATCAATTGAAAAAAGAAGTCTGAATTTTTTGAAGTATTTGTCAAATTTCAAAAAATGATGGAAAATAGTTCCCTAAAGAGATTTAGATATTTCAGTGTAATGGAGATGGTGGATTCATCAAAACAGACTTCATTAAACATCTAGTAGACTGTGGTATTATCAGGTACATTTCATATCCTAACACAGATGAACAAAATAGAGTTTTCGAAAAAAAACATAAGCATATTGTTGAGATTGGATTAACTCTCCTACTCCATGCTAATCTTCTTTTGTTTCTATGGGTTGACGTATTTTTCACTGCTGTATTTTCCATTAATAGACTACCCTTTTCAGTCATAAAAATGATGACTCCATTTGTTAAGTTAGATGGTGAGCAACCTAATTACAACAACTTAAAGGTGTTTGGTTTTAGGTTTTTCCCACATATCACGTGTAGTACCATGTTCAATCCAAAATCCTACCCTTGTGTATTTATAGGATACAACAACTTGCACAAAGGTTACAAATGTTATCATACTTCAACAAGGAGAGTGTATATGTCCATACATGTTGATTTTGATGAAAACACATTACCTTTTGTGTATTCAAATCAAACTCATACTAACATTGATGTATCACCTCATCTAGCTACTTTTGTTGAGTTTTTTTCAAAATTGCTGGCACATGATAATCCCAATTCAGGGAAAGTGTTGACTATTGTGTCAACACAGGTTGTTGGTAATACACAACTGATGATGATAATGTTACCAAACACATAACAACACTTATGCTTATTGCTGATGATACTCATGATATTGACCTCTCAAATGCAGGTTCAGATAGTGGTAGTAAGAACCAGGTTAAAGGTGTAGGTTCAGGTAGTGCTAGTAAGGACCAGGTTGAAAGTGCAGGTTCCTATAGTGATGGTCCATCGAATCATACTTTCTCTGTGACCAGTCCACAAGGAATACACTTAAAATTTGATCTCTCATGGTCGAATATGATTGAGAACCAGCAATCTTGGGATACTATACTACAACCAATTGCATCAGTTGATACACTTCTTGCACCACAAGGGAATCACATGATCACCCAATACAAGGCAAAAGAGTATCACTTATCTCTTGTTGCTAACAACAAGAAAGAGATTATGATAGAACCAAAGACTAATAATGAAGTATTAAAGTCACCACATTGGTTTGCAGCTGTGCAGAAGGAGATTCATGCATTACATAGCAACAAGACATAGATATTAGTGCCAAAATCTACCGGTATGAACCTAGTAGGTTTAAAATAGATGTTTAAGATCAAGTTGAAGGCCAATGAAATAGTAGACAGATTGTAACACCTCGGATTCAAAAAGAAGGAAATTTTTTGGTTTTTCAGATCTGGAGCCAGTACGACGGAAGCCACCTACGGACCATAGGTTGACTTATGAGTCATATGAGGGAACCGTAGATGGCAAGGTAAACTTTTGAAAATGTGAAGTTTCATGATCCATTCTACGACTCAACAGGATGGTCTATCATTGTTTCTACGGACTGTAGATGGGTCTCGTAGGTCTCTCCCATACTTGGTTAAATTTTAAAGCCTTAAGTTGAGATCTACGATTGCAAGTACGGTCCGTCAATGGACCTATGAATCGTACATGGGGTCCCGTCGTTTGATGGTCCAAAATCATAGTTTCTGAATCTTTCTACGGTTGACCAGGACGGTCAGTAGTTGGACCTACGTAACGTAGGTCTAAATCCGACATTTAATTTTAAGGGTTTTTTGGTCTTTTCCCTAATTGATCTATTCCTAATCTAAGTCGGTTAAGCCCAAATCCTAGACCCTATATAAGTCTTCTAAACCTAATTCTATTCATTCTAATCACTTCCAAACTCCCTCCAAATCTTTCCCTAAATATTTCTCTCTCTAAAAGCTTGAAGAAAAAGAAGAAGAAAAGAATATAGGGTTTCAAGATCAAGCCTTCTAATCCTCCATTGATTGTGGGCTTTTGGCATCAAGGTATGATAGCTTTCACCTATGGAGTCCTTTCCTCCATAGGGTTCCCAAATTCTCCAATTTGCAAAGTTAGATTCTTCAATTGAAATTAGGATTTTCTTCTATCTTATGGGTTCTTCCCAATTATAATCTAATTGACTGATTTAAGCCTTTTTAAGCATGAATTAAGTTAATTGCATGTTTTGGAGTTGAATCCTCACAAACCTATGTGAAATCTATGATTTCTATACTTTGATCTTATGATGAGGTTTTGAACTATGAAAGGTGAAATGATGAAGATTGCATGATTTATGATTTCTAAGCAATGATTCCATGATGAAGTTATGAATGATCAAAAGATGGATTTTATGAAGATATGCATGTTCAATTATGGAACTTATGATGATTTAAGATTTCTTTGAGAGTGAAGCTCTGATGTTATTATGGTGAAAGAATTTTCTCACATAAAGGATTCATAAGGGTTGAAAGATTTTCTCAACTAAATTTTGAATCAAGATTAAGGAGCTATTCTAATGATAAGACAAGAGGCGATTACCCATGTTTTCTAATGATAAGATAAGTCAAAACTTATGATTAATCTGTGGGAATTATGCTTAGCACTGAGTGGATATTGAGATGGAAGCTCTCCCGTTAGTAGAGGCCGGGTTTCTAGTAGCAATCTCCTTATTCCTTAACTATGTGACACCATAGGTTTGTCTTAGATAGACATTAGCTAGTGGATCCACTTAAGCTAAAAGTTATGGCTCTTACCTTGGCGAGTAAGGACACCTCTTTTCGGTGTGGGGTATACACCGGATTTCATGTTATAGCTCACATGGTCTATGTCGGTTAAGGCTCACTTCCCACAATAATGAACTAAGGTTACTTTCTAAAAACGATTTAAGCATATGTTGTTTAAGATGATTTCATTGCATTGATCATGACTTTTATCTCATATTTTCTATCATGTCATCATATGATTTAACTTGGTCATTGTATCTTATGTATAGCCCTTTTTGCATGAATTTATAACCTCTATGCATAGTTATCATACTGGGTACATTCTTAGACTAACGCATATTGTTGCCTACATGTTCTCACAAATGTAGGATCCAGCTCATCTCTATCCACTCGTGGCTAGTTCATTGCCTTTGAGAGTTGAAGACTTGGTGAGTCCTCATACTTTGAGGATAATGCCATTTTTACAGTTTATGTCATTTCATTTTTGAACTTGTATGGGTTACGTCCCACTTTCATTCTATTGATATATTAGATGACTTTGAGACTATGTTTAGACTTCTGCTACTTTTGTCAACTCTTTGATATATAAATTGTCTTTTAAACTCTTGACTACTATTATATGGTATGATGTATACTAAGTAGCTTATATATGGTCTTTCGAGGTCTTGTACGCCATGTCACATCTAGGGAGTACTTTAGGTCATGACACAGATATAAAGCAAGACTCGTTGTCGGAGATTTTCAACAGTTTGAAGGGATAGACTTTGAAGAAACATTTAACCCTGTGGTTAAGGCCACAACTATTAGGGTGATTTTATTAGTTGTTGCTAGCTATATGTGAGAAATTAGGCAGCTAGATGTTAAAAATGCATTCATACATGGTCTCTTCCAAGAAGAGGTATACATAAGTCAACCTCCTGGATTTATTAACTCTAGGTACCCTCACCATGTTTGTATGTTAAAGAAGGCATTGTATGGTCTTAAATAGGCACCAAGAGCCTGGTTTAAAAGGTTTAACATGCATCTTCTACACCTTGGTTCCACCCATAGTAAGGGAGCCCTTCATAGAGCAAACTCATAAAGGTATCATATTCCTCTTGCTATGTGTAGGTGACATTATTGTAACAGAAAGTAATCCCTTACATATCTCAGAGTTGGTTCTACAACTTGGAAGAGAATCTGCTATGAAAGATCTTGACCCCCTACACTTCTTTCTGGGTATGGAGGTAAAATATTTTGCACGAGGAGTTTCTTTACCATTTTAAGTAAAAGTAAGTGAACAAAAATATCTCTGACATTAAAATAATAATAATGTTATAAAATATAAGCAATATACTACAAGAAATATAGACAAAAGATATGGGAAGTAGAATGTAGAGATCATCTTATTCAAATATCTTCAAGTCTCTCATCTGTGTCATGTATATCTTACAATGGTGAATGAACAACCCTATTTATAGGTTGAGAAATCACCCCAAAAGTCACCATATTAAGTGTCATAATAAATAGACACATTCTTATCCAAAATGGTTCATAGAACCTAGGGAATACACATACATGAATGTAAGTAGTTCATGTATTGAGAATACGGACAATCCACTAATTCAATGAATGAATTTATAACACTCCCCCTTGGATGTCCATAGATAATATGCCTTATTAAAACCTTACTAGGAAAAACCCAGTGGGAAAAACCTAGTGAAGGAAAAAGAGTACACACATTTCATAATACTCCTTGAGTGCTGCCTCATTAAAAACCTTACCAGGAAAACCAATTGGGATAAAACCATGGTTAAGGAAAAGAGTACATCGCGTATTTCACTCTCCTTGATGAAAGCTTTACTTGATATCCCGGAGATGATGCATTTCAATCTCATAGCTCAACTTCTCAAATGTTGACATTGGTAACGCCTTAATAAATAATTCTGCAAGATCATCACTTGAAGAGATCCGCTAAACTTGTATCTCACCATTTTGTTGAAGATTATATGTGAAGAAGAACTTTGATGAAACGTACTTTGTCCAGTCTCCTTTGATGTATTCTCCCTTTAATCGAGCTATACATGCAGCATTATCATCATATATGGTGATTGGAATATCCCTTTTCAAAGAAAAATCACACAGTTTCCAGCATCTGCATAATCAACAATCTGTATGTGCACCAATTGCACTAATACATGATTTTTTCAATCATTTTCATGAGATCAAAATTGATCTTTCTTTATGTTAAGCAATCTCATAACCATTGGGGTACTCAATGGAATTACTTTAAGATCTTTTAAATCCTTCAAGGATTTTCATATAACCTTCATCGTCTAGCTAGACATGATGACAATCATTCATTACACATATTCAAGCATTTCATCTATTGCCAAACTGGGATAAGCTTCATTGCATCAACCACAGGAGATCATATCTCCATGTAATAATGTCAGGATTTTTGCGAAAACATTTTATGCCCCGAGGCACACACTGTACTTTATATCTTACGGTTATACCTTCACACAATTATTCATTTGTACCCCACTGACATTATATATTGATCCATGGACTATAAGTCCAAAAACATCACTTTTCTAAGTGAAATATAATATACTTGAATTGTGCATTTCATTTGGCCAATTATTTATCTGTCCACACAATATGACAGATTTTTTAATTCAAGATCCTCATCATCATCGGTAGCATTTAGCGCTACTTCATATCAAAGATACCGTTGACGGTCTTTTGACTCGATTCCAATACGACATAACTTATCGAGATCTCTTCATATTCATCATTTCAGGTACCTGAACCTTTGCCAAGGTTTTATGAAGTGTTATGTTATTGTGCTTCTTTAAAGTACTTGCTTCATTATCATGACCATGTTGATCATTTGCTCCTCTCCTACCTTAAGAAATTTTTCATTTGGAATCGATTGGTCTATCACGCTTCAGGCGTACCATAGACTCTTTCCTTCAAGGACTTCTCATTGGAGCATTTGCAGCTGAATTATAACATAGGGTCAGCAAATTCCTCTGGCAATTAATTTGCATCATTATACAAATGAATTATCTTTTGAACTACAAGTTCACTTTTTTTAACGAGGATCTAGATAATTCATCTCATAATTTTCAGCTGTCAATCATCTCTCCCCCTAATGTTAGAAAATCTAACATTCACCCCAACCTCATTTGTGGATCCATCTTTGTGCGTGGTGGAACAATTAAATCAGATATCACACATTCAAACTTTAGATGGAAATTACTTGGTTCCTGACCCTGAACCAATTATGATGGGGAAACCTTGTTGGCTTGATACATACATGTGTGCTACATGTTAAACAAATTCATCTCATACGAAATTTTATTTGGGAGTTTTGTTCTCATACTCATGGTTTAGCTATAATTGGAGGCATACAATTTCTGCTAAACCAACCAGCATTATCAACATAATTTCATAGTTTAGAACTGTGCTCTTAATTTAACAATTCGAGCAAACAACCTTACAAAAATCAATTTGTAAGTTGACAACAAAGCACATGTGACCATCCCATGGATGCAACTTTCATATAGTTGCAAACGGTCCACATGGCAGGTGAACGGACCCATATTCACCTTTTTATATATTCCAAAATCTCAGGGAATACAATCTCAACCTTAGCTGGAACAATGATACAATGATCATTTTATCATGAGAACAAGCAACACAAGTGAATTCTTGAAGAATCTTTTATTTCTTCGTCATAAAGCCACGTGAATTCTCAATTACTTTTGCATCACATTGGAACCGGAATGGCCAACCAGTCATGCCAATTATTACTTATTTTTTTCAAACCTTCTGTAGAGGTGAGTTCTGGCATATATCCACCCATAATGATTTTATCATATCTTTACCCATTCTCTTTCAGAATGGTCGAGCATTCACGATGCTTATCACACGTCACATTCTCTTCAAGAATGGACTAATCATTTATATGTGCTTCATAAATTTACATTATAAGCACATTGTCATGCCTTTAAAAAATTATCATTTTTTGCATAATCCACCTCAACATCACCCTGAAAGGTCAAGTGTACCACCACCTTATCTTCCTTTCTTTTGATGGAGGGTTTTTATAAATTTATCAAATTATTAGGTCACACAACGACCACAGGTCCAATGACCTTTCATACCATTATGATGATAAAAATTACCTTCACATTTTGAAGGATGGAGAACCCACAGTGTTCTTCCTTTTATAATTACCACAATAATGACTATTATAATTCTGTCCCTCAAAGACCTTATTCATATATTCAATCACTTGTCATCTTTCAGACTTATTATTCACTGCTACCACATTCATATGATAGAATGGAGCAATTAGACGGATTTCAAACTTATCATATACTGCTACCACATTCGCTTCAGGGAATGGAGCAAATTCAATGGAACGAATTTCATGACTTTTCATCAAAGTCTTAGTCATCATTATATCATCAATATGGTGCATTGAGACTCAAACTCAATGTATTACCCATAAAAGGCGTGTTAGGCCATAATTCTATGGGACTCGAACCCAATCCTTATCATCAAGGTGCATCAAAACTCAAATTGATGCCTTACCCTCTTGGTGCGATAGAACTTGAATCTACCGTCTTACCCTCAAACAGTTTTCATTATGGTGTATCCGGACTTTAAACTGATGTCTCACCCTTTTAGTGCGATGGGACTTGAATCCACCGTCTTACCCTTAACCAACGGTATAATAGACCGAAGTATAACATGATTCACTCATTGAGCCTTTAAAAAATATTGAAATAAAATTCATAAAATATAATACGCAAACTCATGCTACCAAAATTTTATACCTTCTTTCCATTTAAGGAACTTTGTGGAGAAGAAAATATTCATCTAGTAGTGTTATATGTCTTTGGTTCCTGGTCAATGTTAGTGACCGAACACTACTGTATTCTAAATCATAAAAAGATTCTAGAAAATGCATACCTGGTTTTATGCATATAATACTTTCCTTGCAGTAGTTATCATTTTTCCTTCTTGATTCTCATAACGAGATCAACCAGAACATGAGTTAAAGAAACACTAAAACTCAATCTCAATTGGCTAGAGTCTCGTGCTGATAACGTGTTATAAAATATAAGCAATATACTACAAGAAATATAGACAAAAGATATGGGAAGTAGAATGTAGAGATTATCTTATTCAAATATCTTCAAGTCTCTCATCTGTGTCAAGTGTATCTTACAATGGTGAATGAACATCCCTATTTATAGGTTGAGAAATCACCCTAAAAGTCACCATATTAAGTGTCATAATAAATAGATACATTCTTACCCAAAATGGTTCATAGAACCTAGGGAATACACATACATGAATGTAAGTAGTTCATGTATTGAGAATATGGACAATCCACTAATTCAATGAATGAATTTATAACAAATAAAAAGTTGTGAAGCGTAAATTTTCGTAACATAATATCCACAAGTTAATTAATGAGAAATTTCATAATGATTTTCATTTGGGCATAATTAGAGATCTATATCTATAGTTTCGTTATTTATAATTCATAGCTAATGTTTGAAATGCTAAGCTAAAAAAATATATATTTCGCTTCTCTCTTCTCTCTCTCTCTTTTTCTCCCTCTTTGTATTTTTCACTTATCTCTCTCTCTCTCTCTCCCTCTATTTTATATTTTGTATTTTCACCTCTTTCTCTCCCTCTCTCCTTTTTTGTATTTTGTATTTTCACCTCTCCCTCTTTGTATGTTATATTTTAACCTCTTTCTCTCCCCCTCTTTGTATTTTGTATTTTCATCTCTCTTCATCTTTGTATTTTGTATTTTCATATCGCTCCTGCTTTGTATTTCACCATTCTTTCTCTGTATTAGAATATTTTTTGAGGTATCATACAAATGTATTTTTTATATTCATACCTGCATTTATGTTGTATTGTCTCTCTCCCCCTCTCACCACTCTCACCCCTCTCTATATTATGCATTTTCACCTCTTTCTATATTTCCATATTTTTTTGTAAGTGTCAAGCGATTGTACTTCTTGTACATATACGTGTTTTTAGATTGTATCCTCTCTTTCTCTCCCTCACTTGTCCCTACCTCTTTGTATTTCTATATTTTTGAGGTGTTAGTTGGCGGTATTTGTTGTATATATATGTGCATTTAGGTTGTACCCCTTCTCTCTCCCCCACCAGCTTCTCTCTCTGTATTTGTATATTTTTGAGGTGTCGGGAAATTGTATTTGTTGTATTCATACATGCATTTAGGTTATATTTTGTATTTTCACCTCTCTTGCTCTTATATCACTTGTATTCATTCGTTTTTATCAGTTGAATCCAAAACTCTTATATCACCTATATTAATTCGCTCTTGTATCACTTGTATTCATTTGTTCTTGTATTACTTGTATTCAAAGCTCTTGTATCACCAGTATTCATTTGCACACAGAAATTTGTATCAAAAAAGAAGAAACGAAAAAGGAATATATATATATATATATATATATATATATATATATATATATATATATATATATATATATATATATGTATAAAATTGATACAAACACGCAAAACAAATTATAAGAAAAAAGGCTATAGAAGAAAAGAAAGAGAGAGAGAATATACAGTTGATACAAATACACAAAATAAAATACAAGAAAAAAAGGCTATAGAGAAAGAGGGGGAGGAGAAAAAAGAATGCAAATATACAATAAATACGAGCACACAAAGTAAAATATATGAAAAAGGCTAGAAAAAATAAGATATGCAGTGAGAGAAGGAGAGGGAGAGGGAGAGAAAAAATAAATAAATATATCATTGATATAAATACACAACGCAAAATACAAGAAAAAAGACTATAGAGGAAAAGAGAAGGAGGGGGGGGAGAAAAATAGAGTAAATATACAATCGATATAAACACAAAAAATAAAATACAAGGAAAAAGGTTATAGAGGAAGAGAGGGGGAGAGGGAGAGATGAAAAGAGAGCAAATATATAGTCAATACAAAACATAAAGCAAAATACAAGAAAAAAGTCTAAAAGAAAAAAAGGCAGTTAGAGAGGGAGAGAGAGAATATATAATTATTACAAACACACAAAGCAAAATACAAAAAAAAATGACTATAGAGGATGTGTGTGAGAGAGAACAAATATACAATTAATACAAACATATAAAATTAATACAAAATAAAAGGAGAGTGAGTGAGTGAGTGAGAGGGGGGAGGGGTAGATAAAGACGAGGGAGGCAAGAGAGGAAGAGTCAAGAGAGATTGGGATAGACAGGAGAAATGCTAGAAAAAGTGAAATGTACTTATACCAAGTCATAACTATACTATACTCAACAACATAAATTTATATAAAAATAAAAATAAAAATAAATAAACATAAGTTACATAGTAGTATTTTCAAAATTTATTGTAGTATTCAAAAACTAAAGTTATACTTTTGAGACATGTTTATTTTCACTTTATTTGAAACTTTTGAAATTAGAGTTGAAAATGAAGTATTTAATTATAATATTTGTAAATAATGCTTGATTGTTTGAATATACTTTACCTAAAAAAATAACAAAATAACAAAATAACTTGAACTAAAATTTAGAAAAATATAGTGAAAGTGAAAATTATTGTAAAGGCGATAGATGCCCATGTGAAATGGGACCCACCCTTTGTAGTCAAGAAACAAAAATCAATCTCTCTCTCTCTCTCTCTCTCTCTCTCTCTCTCTCTTTGTTTGTGTTTAATTTAAGTACTCTCTCTATTATTCTTCCTTTCTAATTTAGTAAGGATTTTATTTTTCTAAAAATGTCTAATATTTCTAAACTTGAATTTGTTGCCTTGGATATAAGGCTACTCGTCATGGGCACTAGACGCTGAAATTCACCTAGATGCGATGGGTCTGGTAGACACCATAAAAAATAATAACCAGGCATCTAGACAAGATCGTGCCAAAGCAATGATATTTCTCCGCCACCATCTTGACGAGGGGTTGAAAATGCAATACCTCACCATTAAAGATCTCCTTATACTGTGGAATAATTTGAAAGATAGATATGACCACCTGAAGTTGGTCATTCTTCTACAAGCGCGTCATGATTGGTTCAATTTGAGGTTATTAAACTTTAAAAGTATAACTGAGTATAATTCTTCCATGTATAGAATTATATCACAGTTAAATTTATTTAGAGAAGCTGTCGATGAACATGCTAAGCTTGAGAAAACATACTCCACATTCCCTCCCGCGAATATGCTCCTGTAGCAGCAATATCGTGAAATGAGCTTTAAAAAATATTATGAATTACTTTCACATCTCCTTATTGCTGAACAGCATAACGACCTATTAATGAAAAATCATGAAAATCGACCCGTTGGTTCTAGCCACTCCCTGAAGTGAATCAAGTAAATTATCACCAACGAGAAAGAGATCGTGGCCCCAATCGTGATCGTGGCCGTGGTCATAAAAGAAATTATAATCATGATGATCGTTTTGCACCAAAAAATGACCAGCAGTATAAAAAGAAGGGTGAAAACAGGAAGCTGTGCAAAAGAAAAATTCAGAAAATGTATGTCATAGATGTGGAGGAATAGGGCACTGGTCACGTACCTATCGGTCATCAAAGCGTTTGGTTCAGCTCTACCAAGCATCCTTGAAAAGGGGTGATAATAATGCAGAAGCAAACTTTATCTCTGAAGATAATGTTGAACCCATGCATCTGGATGTAGCTAATTTTTTTGAACTCCCTGAAGGAAAAATGATCAGCGATGAGCCTACTATAATCTAGATAATTTTCTTTTCTGTTTGTTTGTACTAGTTGGTATGTTTATGTTTTTCCAATCCTTGTAAATAAATAAAGTTTGTATAATAGCCATGTTTAATAGTAATGTTTACTTTGTTTATATCTTCTTTTCGAAGAAAATATGGATATGCCTCAAATTTTGTTTGGGTCAATAATCAATCATGCGGATATTTGTGTAATTGATAGTGGAACAACGCATGCCATATTCAAAGATAAGAAATACCTTTCTTACTTGCTTCAAAGAAAAGCAAATATTACTACAATTTCTGGTAATTCGAAATTGATCGAAGGCTCCGGGAGAGCTACTGTATTTTTGTCTAAGGGGACAAAATTGGTTATAGAAGATGCACTATTCTCTTCTAAATCCCCAAGAAACTTGTTAGGTTTCAAAGATATCTGCCGAAATGGATATCATATTGAGATACTAAATGAAATGAATATTGAATGCCTTGGTATAACCAAAAATGTCTCAGGCTAGAAATATGTTTTAGAAAAGCTACCAACCTTATCTTCTGGCCTATATTATGCAGAAATTAGTGTAATTGAAGCACATTCGATCGTAAATCAGAAGTTTACTGATTTAAATGTGTTTGTACTATGGCATGACCGAATAGATCATTCCGGATCAATAATGATGAGACGAATTCTTGAAAATTCAACTGGACATCCCTTAAAAGACCTGAAAATTCTTACAAATGATGAATTTTCATGTGCTGCTTGTTATCAAGGTAAGTTAATTGCCAGGCCATCATCATTGAAGGTTGGCATCGAGTCCCCTAGCTTTTTAGAACGTATACATGGGGATATATGTGGACATATTCATCCACCTAGTGATTTGTTTAGCTATTTTATGATCCTCATAGATGCGTCTTCAAGATGGTCTCATGTGTGCCTTTTATCATCTCGCAACCTGACATTTGCAAAGTTATTGGCACAAATAATAAGACTAAGGACACAATTCCCAGATTATCCTATTAAGGCTATTCACCTCGATAATGTTGGAGAATTTACATCCCAAACTTTTGATGATTATTGCTTATCAATTGGGATAAGAATTGAACATCTTGTTGCTCATGTTCATACTCAAAATGGCATTGCAGAGTCATTTATTAAGTGCCTACAATTGATAGAAAGACCACTACTTATGAAAACAAAATTACCCGCTACAGTTTGGGGTCATGCTGTCTTACATGCAGCAGCACTCATTCGTCTCAGGGCGACTAATTATAATAAATATTCTCCGTCACAATTAGTATTTGGTCATGAGCCAAATATAGCTCATCTACAAATCTTTGGTTGTGTTGTATACGTGCCTGTAGCACCAACACAATGTACTAAGATGGGCCCTCAACGAAGGTTAGACATATATGTTGGGTTTGACTCACCCTCCATAATTCGCTACCTTGAACCATTAACCGGAGATTTATTCACGGCTCGATTTGCAAATTGTCGGTTTGATGAAACAACTTTTCCGTAATTAGGGGGAGAGAAAAAGAAACTCAAAAGGAAAATTTTGTGGAAAGTTTCGTCACTATCTCATTTTGATCCACGTGCCCCTATATGTGAACTAGAGGTCCAGAAGATCATCCATTTACAGAAAATAAAAATCAAATGTCAGATGCATTTACTGATTTAAAGCGGATAACTAAGTCACATATCCCTATAGTGAATGTGCCTATCCAAATTGACGTACCAAAAGGACCATTTACTAGTGTTATGGCTTTTGAATCCCAAACACGTCTGAAGCGTGGTAGACCATTAGGTTCAAAGGATAAAAATTCTAGAAAAAGAAGCGTGAGAAATGATATAGATGACACTATAAAAGAGTCTCATGAAGAAGTTCAAGATCTGATTAATCCTGATATTCCTGAAGAAATCAGTTAACCCGAGACTCAAGTAAATGAAGAACTTTCAATAAGTTCCACTGGTAATGGGATAAATTTAGATCGATCGAAAATTATGGTGGATAATATTTTTGCACATAATGTTGCACTTAATCTTATGCAAGACAGTGAGGATCTTGAGCCTAAATCTATCGAAGAATGTCGACGAAGGTGTGATTGGCCAAAATGGCAAGAGGCAATTCAATCAGAATTAGACAAACTTGCTAAACGTGAGGTTTTTGGACCTATAGTCCAAACCCCTGATAGTGTAAAATCGGTTGGCTATAAATGGGTTTTTGTGCAAAAGCGAAATGAGAGAAATGAAATTGTAAGATACAAGGCACGCCTTGTTGCACAAGGATTCTCTCAGAGACTCGGCATCGACTATGACTAGACATATTCACAGTTATGGATGCAATAACTTTTCGATTTCTCATCGGTTTAGCTGTACATGAAAACCTTGAAATACATCTGATGGATGTTGTTACAACTTATCTTTATGGTTCACTTGATAATGAAATTTACATGAAAATCCCAAAAGGATTCAAATTGCCTGAAGCATGTAATTCTAAGTCTCGAGAGATGTTCTCAATCAGATTACAAAGATCATTGTATGGTCTAAAACAATCAGGACGTATGTGGTATGCTCGCCTTAGTGAGTACTTGATAAACGAAGGTTATATAAATGATGTCATTTGTCCTTGTATTTTTATTAAGAAAACGGCATCAGAATTTGTTATACTTGCCGTTTATGTTGATGACATAAATTTCATTGGAACCCCTGAAGAGGCTCAAAAGGCAATTGAATATCTAAAGAAAGAATTTGAGATGAAAGATCTTGGAAAGACAAAACTTTGTCTTGGTCTGCAAATTGAACATTTAGCAGACGAGATCTTCATCCATCAATCTGCCTATACTGGAAAAAATTTGAAACGATTTTACATGGAAAAAACACATCCATTAAGTACTCCAATGGTTGTTCGACCACTTGAAGTGAGTAAAGATCCATTCCGACCCCAAGAAGAGAAAGAGGAACCTCTTGGTCCTGAAGTATCTTGCTAATAGTACGAGACCTGACATAACATTTTCTGTTAATTTGTTAGCAAGATATAGTTCTTCCCCTACACGAAGACATTGGAACGGAGTTAAACATATATTGCGATATCTTAAGGGGACCAGTGATATGGGTCTATTTTATACTAACAAAGATAGTGCAGACTTGTTGGTCATGCAGATGCAGGTTATTTATCTGACCCACATAAAGCTCGATCTCAAACAGGCTATCTGTTCACATACAGAGGTACTGATATATCATGGCGATCTACGAAGCAGTCCATTGTCGCTACATCTTCAAATCATGCTGAGATAATAGCTATTCATGAAGCAAGTAGAGAATGCGTATGGTTGAGATCAATGACACAGTTCATCAAAGAAAGATGCAGCCTGAAGTGTGATGTCAAGGTACCCACAACCCTCTTTGAAGACAATGTTGCATGCATAGCTCAATTAAGAGGAGGCTTCATAAAAGGAGATAGAACGAAACACATTTCACCAAAATTATTCTTCACGCATGATCTTCAGAAGAACGGTGATATACAACAAATTCGTTCAAGTGATAATCCAGCAGATTTATTCACCAAATCCTTACCAACTTCAACTCTTGAGAAGATGGTGTACAAGACTGGAATGCGAAGACTAAACCATCTGAATTGTGGTCTTCATCAGGGGGAGTAAAATACGCGTTGAACTCTTTTTTCCTTAGTGTAGATTTTGTCCCATTGGATTTTCCTAGCAAAGTTTTTAATGAGGCAGCAAGTAATGCATTAGGAATAACTATGTATATTTTTGTTCCTTCAACTTTTCTTTTACATGAACATCCAAGAGGGAGTGATGTAAAGGCGGTGGATGCCCATGTGAAATGGGACCCACTCTTTGTAGTCAAGAAACAAAAATCAATTTCTCACCTTCTTAACTTTGGCTATAAATAGCCACTTTACGGAGAAAGGAAATAGAATATACAGTACATTCTTTGTTTGTGTTTAATTTAAGTACTCTCTCTATTGTTCTTCCTTTTTAATTTAGTTTTATTACGTTATTCATTTTATAACAAAAATAAGATTTTAGATGTTTTTCAAATTCTAAATACAACCTTACAAGTGAAAAAAAAAAATCAAAAAAGTGAAAGATTCTCATAACCAAACGGTCCTTTAGTTCCAGTATCCTCCGTGAATGAACAACATCATCCACTACCAACTACCAGATACCTTGTTTTTTGAGGTAAAATAGAAATAAATAAAACTACCAAGAGTACCATAATGTAAAAAGTAAGATGGAAACCCATCCTTGGAGTTCAAGTTCCATCCACTTAACTAGTTAACTTTAGCAAAAGAAATAACTAGTGACAAAAGACTAGTGCAATTTTGCCAGAGACCAAATACTTCAGTATCTAACTTGTCAAAGAAGCAAATATAACTAATAGATAGCCTAACATTAACAGATACTTAGAAGTTTCCTCCCCCATACTTAGAGCTAACGTGAAACAGTGTGTAGCGACATTGTGAAATCACAGTTCACTATCAGTTGTTGTTTTCTTTCCATTCACAGCAACCAGCTCAGTGTCGAAGACAAGTGTTGCACCACCTATAAGTTTGAACGGATATAAAAATGCAAGCAATAAGTAAAATGAAATTACATTGCAAAGTTAATAATGGATTTCTAAATAGACATATATGTGCTTATTTTATTTATGATCCCAGCATAGCGTTTCTCTAGTTAACAAAGGATAGATGTAGCGACATCTGAATTTAAGCAGCACTGAACCCACATGATGAAGAATACGATATAATGCTCCTCCCCCAACCCACCACCCCCTACCTGCTCTGTAGATAGAGAGGTCAATCATGGAGATCAAGCCAGTTACTAATCCAGACAACAGACCCAAACTAACTTCCTTTGAAGAAAACCCTTTACTGTGTTTTGCTACTATAACAAATCACATAGAAATCAAAAGCAATGCCAACAAAGAAGAATTCACTCTGGCAAAGAAAGAACTTTACATATTTAAAAAATTCAGGAACATTTTTTTGAAGTTTCATTTATTTATAAGATTTTGCGAAAAAAAATAATTCTGAGTTGATGAATAGCCCATTTTACAGAATTCACAAAAAAGAAAAATTCACCAAACAAACAATTTTTTGAAAACCGAAAAATATTTTTGCCAGAACCAGAAATGTTTGCAAAATTCTTTTGCAACTTCTCCAAAAACTCAAACAAATGCAACCTATTATGTGGAACGGAAGCAATGCCACCAGATTGAGAGTACATTTATGGCTGATGAAGCACGCTATTAAACCTATTTGTTCAGAATCAGAAATAGACACCACAAAAAATAGTTGACTAGGGTACAAAGGATAATGTCTAACACTTGTGATCTATAGCTTTAGCTAATGCTTTAAGCAGAATTTCTAAGTTATTAAAGAAGAGCTGATGTTACCTGGGATCTTTGGTGGCGATCCACTCTCACCATAACCAAGTTTAGCAGGGATTTTCAACTTTCGCTTCTCTCCAACGCACATTCCAAGAAGTCCTTGATCCCAACCTGCAAAGAGACATTCAGTATGATATAGTTTGTATCTCTGTCAAAATCTCTATGTGTCTATGTCCTTAAATATCACCATAGACTGTGATCATATTAAATGAATTTTACATATAAGGGACTTCAGAATGGGGAAACACAAATCTAGCTTACAGGAACTTATACTATAGGCTTGCTTAACTTCATGAGTAGATGTTTTACCTTGAAGAATAGGAAATAAAAAATAGGTTCTCATACTTCATGAGGAGCCAAAGGCCTCATATCCCTCATATCATTGAAGAGGCACACACTTTTTATGGTATTGTGATTTCAGTTTGTGAGTTTCTATTTACAATGCTAGCTCTTTTGCCTTTTTCTTTCTCTTGCAAAGTAACAAGCAAGCTCCTTTTTTCCAACTATTTACTTTATTGTGAAGAAAGAATTACTTTGGAACTTGTTTGGTGTATTCCAAAGATTACCACACATATCAACGGAAAAAGGTTTACTGTCCAAGGTGTTTTGGGTAAATTTCAAATCGCAAGCTCCCACAAAGTATTAAAACACCAAATCATCTTGAAATGCAAAAGACAAAAACAATAAGCCATCTTTTGTTTTGTTAGCGAGCCTTACACCCATTTATGCATGCAAATATTCATGCTTATCATTGTCAAGAATTTAATGGCTTTTCGCTGAGATTCTAGCTCCTAATATGCTTCTCACAACTGCAGCTAGTTATCATAGAGGGAAGCCATTAAAGAAAAAGAAAAACCAGAAATGTACCAATGCAATGATAACATGTTTGCCATAGTTCCAAAGGATTAGAAATGAATAAATGATGTAGAATGAGCATTGGTTAAAAGAATCACAAACAAACCTTTAATCACTTGACCGCTTCCAAGTTCAAATTCAATGGGGTCATTCCTCTCATAGCTGGAATCAAATACAGTTCCATCTGTAAGTTTTCCCTGCAGGCACATTAGGATATAGGGTGAATCACTTCGACGTTACCTCTAGTTTGAAAAAACTAAATCAATCAGACTCTTCCTTAAAAGATACAAGGAACTTCTCTGCAACCCTTTCATGTTTGTTTCATCAAATATGCCAATGCTAATGCTCACACCCTGATTCTTTGACACATGGCATTTCCTTCATACCCCCTCCATTCCAGTCTATGTGACACTATATTTAGAAGCAGAGGAGTATCTTTGTCACATGACATTTCCTTAACTGTGGGAGGTGGATGATGTAGAGTACTACAGTTTAAGGAACAGGAAATGTCTAGTAGAAGCTCCTCTTTAATTGGACATGTTACATTATTAGGACTGAAAAAGACATTATCTCTAGAGTAAATGTATGGATCCGTACTTCCCTAAGCGTACCAAGGAAGATGAATAAAAGCAGATGAAAAGAGGAAAAAATCTGAATAATCAAGTGAAATCTTTCTCCTTCCTAGCCCATTCTTATATTCAAACCAATATGCATGAATATAATTCTCCAACATAATGGACAAAAGAACTCGGTTATCAAAGTAAGGATTGCTCTTTTTTCTTTTAGATAAAGGTAAGTAAGGATTGCCTAAAAGGAGTGAACACAATAGTTTATTAATCTACCAGTAGGTATTGCAAGAACTTAGAAACACCTCATTCCTATGGGTAACTTTCCCTCCATTCCACAGTTAGGAGCTTTTAAATAGTTAAAGTAGAGAAGCACTCCTACTCACACTGTAGTGTACTGAGACTCTATCACCCTTGTGAGCCTTAAGTTCGCAAGATGTTGGCTTAAACTGCAACAGATGGACCAAGAAAACAACAGGTTAGTGTTTAGACTACTGAATCACCAAATGAAGGAGACATACAAGCATTATTATCGTCATTGAGAAACATAAAAGATTGATGACTCTACAAATGCAGTGTAAACATTCGAGAACCAATAGTTACTAAGATTTCATGAAAGTATCAATAAATTATGCTTTTCTCCAGATAGCTGCGCAGCACTGGATTTGATAAATATCTTCCCTACTTCATTCAAGGAGAAGTCCAATTTCATGGACTTAACAAAAAAGTTATTTTACTGCAGATGGATCACCAATACATTCAGTAGACAAATACTCCGTGAATGATAGCATGACAAAATATATTTATTTAAACGAGGGACAAGTATGAAATGTAAGAGATGCATAAAAGACTAGCTATTCTCTCCAATTCACCAATGGTTCTTCTGTCAAATACACCTTGTCATCATAGCAAACCACCATAAGAGACTAGCTTTTCATTCTCCATTCATGCTTTCTATCTACACAGTTCACTGAGAATACCGTTTAGGTGTACTCACACTTAGTGAGGAGATCCAGTCGAAAATTAAAGAACCACAACTTCCCCCCTCTCTCTCTGTGCAAATTCACTCTATACAATTATAGCAAAGGCAACAATATAGAGCACTTATGATTCAATTTTTGTCGAATCACTAGTCTAAAGCGGAATGTTCAGCGAAATGACATTTGCAATCTAAAACTATGCTCTCTTTTTCATTTTTTAAATTTAAACGCCTACAACCTAAAACCAGGTCAGAAGCAAGAGATCGCGAGGTTCATTCTATAGTAATTAGAAATATTAGCAATTTGCAATACAATACTCCAATTAATTGTCATGTCACGGAAGTTATATGGACGCAGAAGTTCAAACAAAAACGAAACTACATAGATGATCAAACGCAGTTCATTCTTCAATCAGTTATAAGTAAAATGAATCGATGAACAGAAATGCCAAAAATTTACCTTCACACCGATCTGCAACTCTGAGACATCGCCGGACTTCTTAGCCGTAACTGGAAAATACAAATCGAAACATAGAACGTTTGACTTACTATTTAATTTTCAGTTCAAGAGAAAACTTAACGCATTTACAGATCTCACACAAAAATCAATCGTTTCAAATAGATTACCTAGAGTAACAAGAAGAAAAACAAGGAAAATTGAAGTGGTATTAAATGCGCGGCCGAATTCCATCGTCGACTCCGTTTCTTCACACTGCAAAATCTCCTCCTCTTCCCTTCTTTCCTTCCAGTAAAGATAAAGGGTAGATCCACAATAACCCACTACAGATCTCCGACGTAATAAAAGAACCAGATGACCAATCATTATTCGCCACGTCAGCAATCATGCGAATAGTTGTATAACGCGTCCACGTCAGCAATCATGCGAATAGTTGTATAACGCGTCCACGTCATCACCAAATGAAACTTTTTGGTGGGAAAATAATCAACACTACGGTGTCGTTGTTTTATTTTTAAGCAAAAGGCCAAAAAAAGCTATTATGGAAAGTTGGCATAAACGACCTCTCGCCATGCCATACATTCTCTGCTTTCCTTCCTTAATTCAAGCATTGAACACAAAGCCAAACCCTTGTCCTCTTTCTCCTATCTCACAAACCCTAATTGCCCGAACAATGAGGTGAGAGAAAAAGAGAAAGGTATGCTACAATGGGTAAAAAAAGGTACAAATTCTATGAAAAAATCCCCTGCTGCCTCCTCTTCTTCCTCCTCATAGCCGTTGCCTCACCGGATGAGTTATCCGTCGTCGTCCGTGATGGTTCTGCCGATGATGCATCCATTATGGCTAAATTGGCTAAGTCTCTTATACCAACACCACCTGGCTGGTCTGGTACCAATGTATGTAAATGGTCAGGCGTCTCATGTGACTCTTCAGGCAGAGTTTCTTCAATTAGCCTCATAGCAAAATCTCTAGGAGGCCAATTACCACCAGATCTTAATCAAGTTTCTAATCTTCAATCTCTTAATATCCAAAAGAATCGTATTTCCGGTTCGTTACCTTCTTTATCAAACCTTCATTCTCTTCAAGATGTTCATCTGGATTCCAATAATTTTACGTCTGTTCCCAGTAATTTCCTTTCGGGACTAACAAATTTACAGAAGTTTAGCATGGATGAAAATCCTAGTCTTCCTCCCTGGACAATTCCTGATAGTTTGACGGACTCAACGTCTTTGGCTGATTTTTCAGCATCTAATACGAATATCATGGGTCAAATTCCAGATATTTTTGGGTCATTTCCTAGTTTGGAGAGTCTTAGGCTTTCGTATAATAATCTTACGGGGTTCTTGCCGCATTCTTTTGCTAAGTCTGGGATTCAAAACTTGGTACTTAATAATCAAAAGTTTGGGCTTTCAGGCAGGATTGATGTTCTTGGTTCTATGGAACAGTTAACTCAGGCTTGGATTCATGTTAATAAGTTTGAAGGACCAATTCCTGATCTTTCTCTTTGTACTAATTTGGTCGATATCCAGCTTCGTGATAATAGCTTAACTGGAGTGATTCCTCCTTCTCTGATTTCCCTTCCTAAGCTGACTAATGTGTCTTTGCAAAATAACGTATTTTTAGGCCCAATTCCAGGTTTCAAACCAAATGTCCAGGTGACCCTTGGAAACACAAACCATTTTTGTAATCCTTTTCCAGGACCATGTGATCCACAGGTAACTATATTGCTTGATGTTGCTGGAGCTGTGGGCTGTCCGATGATACTAGCCGAGTCTTGGGCAGGGAATAATCCTTGTAAAGGTTGGAACTATATTACATGTGATGCTAAGGGAACTGTGACTGTTATCAATTTTGCAAAACAGAATTGGGTTGGTACAATATCTTCTGCTGTTGCTAATCTCACCGGTCTCAAATCATTGTTCATGAATGATAATAATCTCACAGGTACTA
Source organism: Solanum appendiculatum (assembly GCA_018342035.1). Taxonomy (NCBI): domain Eukaryota; kingdom Viridiplantae; phylum Streptophyta; class Magnoliopsida; order Solanales; family Solanaceae; genus Solanum; species Solanum appendiculatum. Next base: position 412,358 of record JAGDQO010000879.1, on the reverse strand, counting down.
TTCCGGTTAGCCTCACCAGTTTACTAGAGCTGCAGCTTGTTGATGTTTCCAACAACAATATTTCTGGCAAGATCCCAAAATTTCGTTCGGATGTCATAGTGAAAACGTCAGGTAATCCATTTATGGGGAAAGATGTGCCCCCAAGTGCTCCACCTGGTGCAAGACCAAGTTCAAGTTCGTCGTCTGTTGGGACAGATAATAATTCACCTTCTGCTGCCAAAGAACATAAATTCTCTACATGGGTCATTGTTGCTATTGTTCTTGCTGTTGTTGTCTTAATCCTAGTTTTGTGCTTGGGGATATATAAATACAAGCGTAATGGAAAATCAAAATTGAATAAAGGCAAGGAACAAAAATTGAAGAATGGTTCCTCTAAAAATGTGAAGGGTTATGGTGCAATTCCAAGCACGGCGAGTCAAAGTAGTACTTCAAACAGTGAAATATATGTATATGATGGTGGGAATGTAACTATCCCAGTGGAACTTCTGCGAGAGGCGACAAACAATTTCAACGAAGAAAATATATTGGGACGTGGTGGTTTTGGGATTGTCTACAAAGGTAGACTCCATGATGGGACAGAGATTGCTGTGAAAAGGATGGAAGCTTCTATAGCGAGTAACAAGGGTCTGAACGAATTCAGAGCTGAAATCGAGGTACTCACAAAGGTTAGGCACAGACATTTAGTGGCACTTCATGGGTTTTGTGTCAATGGATATGAGAGGCTTTTAGTATATGAGTACATGCCACAAGGGACATTAGGCCAGCACTTGTTCGATCATGATCAACTGGGATTTCTACCTCTCACTTGGAAGCAAAGATTAACAATAGCACTAGACGTTGCCAGAGGGGTAGAGTATCTGCATGGTTTGGCACAACAGAGCTTCATACATAGAGATCTAAAGCCTTCTAATGTACTTCTTGGGGATGACATGAGGGCTAAGGTCTCCGATTTTGGATTAGTTAAAAATGCACCTGATGGCAAGTACTCCGTGGAGACGAGGCTAGCAGGAACTTTCGGGTATCTTGCACCAGAGTATGCTTGTATGTACATCACTCCTTTTATATTTCATGAATTAGTTCAATTTAAACCTCTGACTTACCACAGAACAAACAAAGGAACTAAATGTCTAATTTGATGATAAATTTAACGGTTAAAATGCATGACTAGCTTAACTATCCCTAATAAAACAAACTAATTATTTTACCATTTCATAGTATTTGATTGGGAATATGATTGTATATATGTTAAGTTTACACATGATAAATATATATTCTCATGACATTTTTGTTTGTTGGAACTAGCCACTGGAAGAGTGACTACGAAGATTGATGTCTTCGCCTTTGGAGTGATATTGATGGAGATTCTCACGGGCAGAAAAGCACTTGATGAGAGCTTGCCAGAAGACAGAAGTCATTTAGTGGCTTGGTTTAAAAAGATGGTTGTGAACAAAGAGAAGATTGTAGAAGTACTAGACCCGACCGTGGATCCAGACGAGGAAACTTATCAGAGCATATGCAAAGTAGCAGAGCTAGCAGGACATTGTGCAGCTAGGGAACCATCTCAGAGACCAGATATGGGCCATGCGGTAAATGTCTTAGCTCCATTGGTAGAGCAATGGACTCCCACAGCCACTGCTGGAGATGATAGTTTCAATATTGACTTCACTATGAGCCTTCCTCAAGCCCTGCAAAAATGGAAAGTTAATGATGATTCCATGCTCTCTGAAGACACGTTGTATGGTGACTATTCCGCATCCACAAGGACTTCACAGTCCATAACAGCAATCAGGAAGGTATCAGAGACAGACAAAAACACAATTAGTTATACAAAGGAACACCGGTGAGTAATGTAAACATACTTAAATTGTGACGAAAAGACGTGTATATTAATGCCAAGGAACTGATAACATAGATATGCACCATTCTGTCTCATTTTCCTCCTTACTGCTCATAGAATTTATTTTCTGCTCAATTATGGACCTTTGGATTTTATAATAGATTCCAAAAAATTTGGCTCTAAAATCCTCTTTATCGCCCGTCAACCCTTAGCTAGACCAAAGGGGACCAAAAATAAGCCGGGAAAAAACATAAGGACCTAATGAGCTAGTGACATAGAACACAGCTGCAACTTTGATGCATATACTTTATCTAAATTGGGTTGTATCAGGGTATCTAGTCAAAAATTGAGAACGTGTATACAACAAAATTGAATACTTTGTTAATCCCTCCTAATGAGTGTTATATTTGATATAGAGTGACTTGTCTTAAGATCAATGCATTTAGCAAATTTGAAAAAAATGTTGATATAACTAAATTGGGCGAATAGATATAGTATATCCAACTAAACTAGACAAACATATACAATAAAATTAAGCAAAACAAATATAGCAAAATTGTTGAATGAATGATGCGATACGAATTTTAAAGGTTGTATTAGTGATACAATGTGAATTAACGTAAATTTCAGAAGGCTGTATCTGAGATACAATGAGAATTTCAAAATTGTTGTCATGTATTGTGGTTATCAAAAGTATCGTTATGTATGGTAAATCAACAACAATGTGTCACTATTTGTGAAAAATCTTCTATTTTTTATCCATAAAAATATGGAGAAATATACGTAATATATGGGTATTCATATACAAAGTTACTTTTGTAATAGAGGTTTCAAATGAATTTGCACGGGTCAATATGAGTTGAATCAATAAATTGGTCATTGCCTAACTTTGCCCAAAGCTTACATGCATGCACTGAGATACATTGGGTCAAGATGCGCTAATAATGGGTCATAACTCAACCCGTTCAACTTCACCCATTATTTTTACGAATTTCAAATTAAACATATATCCAAACCCTAAAATCTCACTCATACGTCCTCTTTCGGGCCCCCTCTCTCTTGCCTCTCCCCTCTCTCTCTCGTCTCTCTCTATCCCATCTTTATAGTTTATATTCTTTAATTCCAGCTTATTTTTTTCGAGATAATCGGCAACTAAAGGTTGTATAGGATGTGTATAAAAATTGTATCATTATTATAAAAAAATATATATTATTGTTGTGTAAATTGTACATGCTCTTATGTATTTCAATTGAACTAGCACATTATCATTTAGTATATGTTTTAATAAAGGAAAAAATTACTAAATTACACAGTTTTAAGTAAATTATTTTTCATATTTTCCTATATCTTTTAAAAATCTCTAAAATCCCTTCTTTTAATAATGTATTTGTATTAATGTATCCGCGCTTTCACTAATGTATCCGAATTGGGAAATCCCTTATTTTAATAATGTATTTGTATTAATTTATTAATGTATCCGTACTTTCATTAATGTATCCGGATTGCGTTAATTTTAAGGAATTATTGTAATTAGAAAAAAAGTAGGGATAGATAGTAATTTCATCTTTACACTATGTGATTTATGTAGCTTATACTTTAATAAATAGGTGTTGTCTTAAATGTATGGATATGAAGTATATATTGAATATGAAAAGTGTATTGATAAAAATGTATATAATAGATATCGTGTATATATAATGTATAAAAAGTATATATACAATACATAATATATATATATATATATATATATATATATATATGTAGGTCTATTTATATTTATATTTATGTAAGTAATAGAAAATTAACAAGATTATGCATATCTTTAGTTGAGAAAAGTGTAGCACTCATCCGAGTGTGAATTAATGAATTATTCCATTTTGGGTCGACAATTCTGAATCTCCATCATTGTCATTGCACAATAATGTGACATGAGAACTTACCTCTAGCGTGCGTCCTTTTCTTTCCCTTTCGTCTTAGAAAAGTCATGAGGTTATCATAAATTTATGCACTTCGAATTTATCATATTAATATCCTTTCTTCTGTATCGCACATTCCCATCTAAATAAAACAAAATGAACACAATGTGGAAGCACCTTACTAGTTTAAGCAGAAGTGGATTAAGAATTTTAAAAAAGGGAAAAGACATAAATACTACCTAAATTATAATTGAAATTTCAACACGATTCCTATTAAGCGCGGAAGAGGTATAGAGTGTATTTGAGAAGGAAAAAAAAATTAGAAAAAATAATTTTATAATATTACAACTACTAAATATACGAAAAATGATCAACATGTTCTTTTTGTATTCAAAATGGTTTTAAAATGTCCTTCTACTTATAGGATTAAATTCATCCCCTCTTCCATTTATTGGATAGAATATATCCTTAATAATAATGTCATAATTTATGACATTTGATTAAATTTTAGTTAAATATTTTACCTTCATTTATTGGTCCACATAAAAATTTGACCAATCCAACAAAACCAATTGTAAATTAATGCAACTAATCAATACAATCTTTCGTTGGCTAGATTGTTCACAATCCACTTGTTCTTGCACAATGTATCAAAGGATACATCTTTAATTAAATGACATATAATTATGTCATTATAAGAGAAGCAATTTTAAACCTAAAAATAATATTTGAGACAAATTTAATCCAATAAATGGAAGAAAATAATGCATTGAACTTGTGGCTGCTGAGGCTTTGTTAGGTTGTTTTGTTGTTGTTGTCTATTAGATTGTATCCAAAGAACTTCCTGAAGTATTATCAGTGAATTCATATGGAAGATTGATTCCAATTTAAGTGTGAATATTGTTTGAGAACACAAAAGAGAGTCAAAAAGTTAACAGTGTTAACATCAAGTTAGATATAAGGACTAAAATTACACACACTATTTAATTAAAAACTAAAGAGAGAAAGTATTGAAAACATTCCTAAAATATGTACAAATTATTAGTTTTATTCTCAAACTATTGACTGCCTTAAAACACTCATTATTTGACTAACTGAACTTAAATACATCCTTGATCTCGTACATGAATGAAATGCACTCCTTAATTCTCATCAAGTTTAGGGGTGTTTTTAATACTTCTCTTAACTTTTTATTAAGAATATCATGCTTCCAGAAGAGTTTGAGACCGCTTGCTATGTTATGTTACATACTGAGAATGTATCTAAGTTTAATTAGTCAACTAGAGGAGTGTTTTTAAGTCTATTAATAAGTCAAAGACAAAACTAATAATTTGCCACAAGTTTAAAAATATTTTCACTACTTCTCATAAAATTAAATATACTTAGGTTTAATATACAGGAACCAAAATCATACTCCCTCTGTCCCTAATTATTTGTCCACTTTTGAATTGATACACTTATTAAGAAAACAATGATTGATATAGTGAGTTTACCATTTTACCTTTATTAATTATGAAATAGATGAATTAAAAACTTAATATTTTCAAGAAGTTTTACCTTTTTTAAAATAATTAATTGAGAATATAATAGATTAAAAAAATTATTTTTTCTTGATTTGTCAAAATGGATAAGTAATTAGAAATAACTAAAAAAGAAACAGTGGACAAGTAATTAGGGACAGATGGAGTAAAAAACTAATAACACATTCCCCAAAATAAAAGCTCCCCACTGCCTAATTGATTCCCATTTCCTTAACTTGGAACCCCAACCCCACTCTTCAAAAGATGACATCCAATATATAGATAAAGTAGTAGTGAACACTTGTTCTGCTACCTAAAAGGAAAGGCTGTACCACCTACTCTATTGATCCACAAAGAGACAACTTTGTAACAGTGGAATTTCAGTATTACCACTTGCAACTAGCTTATCTTTTTTTTTAAAAAAAAATTCCATGGATATTTTTATATATACATTTGGCTGTTCTAGATCTCCTATCAGTCTAAATAGAATTAAATTAACAGTCTGGCACACCATAATAGGATAATGTTTTGAGTAAAATAAGGAAGACTTTGTGCACTAAATAACTCTTTACGCAACCATAGAAAGGTCAACTCAATGTTCAAGAACAAGTCTTCCTTTTTACATTGAGAGGCAGAATTATAATATTTTCTTCGTTTAAAATAGAATAATTTGTTTTGAGTTGACACGAAATTTAAAAAAATAAAGATACTTTTGAATTTTATGGTCTTAAATTAAAGCTATGTCAAATGTATCAAAATATTCTTTGATCTTGTAGTCTTAAACATGTCACGTGAAAGTTAGATTTAAAGTATTATCAAAAAAAAAAAAGTTATTTTTTTAAACAGATCATAAAGAAAAATATATCATTCTTTTTAAAACGGGGGAGTATTAGATTTACAAATGTTTAACTTTCAATTTTATCAAATTCTTTCATTTTTTGTTCCCTAGACTCAAGAACCCTCACCCAAAAAGAAATAATAAGTCAAGTCTACCACTATCTAAGGGGATTTCCAAATTATATCATTATACGCATTCCAGATTAACAAGTCTTTGCACAAAATCTGAAACTGAAAACAATAGGAAGTAGTAAATTAAGAGGAACTTGCCAATAAAAAACCTTACTCGCGCTCTGAATGTTTATATCAAGTTAATATATTTATGCATTTAAAATTTTAAATTATAATTATTCTACTTAATAATGATTAATTAATATGTATTTTTTTTTATTAGATCGCATAATCATCACATATTATATTGATTTGATACGAACAATCGATACTTAAATTTTTTACTGAACTTGTTGGAATTCAGCCTTGGATGCGAAAGGAAAAGGAGAAAAAATTATAAGCAAAGTTTCCTTTACTAAAAGTTTCCGATATTTACCTTTTCTCCATTAATTTCACTTTACTAGCCAGAATATTTGTACTCCCCCTAAAAAAATTTATCTGACATTATTTTTAAATTTATTTTTATTATTAATGGTACTTTTTTATATTTGATTTTTTTTAACTTTTCGAACTTTTTATTTACCTGAATAATGTGCTATTATAATACTAAAAAAGATCATCACATGTTTTTATATTATATATTCTTAGAATATTTTGATATGTGTTAAAAAAAAAAAAATTAAAAAAAAATTGTATCCTTTAAAACACTGCCCATAGAATACGAAACCAAAACAGTTATAGTACTAAATAAAAGTCCAGTTCTAATAAGAGTTTATGTTTTAAATATATTGTCGATATAAAAAAGTACTATTAATTATATTTACATATTGTAATAGGTGATTATATTATATTTGATATTAGAATTTTATATTTTAAGTAGACCTACTTGTAAACATTATTTGAATAATATAACAATACAATTTTTCGATTTAGGTGTACATAACTTAGCCACTTCTAACAATTCTGTTTCAATTTATGTGATATAGTTTGAATAGGCATAAAATTTAAGAAAGAAAGAAAAATTTCTAAAATTTATAGTCTAGAATAAGCCTTAGATATTTATGTGGCTATAAATTATTTTATTTGTAGAAGACATATTTTTTATCGAGGTCACACATTAGAGTTAATGATGAACTAGAGATTTTGGGACAGGCCCAAGAGCTGAAAGGCTTTATTTTGAGCAAGACTAAGTGATTAGAAGATAAAGGTAGCATAAACGAGGATGCTTAGATAGATGTGTATATATACTAAGAGGGACAAGATTAGAAACGATGAAATACGAGACAAGACGGGAATGACCTCGTGGTGGAAAAGATAAAGGGAGCAAGACTAAGATGGTCAAGACAAAGTGATCAAGATGAGGAACACATGCATAAGCTCCAATGAGGAGGTGCGAGAGACTAACAATGATAAATTTATGGAGAGGTAGAGGTAGACTGAGGAAAAATTGAAGAGCGCCGTTTTGACAAGACATGACTCATCTTTTGCTGATCAAGGATATGACTCTAGATAAGAGAATATGAAGATCAAGGAATATGATAGACGGTTAGTAGATAATCGAGCGACTTCTCTCTTCCCAATGTAGAGCATGGTTATTAGCACTCTTTTTGTCCGATATTTTCATCATAGCTTATTTATAATATTATTTTTTCCAAATATGTTCTAAAAAGTATTTTTCTTGAGTCGATGATCTTATAGAAACAACTTCTGTACCTCACAAATGTATGGGTAAGGTTTGCATATACCCCCCCGCCCCTCCCTCTCCAGACCTCACTTGTAAGATCATATATGATATGTTATTTTTATTATAGATTATTTCATTTATGGTAAAGGAAAATTTTGAAATTACCTTATTTCTAATTACAAAAAATGGTGATATTTTCTTATAAAAAATTAAAATAGTGTGTCACACAAATTGAGACAAAAGAAATACTTTAGACTATAGATATCAAAATTAAAATTAAAAAAAGTGAGTTTTTTAATGTTATGATTTTTGAAACTTGAAGTTGTGTTTAAACAAATATTTTACTTGAAAAAAATTTAAACTTTTGTGAATAAAAATAAAATTTCTCTCAAAAACTGATATAGACCAATTTTTTTTATATTTAACCAACTATTCCCTCCGTTCACTTTTACTTGTCACATTTTGACTTGGCACACAAATTAAGAAAATAATTAATGATATAAGTATTTTATCAAACTATCCCCTATTAATTAATGATTTGGAAAATAAGTAGTTAATGCTAAGGGTAAAACATTGAAAAAAATTATTGTCTTTTTCTTGATATGTCAAAAGTGACAAGGAAAAATGAAAATCTATTTTAGAAATAAGGGCATCTCCAACCATGCCCTCTATTTTACTCTCCAAATATAAGACCCGTTTAGCTCCAAAAAAAACTTGGAAAAAACTTGGGAAGTGGTGTTTGGTCATATAATTTGGCAAATATATTTGCCAAGTATCCCAAGTTCCCAAATACTAGAAAAAATTAGTATTGCAAGTTCTAATATTTGTGAATTTTAAAAAATTCAAAAATTACCCCGAACTTTTATATTTTATAAAAAATACCCATCATTTATTAATTCGAACTAATATTTGTTACTATTTCCTCCGGAAAAGTTGAGCTCTAATTTGAGTGATAAAATTGAAAAAAATAAAATAATTTGTGTTTAATGGGTTATAATTATAACTGAATCAGTGACAAATTTGAGTATGTGATTAATGTATTGTCTTGCCTATTTTTTTATTTTGTTGTTGTTGATTGTTATCAATTATGTTATAAGATTGTTTTTTAACGGAACATATTCATTATAAAATGATAACACAAATTTGTGGATATTTTAAATAATTTTTAGAACTTGTGGGTATAAATCATATTTTTTGAAATAGTCAAATATTTTTGGAAAAATTTGGAACCACACATAGTGAAACTTCACCAAAAACTTCATCCAAATATTATTTGCTAAGAATATTTCAGAATTTGGAATGAAACGCTAGCATAAAGTTCTCTATTTTTTCAGACAACCAACTCCAACCCATTCTCTATTTTACCCTCTAAAAAAGAATCTTCTTCTCTCTCCTTAGTATTATATTATTATTTCTATTTCATTTTTATTTCCTTATTTCATAATAAAATTGCTTTTTTTCCTTTTAAAATTAAAATTTTCATCTTATCATTTAAATTTTGTGCATTCTTCATAGTGAAAATTATTAATAATTTCAAATTATGTCACTTAAAGTGACGAAAATTAAAAAAATATTAATTTGGGATGAAAGTAGTATATATTAAATAATATATTTTTTTAAATGTTATATTACATTTAAAAGAATTACGAATATTAGAGATTTAATTAATGGTTTTATATGAAAAATAATATGTTAATTTCAAAATAATAAAAATAATAATAATATTCAAAAAGTGAAATAGAGAATATGAATAGTAGTTCTTCAAATTTGGAGAACTACTATTTAAGGAAATAGAAAGGGATTGAGGGCATCTCCAACCTTGTTCTCTATTTTACACTCCAAGGATAGAGTTCTCTATTTTTTCAGACAATCAACTCCAACTCAATTCTCTATTTTACTCTCTAAAAAAGAATATTATTCTCTCTCCTCAATATTATATTATTATTTCTATTTCATTCTTATTTTCTTATGTCATAATAATCACTTTATATAATTTTCATGTGATATAAAATTTTATTTTTTCAAATTCTTTATTTAATATAAAATTATATTTTATTCTAAATTTCTAAATAACATAAATTGGAAGCAGATATAATATACAAATTAATGGACAATTCAAATAAAAGTGAAATCATTAATGAAATACAATTACATAAACATTACATAAATACTCAACTTTCAAGATTATTACGTTTCTCCCATAAATGTTATATTAACACATTACGGAGTTCAAAATGAGCATTTTTGTCCTTAATTTTTTTATGTCTAGCTAAAAATTGTTCAAATCGGAGATTTTCATCTACCATCATTTTTGTCGTTTCAATTGGAGCTCTACGACATCTTGAATTGGTGCATTAAGATCACGTTTATCCTCGATTATCATGTTGTGCATTATAATACATGTAGTCAATATATCATGTAGCACTTTCTTTCTCCAAAAAATGTGATTATCCTACAATAATTGCAAAACGTGATTGCAAAACTCCGAATGCACGTTCAACATCTTTTCGGCACGATTTTTGTTTCATTGCGAAATATTTCTTCTTTTGAGAACGTGGATCACGAATAGTTTGAACAATTGTAGACCATTTAGTTTTGTACATTATTTATAGTGAAAATTAATAATAAAATCAAATTATATTAAAGTGACAAAAAAATTTTAAAAATTGAAATATTATTAATCGGAATGAAAGTAGTGTATATTAAATAATATATATATATATATATATATATATATATATTTAAAATATTATATTACATTTAAAAAGAATTAAGAATATTAGAGATTTAATTCATGGCCTTATGGAAAAAATAATATGTTAATTACAAAATAATAGAAATAATAATAAAATAATGAAAAAGTGAAATAGAGAGTGTGAATAGTAGTTCTCCAAATTTGGAGAACTACTATTCAACTCTTTATATATGGAGAATAAAGAGTGAAATGGAGAGTGGTTGGAGAGACCATTCTCTATTTTACTCTCCAAATATGGAGAATAGAAAGTAAAATAGAGGTGGATTAGAGATGGTCTGAAAAGAACATTATTTATTTTACTCTCCAAATATAAAGAACGGAGAGTAAAATAGAGAAGGGTTGAAGATGGTCTAAGTAACAAGCACTAAAAGTGAACGGAGGGAGTAATTGGTGAGTATATGAAAATAGATGTTTTAATCTTGAGGGGTCGTTTGGTGTGACGGACAAGAATAAATAGTTTGGAATAAATTTTTGGTGTATTGTTTGGTTTTCATGTATGAGATAACTTAGCCTACCATTTATATCATAGTGATGAGATAAGTTATTTCATATACATGTTGGAATAAGATATCCCAGAATAACTAATTTCAGAATAATTAATCTTGGTATAACTTGTTCCTAACCAAACGACCTGATAGTACAATAAACGGCTAGTTGCCATTTCGACAGCATCTGTAAATGGCTATAGCTTTTGGGTCCCAAAAGTAAATGACTCTCTCTCTTTTTCTGCGCTTCCTCGAAATTGTGTTGTTCATCAGAAAGTGAAGTGAACATCTCGCCCAATACCTTTGCCCTTTGGTCGAGGTCTTCATGTTGTTTCAGACCGGACATCACCTTTCCTTTTTCCTCCAATCCTTGTAAACAAAAGATTTCTTCTTATAATTAACGGAGAAGGGTTTACAATACCCTTTAACTATTGAAATTGGTATAAAAATATCCTTTGTTTACCTTTTGGCCACAAAATGTCCTTGGGTTAACCTGACCCTATTATACCCTTTTCACAAACGGAATAATTAGTCAATTTAATTAGCATTTTCATTTAATACGTGGCATTATTTGATTCGTTTCAAACATTAATTAACTAAAACTAAATTAACCCACCCCATACTCGGATCCACCATTAAAAACACCCGACCCATCTTAATTCTAAAACCCAATTTACTTGAGATTGAGCTATACATATTCAAGAAGAGATGCATTATAAATCTGGCAAAGGCATTTCCAACCATCCAACATACTCATACTCAAAGAGTATACATAGCACCCCCAAGAGCATGACTTTGTCTCCCTTGAATTTCATTCACAAAATTAGCAGATAAAGTACTTATTACATCACGAAATCAACTACAAATACGGTTAGAAGTTAGAACTACAACATAATGCATACTGTGCAACAGAACATCAAATCTTGATTAACCTAACAATTTGACAGTAACAAATACATTCCTTAGAGGTAGCTAGACTGTCTAAAGTATCTTCATCCTATCGCCAACAACTAGCTTTGCACTGAAACTTCCTTGATTTTCAGGTTTATAGCCTTGAATAAAGTTACACTCTGAGTTTAAATAGTGCCTCCATCTCTGCAACATCTTTTTTTTTTAATCAATTTTGTTGCATAGGATCTACCCCTGCCGGTCCTGCTAACTCTTCTAACTCTTGAAATGCTGCCAGAGCAGTTGCTGGTGTTTCAGCATTTAAGCAAGGTCTCATAGAGTTTGTTGCCTCTCTGATTCTTGATTGCTGCTAATGTTTTCAAAATTGTTTATATCAACTCAACCGTATGCAGATTGTCTTTAATTTTTTTTTAAAAAAATTGTATGCAGATTAAACAAGAGTAGATGGAGACTCTAGAATAATTGGGTTTTAGAAGATGGGTTAGGTATTTTTTTTGGTGGAACCGGGTTTGGGTTGAGTTAATTTAGTTTTAATTAATTAATTTTGTAACGAATCAATGTCACGTATTAAATGAAAAATGTTAATTAAATGGACTAATTATTCCGTTTGTGAAAAGGGTATAATAGGGCCACAAAGGTTAACCCCAAGGGCATTTTGTGGCCAAAAGGTAAATGAAGGGTATTTTTATACCAATTTCAATAGTTTAAGGATATTTTAGACCTTTCTCCGTATAATTAAATATATTTTCAACTTCAATTTTATTATTTTACCAAAAAAGTAAAAACATTTAGGGGGGTCATTTGTTAGAGTGTACAAAAATAGTATTCCCTTTATTTCATATTAAATGAATTTATGACATAGTAAGAAAAATATTCAAACATATACTTTAAATCATAATTTTCACACTCATAAATATAATTTTGTAAATAGTGTAATTCAACTCTTAGAAAATATAAAACTTCAATAAAGGAAATGAAGATATAGAAAAAATTTCAAATATCCATATTAACTTTGAACAATTCAATTATTTTGAACAATAAAAAGCTTAAAATATTCAATTAATACGAAATAGAGGGAGTACTGAATAAGGTGTATTAAACTATTAATAATGCTCAAATTAGTTTGTTAAGACTATTCCTTATTCACGGTCTAATTTGATGTATTGAGAGTAATTTTATTTTTATCCATACTTATTCATGTATTACTCTCTCCATCACATATTAGTCGATCATTTTTCTTTTTACGCACATATTAAGAGATCATAAATAAAAATTATACTTCTTCTGTCCAATAATAGTTGTCTAGTATTGATTTGACACACCCCTTAAGAAACAATAAATAATAGGGGTAATATTACTATATTATCCATTGACTTTATTAAATTTAATATTTTGAGAAATATGTTAGATGATAAATAGTATTTAATAGCACGGGTAAAATAGACACAAAAAATAAATTATCTCTTGATTTTCTAAACTGAGCAAGTATTGTTGAACAACTATTTTTAGTATAGTGGACAACTATTGTTGTGCGGAGGGAGTACAAACAAATGTGAACACTTTTAAAAAGAATTAATTACAAGGGTAATATAGAAAATAATTAATTAATGTTTTATTGATTTAGTAAGGTGAACAACTAATATGTGACAACTATTTTTAGTAAGATGATCAACTAATATGAGATGGCGAGAGTATTAGTTGATCCATGTATTTCTAATAGCGTAATTTGCAATATATTGGTTATCCTATAATACTGAACAAGTGTATACTCCCTTCGTCCTAATTTTTGTGAGATAGTTTGACTCGGCATGGAGTTTAAGAAAAAAATGAAAACTTTTAAATCTTGTGGTTTAAAATAAATTATAGAAATTTGTTTGATTATAAATCATTTCATTAAGAATAAAATAGATATTTTAAAATTAAATTGTTACTTAATATAAAAAATGTGTCATTCTTTTTGGGACGGATTAAAGAAGAAAGTAAGTCATATAAATTGGGATAGATGGAGTATATAATTAATACTCCATCCGTCCAACAATAGTTGTCCACTTACTAAAAATAGTTGTCCAATTAAAAAAATCAAGATATAATTACCTTTTGTGTCCATTTTACCATTGCTATTAAATATTATTTATCATTTAACACATTTTTTAAAACATTAAATTTAATAAAATCAAAAAATAATATAGTAATATTACCTTATTATTTATTATTTCTTAAAAGCTTTGCCAAACCAATAATGGCCAACTATCGTTGGAAAGAGAGAGTAGATCTTAGAATCAAAAACCTACCAAATGAAATATTAAATAGTATTATTATTAAGAAATATATTAAATTTTTTAATACAATCCAACCAAATTCCTACTTTGTATTTCTCTCATAGCATCTTCCAAAGGAATTGATTCTTCTTCTTTTATAAAATCTCCTTTTCCCTCTTTTCTTTATTACCAAAAGGTAAATACGAAGTGGTCACCCACCTGCGAAGAAGCATAGTTTATAGCAACTCCAAAATAAGATCTAAGCACTCTCTTTTTCTTTCTCTTTCACTTACCCATATATATAAACACATTTTGCACCTAAAATCATCATCACTTCTCTAACAAAAAATCAAGATGGGTTGTTTATCTACTTTGCTTCTGCTATTTTCTCTTGCTTTTGCTTCTTTTTCCAGTAAGTTGATTTCAACCATTTATTTCTTTATATTAATAATAATTAGATCCCAATATTCTACTTAGCTCAATCTTTTCAACTTGTTGTAAATTTCAGGTGCAGAAATCTCATCTCAAGTAGGAATATGCTATGGACAACTTGGGAACAACCTCCCAATTCCAAAAAAATCAGTTGATTTAATCAAAGGTCTCAGAGCCAAAAGAGTCAAGATCTATGATACAAATCCACAAATCCTTGAAGCTCTTAAAGACACCGACCTTCAAGTTTCAGTCATGGTACCAAATGAACTCATCAACAGCATTTCTACTAATCAAACCTTAGCCGACCAATGGGTAAAAAACAATGTTGTACCTTTTTATCCACACACAATGATCCGTTACCTCCTTGTTGGTAACGAAATCCTCAGTAATCCACCCAACACCACTTGGTTCAACCTTGTACCTGCTATCCGCAAAATTAGATCCTCCGTCAAGAAATTTGGTTTAGGAAAAATTAAAGTCGGTACCCCATTAGCTATTGATATGCTTGAATCGTCCTTCCCACCTTCTAATGGTACTTTTAGATCGGACATTTCGGAAAAAGTTATGAAACCCTTGTTACATTTTTTGAATCGTACTAAATCTTTTCTTTTCATTGATGTTTATCCTTATTTCGCTTGGGCTGCTCAACCTACAGTGATTAATCTTGACTATGCATTGTTAGATTCCAACAACATTACTGTTTCGGATCCGGGTTCGGGTTTGATTTATACGAATTTACTGGATCAGATGATTGATGCTGTGTATTTCGCTATGAAAAGAGTTGGTTACCCGGATGTTCGGTTATTTATTGCTGAAACGGGTTGGCCCAATGCCGGCGGGGTGGATCAAATTGGAGCGAACATCTACAATGCAGCGACGTACAATCGCAATGTGATAAAGAAGTTTACAGCTAAGCCACCTATAGGAACCCCAGCTAAACCCGGAGTTGTTATGCCGACATTATTATTTGCTCTGTATAATGAGAATCAGAAACCGGGTCCGGGTACAGAGAGGCATTTCGGGTTATTGTATCCTAATGGAACAAATGTATATGGGATAGACTTGTCGGGTAAGACGTCTGAATCTGAATATAAGGCGTTGCCCAGAGCGAGGAACAATGAACCGTACAAGGGGAAGATTTGGTGTGTTGTTGGTAGAAATGCAAATGCATCGGAGTTGGGTGGAGCAATGTCGTATGCTTGCGGGCAGGGTAATCGGACCTGTGATGAGATCCGACCCGGAGGGAAATGTTACAACCCGAATTCTTTGGTGTTACATGCTAATTATGCATTCAGTTCTTATTGGTCTCAGTTTAAGTCATCTGGTGGAAGTTGTTATTTCAATGGGCTTACCATTCCTACCAAAAAAGATCCAAGTGAGTACTTATTTAATAAATTTTCAAATATGGATTTAACTAATTGAAATAGAAGGATAGAGCCTTTGGCGTTGCTTCCGTAGTAATTGAAGATGCGTACATAATTTAATAATATCTATCTGTCATTATATTAATAAATAATATGGGTTCTTGTATTTTTGCAGGTTACGGGTCTTGCAAGTTCCCAAGTGTCACACTTTAAAAATGGGTCAAATGGAAGCTACGGTGGCAGAACATACATTGATTGCCTTCTTTTCTATATACGTTAGATTTAGAGTTACACAAAATTGTCTATTTGTGGAACTCAGACGATTGTTGTTTTATTCTTCTAATTATTATATTATTCCATTAATGCTACAACACCTTAGATTTGTATTCTTCCGTATAGAAGAAAAGAACCTAACGTATTTACAATAATGTTAACATTTTAATAAGTAACAAGCAATAATTGTGTGTAGTGTAGGGAACTCAGTACATTAATGCTGTTATCTTTTTTCACTGGGCCACTAATCCACTTGTCATAAAATTTGTACGTTACCATTTCTTAACTTTATTTATCTACTTTCGAATTTATACCTCTTGAAAAACAATAATTAATATGAATATTATTATGATAATACCCATATTAAGTACTTTCTTTGTTGCCTTTTTACTTGTCAAACACATCTATTAAAAAAATATTATCCTTTTTCACTGGGCCACTAATCCACTTGTCATAAAATTTGTACGCTACCATTTCTTAACTTTATTTATCTACTTTCGAATTTATATCTCTTGAGAAACAATAATTAATATGAATATTATTATGATAATACCCATATTAAGTACTTTCTTCGTTGCCTTTTTACTTGTCAAACACATCTATTAAAAAAATATTGATTGATATAGTGAGTTTATCATTTTATTCTTATTAATTGATAGGGTTGCAAAGACATTATTAATTTAATGTTAATAAATTGAGGATATAATAGGAAAAATTAAATTATTCTTTCTTGATTTGTTAAAAATAACAAGTAAAAAAGGATATAAAATTAGAAAATATTTAACAAGTAAATAGGGACAGATTGAGTAATGTTATACTCTTTATTTCTTTGGAAATGATCAAATAATGTAAAGAGTAACATGTGAAGAAGTGTGTTTTCCTTTTGATATATTAACAGTGATATGTAAAGTAAAAATATGTTGAGTATCTTGATGTACTTTTTGGCATGATGTTTTTTAGACTTAGACAACGGTTATATGATGTTCTTTTCTGAAAAATGTTACTGGGACATGCAATTATTTGCTGCTTTCAATAGGAGGAAAGCAGAATCTCACCCCACTCTCTGTAACGGCTATCTTTTCTTCAGTGTCACCACACTATGACTTTATTGGAGAATCTTTTATTTTCTTTTTCTACGACATAAAACATTTAATGTCCACTAGTGGACCAATAGCAAATAGTAGAAAATATGCTTCCTCGGTTTTTAGAGCCTACGTAGATTTCCTAAATTTATTAGAGTCGGTTTGGATTGATTTTATTTTAAGTGCTTTAATGTTAAAATATAATATTAGTATGGACCATTTCTTCAAATTTAATTAGCTAGAAACCATTTCTAACCGTTGTAAAGATTGCGTTAAAATATCTCCGAGAATCTGCAACATAAGAATTGAGGCAGAAAAGAAAAGTTTTATTTGCATTTAGAGGATGTTGGATATTTTGTAATATATAGAGGTCTTAAATTGGACAGACACATTTGTTCGTGAAAGAACATGACTGTTATGAAAAGTCATATGTTCATGAAAGAACATGACCTTTATGAAAAGTCATATGTTCATGAAAGAATATGACTCTTATGAAAAAACACATCTATTTATGAAAGAACATGAGTCTGATGAAATGACACATCTGTTCATGAAAGAACATGAGTCTGATGAAGAGTCATATCTTAAGTTCTATAAATATAAAGACTCTCTAGAAGTGACCTAAGAAAATCTGCATGTATAAACTAAGGGCTTTGTTGTATCCTTGAAGAGAATTGTTTGTATTTACCCCAATATGTATATGGGCAATATCTCTTTAAAGAAAGTGTTTTCACGCCTCAAAGTCATCTTCTTCTTCAATCATATTTTCTACTATTATTTTTTCTAACAATTTTAAAGAGATGTTGGGATTGAAGAAGATAAACGAGACAAGATCCTTGAATTCTTGAGGAAGTGGGGTTGTAAGAAAAAAATATTCGACTGATTTAAAGTATGATTCTAAGGCAGCAAGTCATATGGAAAAAGTGAGCCAACAATGGATCACGAAGGAAATGACATATATCGAGTTCTGCTTTCTTAACTTCTCTTATTATTTGTCTATGAAGTTTTATCCTTTGAAATTTTTGAGAAATGATTTTTCATAAATGTTAGGATAAATTAATTCACTTGTGATGATCTTGAAATGCTTTTTAAATAAGTTTAGAAATAACATATTTGGTATGCCTTTTATAAATTTGTTATTTGGGACAAAGAAAATTATTATGGCATAATAGTGTTGCATAAAGATCATGTGAATTGTATTTTTAAGTTGTGAGATAATATATATATTCCTTTATTTTGATGGATAATATCTATACTTGAAAGTTATTAGAATAATTGAAAAGGTTGAAGATTTTGTCTTCTTATTAAATGTTCATGTGTTATAGTATTGGAACGCTATAAATTTGATAACAAGATGATTTACTGATGTTAATTAGATGTTCACACAAGTTATGAAAAGGACATTTGAAACATTTAAAGTGTGGGGGTAATTAATTATGATTAATAATCAATAACATTTGAAGAATTTTAAGATATAAATTGTTTCTTCAACACCCACAAGATATATCTTTGATGTATTTGACATGGTAGTTAGTGTTTATAACTTGATAATTTTAGTGATGATTAGTTGTTTAGACCACTAATGTGATGATTAGGCTATAAGCCTTCGTAAAAAATATTATGTAATTTCGTGAAGTAGTGTCACTTGAAATGTTGTGGCTTTTCATGAAAAGAAGTATCGATTGTAAGATACCTTTTGTATAGACATGACTATTCATACATAGATAAATTGGTGCGTTGGTCTATAAATAGTGAATCATCTGATGATAATGATAAAATTCATATAAGTTGGATTTTGTAACATGTATGAAGATGTCATAAATTTTGCATCAAAATAGGCTTGAATTCCATAGTGGAATAAGAATAAATTTAGCATATAAATGCTTGAAAAGAAATGTAATGGTTGGAAAAAATATATAATTTTGAAATGTTGTGGCCACAACTGATGCAACCATTCTAAGCTATTGAGATAATGATGATATCTGTGATATGCCTATGTGAAAGATTTGTTTATGATTTACATAAATCTTTTAAAATTTAGTTGCAAAAGATGCAGTATAATAAGAGTGTGAATGAATAAGGCTAAAATCCTTAAACTAAAGACAAGTGATGGGAACCCAACTTTGAGTTAGTATACACTCTAACAATACAAGTTCAACGGGTAATAACAAGTTACTTTGTGTTGCTAAAGCACGAGTCTTCTTTTTAGAGCCTTGATTCAAGTGTACTGCATAATGTTATGTGAGAAGTGGAGGAGTTGTTCAATGCTTGAAATAACAGGGGCATAGTCACAAACTCCATAGTGCAGACTGTTACACGGAGGTTGAATTAATTCTTAATGAAATTAATAAATGTCTATAGTAACAGGGACATAGTAGCTAATTTCACCTATATGTATATTGAAGTGGTGCCGCTTCAAGCAAGATCTAAAGGATTGGTCTTGTAAATATTCATGAAATCAGGATGAGCACATGGCCATAAACGTGCTAAAGCAAATACTGGGGTTTCTAAGCTACAAATAATGTTATGTGTGTGATATTTTCGGTTTTGACACATGGAGTTGTGGTTCAAATATTTTAAAATACCAATTACTTCGTCAGAACTTTAAAGTATTTGCACTAACGGAAAGTTCAAATCTATTATAAGATTCTCTCTGTATGCATGATATTATGAGAAATATTACAAACTAGTAGTGGATTGTTGGATATTTTGTAATATATAGAGGTCTTAAATTGAACATACACATTTGTTCGTGAAAGAACATGATTGTTATGAAAAGTCATATGTTCATGAAAGAACGTGACCTTTATGAAAAGTCATATGTTCATGAAAGAATATGACTTTTATGAAAAGACACATCTATTTATGAAAGAACTTGACTCTTATGAAATGACACATCTGTTCATGAAAGAACATGACTCTTATGAAGAGTTATATCTTAAATTCTATAAATATAAAAACTCTCTAGAAGTAGCCTAAGAAAATCTGAATGTATAAACTAAGGGCTTTGTTGTATCCTTGAAGAGAATTGTTTGTATTTACCCCAATATGTATATGAGCAATATTTCTTTAAAGAAAGTGTTTTCACGCCTCAAAGTCATCTTCTTCTTCAATCATATTTTCTTCTATTATTTTTTCTAACAGAGGAAACTCTCATTAGAGTGGATGGGGATGTAGAATTCGCACATAGTAAATAAATACTGTGATAAAATTTAAAATTTTGAATTTACCTCTAACATAATGAATCTACTTTGGTGAATAACTTGTCTTTGGCTTCCTCCTGCCCATTTAAATATGAATGCCACATTTATGAAAATGAAACGGAAGAAACAAGAGCGCCCACATCAACAAATTATTCAATTTATGAAATTTTTTTTTTTGGAACCCCAGGATAACCTGCAGCCACTACAACCTCTGCCACAGTCTCTGCCCTTCGGGTGAGATATCTGTGGTGAGCACTTTGTGCGCACTGGGTAAACCCACTACCGTGTAATAGCCTGCAAACCACACAGGGGATGTAAACCGCACTAGGCAAGCCCTATGCGACAGGCTCGACTCAGAAGGCATTGAGGGGGGATCGATCCCGGGTCATCCGTGTGGATAACCACCCTCCAAACCAACTGAGCCATCCCGAAGGACAAATTTCTTATTATTGAGACCCCTAAAAATATATATAAAAAAAATTTAAAAAATCCTTTCTTGTTTGTGAATAACTGTCTTATTGAATTAAAAAATGGTCTACAACTTACAAAGTCAATTTACAGATGATTCAACATTAGTTAGACATCCTTCTTTGGATATTGTTCACCCATCGTTCTTTAATTAATTTTTTTATACTTATCTCTTCTAAGTCTTAGAATATATTTTATGGGTAAAATTATCTCTTATGTTTGTAATATTAATAAAGTATTTTTCCTTATGCAGTTAAGTCTTAAGAGAGGTTTTATTATGTAATTCTTTCTAGAACGGGATAAGAAAAATATCACATGTATCTAATTAAATTATAATTTTATATTCATTTTTGTAGATTTACTGATGATATCCAATCATCTTAACTTCAAAAAACAAATTATTAGACGAAGATCATTTACAAGAACATGTACATTATTATTTTATGCATAAATATATATTCAATTTCGTTATTACAATATTGATATTATTTTACACAAACATGTATTACGGGACTCGATTTACAAGTGCAAGGCACATATCATGGTTCTTCCCTTTGTCACTTTTCTAAGGACTCCTTCAACTCAGCAAAAGACTTCTCATGCTGTTCCTCTATTTGGTTCTGCCTGCTAGAGAAGTTGGCTAACTCCATTGTCCATTGTCATTCTGTCGAGCATGTTTTTGATGTCTTCAACTTTATTTGCCATTTTTGTGTACCCACAAAGCTCAAGAAAGTGCTCTAATACTAAATGATGCTACTAAGCTGAGGAAAGCAATGAAACAACAAAGGAAACTAAGAAAAGAAAAGAAAAGAGTAAAGAACAAGTTAATCTTTATTTAGTTAAAAAATTTTCTGCATAGCTGCCAAAAGGAACATTACAGTGCTAAAATAGCTAAGACATTCCTTGGTGATAGTACGGAAAATTAATTTTCCAGCATTGGACCTAAAGTATCCAATCACTCAAATAGATCAGACAAATTGACAATAACAGAAAATAACTTTTAAAATTTATTGGATTAAACTGACAATATGAAACTATTCTTTTAAAATAAAATCCTAACCAACTTAACGGCTAGGTGCAAGCCCTGAAACACTTAATACTAGCTTCCTAAGTTTTCGACTTCATTTTTGCATCATTCCTCATTCCTTAAAAACCTTCTTGTCCTCAAGAAATGAACTGAGGAAATCTCAGCTTCATGGTAGAGTAGTCTTCCCAGGTTGCATCATATCTTGACTTTTGTTCCCAATGAATAAGAACTTGAGGAATGACCTTGTTTCCCCTTTTTATCATCCTTCTTTTTAGAATTTCCTGAGGCTGTACACAGTTAGGAGATGACACGTCAACTATTAGAGGGTGATTAAAATCTGTTGGCACAACATGGCAAGGCTTCAGTTGAAACATATGGAATGTATGATGAATAGCTACTTGAGATGGTACAGGTAACTTGTAGGAAATTGGACCAATCCTTTGTAGTATCTGATAAGGGCCATAGTATTTAGCTGACAGCTTCGAAAAGGTCTGGTTGGAAATAGTGAGTTGCCTAAGGTTGGATATTTAGGTAAACAAAATCTCCCTCTTCAAACTGCCTATCACTTCTCTGTTGATTGGCTATAGAAACCATTATTTGTTGAGCCCTGCTATGTGGAATTTAAGCAATTCTACCTTAAATTCTCTAGTTATCAAACTTCTATCCACCTTCTCCTCTGCAGAATCCCTAGGAACATATGGAATGTGGAGTGGTGGTTGCCCATAAAGAGCCTCAAAAGGAGTTGTTTGGATTACTGAGTGAAAATGTGGTGTTATACCACCACTCTACCGGGAACAAATAGCTGGCCCAGTCCTTCTGACTATCATAACAGAAGCATCTCATATATGTCTCAAGAGTTCTATTGAGCATTTCTGTTTGGACATCTGTTTGAGAATGGTAAGCAATAGAGGTGCTCAATGTAACCCCTCATTGCAAATAGTTCCTGCCAGACTTTGCTTATGAATATAAAAACCCTATCGCTGATGATGTTTTCAGGCTTTCTATGGAGTGTATAGACCTGATCCAAGTACATCTAAGCTACATAAATGGCTGTGTAAGGATGACTAATACTGAGGAAATGCCCATACTTTGTAAGTCTATCAAGAACCACTAAAATAGTTTTTTTGCCCTTAGACCTTGGCAACCCATCTATGAAGTCTATGCTTATGCTACCCCAGGCAGTAGAGGGTATTTTTAATGGTTGGAGAACGCCTAGATGAGCAACAGTATCATATTTTCTCCTCTGATAGGTTGCACATTGCTTCACAAACATAGTTACATCTTCCTTGAGTCTCTTCCAGTAAAAAAGATTTGAGATCCTCCCACAATATTTTCATGCCAGATGAGGAGGATCTCCTTCTTCAAAGTTGGTTCATCCCCTATTACCAACTTATCCTTCCTCCTTAGTTGTTCATTCACAAATATAAATTCCTTGTGTCCTTCCTCTTGAGATACCACCTTGACCAGGATGGCTTTGGTACGATTATCCCTCTCCCAATTGTCTTTGATCTTTTCGAACAGCTCACTGATCCCATGAGTTAACATCATTGATGCTACCTCAATTATTTGCACTATGGACAAAGAATCTGCTGTCTTGTTCCCCCTTCTCTTTTTGTACTCTATCTCAAGGGGGAATTGCATCAGCTTGGCAATCCATTTCATTTGAGAACCTGTATGAAGTTTTTGATCAAATAAAAACTTTAGAGCCTTTTGATCAGTCCTCATAATGAATTTCTTGCCCATCAAATATCGAGCCCCCTTAATAACAACTAGATTTAGAGCTAATAGCTCTTTGTCATACATAGACAACCCTTGTCTCTTGGAAAGACCTTTGCTGAGGTAAGCGATAGGGTTGCCCTCTTGCATTAATACAACTTCAATTCCATAGTCACAAGCACATGTTTCTACAATAAAAACAACATAATTATTAGGTAAGGCAAGGACGGGTCCTTCAGTTAGTGCTTCTTTCAGTTCATCCATGGCCTGAGTAGCCATTTTAGACCTTAAAACCCATCTTTCTTTAATAAATCAGTTAGTGGCTTGCTGATTATCCCATTATGCTTGATGAACCTCTTGTAATACCCTACTAATCCCAAGAATCCCTTAGCTACTTCACATTCTTTGATTTAGGCCATCCTTTGACTGCAATAATTTTCTTAGGATCAGTAGATACCCCATTCAGTAGATATCACATGCCCTAAGTACTCCACTATGCTAGTCCCAAATGAATACTTAGCCTGTCTCACACAGAGCTTGTGATTCATTAAGAAGTCAAATGTTATCCTAAGATAAACCAAATATTCAAATAAATTCTTACTGAACACCAAAATGTCATAAAAACACCAATATGAACTTTCTTAAATGCTCTCTTAAGACATGATTCATTAGACTTTGAAAAGATGATGGAGCATTGGACAGAACAAATAACATCACTAAATACTCATTGTGATGTTCATGTGTTCTAAAAGAAGGTTTGGCAATATCTTCATTGGCCATCCTGATCTGATGATAACCTTCTCTAAGATCTATTTTAGAGTAGATCTTTCAGCCTCCCAATTCTTCTAACAACTCTTCTATGATGGGAATGGGGAATTTGTCTTTAATTGTCACCTTATTGAGGCACCTATAGTCCACACATAGTCTCTAACTTCCATCTTTTTTACCAACCAGAACCATTGGTGAGGCATAAGGACTAAAGCTTGGCAGCTCTATGCCTTGCTCCAACATGTCTCTTATCAACTTCTCAATTACATCCTTCTGTGAAGATGAGTATCTATATAGCCTCAAGTTCACAAGGTTTCTTCCTATCTCTAATGGAATTTTTGATCAAATGGCCCTTTTGAAAGTGGTAACCCCTTTGGCACAGCAAACAACCGAGGATACTCTTAAGTAAGGAACACAATTTCCTTGTAGGTAGTTGCTCCCAGTTCTAATTCTTCCTCTAATGGCAGTACTCTGATCATGAATAGTTGGGCACCCCATTTGCCATTTTTTCTAACCTTTTGTCCTCCACAGTTCCCACTTTGTCCACATGACCCTTCAACGCACATTCCTGCCCTTGGTAGATATAGCCTATAGTTAACTCTTGAATGTTCAGCTTCATATCTCCCAAAGGAAGCAACCATTGTACCCCTAAGATCATGTCACAAAATCTGAGAGGTATCAGTAAGAAAGAAATTATCAGTGTAAGTCAGTTTCTCCATCATCCATGAAAACGCTTTACACAGCTCCTTGGTTTACCTATCATGCCCATCAGCTACATTGATGGCATGAGTTCAAAAATTTTAAATTTTCCTTGGAATTCCCTTGCATTCCTTCATCCATGAAGTTGTGTGAACTTTCTGGAACAATCAATATGTACAAAGGTCTCTGTTAGAAATACCCTTCCACTCTTAGAGTATGAAAGGTGGGAATGCCATGTAGAGCATAGATCTAAATCTCACTAACCTTCCCTGGCTCTTCCTCCTTTCCTGGCTTAGGGACAGGTATCTCCACCACTTCCTCTTCAAGGGTTTCTTCTTCTTTCTCTACTTTCATCACGTACAAGGATTTGAATCCATCACACTTGTGCTAGGGAAGAATTTCTCCTCACAAAAAAACATAAGCCCTTCAGTCTCCTCTCCTTCAAATTTAGAGAGGATATGAATGATTTAGAGAAGCTTCCTTCTTACCATGCCCGAAATCATTTTTGGAACTAGATCCTTTAGGAAAATGGTTTTATGAGTTACCTCTATATTGAGAACCACCAGCAAAAGAGAGTGGTCTAGTGAGCTTAAGTTGGGCATTACCTTGAGTTTCACTGTTTCTGGCTAGCGGTAGGCTTGAGAAGTGAAAATTATCTGTGGTTGTTGATAGTATAGCCTATCTCAGGCTTATGTCTAGTAATTAACCCACTAACTGCATATTTCGGCAGGATAGTAAGTCTGGTCATGATCTTATCAAACTCATTCTGAGAGTTCTTAACAGATCCAGTTTTTTGACAAATTTCAATTTAGCCATAGGATCTTCAAACTTAGTTCCAAATTAACCTGTCTATGAGGGCATACAGGTATTCATCCCAAGTAGGATAAGGCAAGTATTTTGTACTTCTTATATATGCTTAGTGCCACTTTATGGCCAGAACATTAAAGTGTAAAAAGGCCACTCTCACTTTCCAATTTAGAGGTATTTCATATAAGGAAAAAAATAATCTACCTTGTAGATCCAGGACCTGAGATCTACTCTATTGAACCTGGGAAACTCTATTTTGGACGACCTATCCATGGGGTAGAAAAAGTGACCATGGACAAGAGGTTGAGCTCCTCCTCCACCAGGGATTCCCACTTGTGGTTGGCCTTGGAATCCTCTATATGACATCTGTGTTGGGGCTCCAGTGTGCATCGAAAAGGGAGTTGAAGTCCCAGCTCCTATGTGTCACATCCCTCTCCCATAACAGGGGTATGATGTATAGATCCTCATAGGGGTGATTAGAACTGAGGCAAAGCCCCTATTCCCAATTGATAACCACCCGGGGTAACCATGGTTGGAGCTCCTCCTGTCTAAGATGTAGAGACCCAAGCTATGGGTTGGCCAGAAGGAGTGTAGATCCCATAGGCTCTCTCAGTATCTTCATGGTTCTTCCCTTTGAGTGTAGGTCCCATCGACTCTCTTAGTATCTTGATGGTTCTTCCCTTTGCCACTTTTATTTACAATATCCAAGGACTCCTTCAGCTCAGCAAAAAACTTCTCATGTTGTTCATCTATTTGGTTCTGCTTGAGAGAGAAGTTGGATAACTCCATTGTCATTCTGTCGAGCATGTCTTTGATGTTCCTAACTTCATTTGTCATTTTTATGTACCCACAAAGCTCAAGAAAGTGCTCTGATACCAAATGATGCAACTAAACTAAGAAAAGCAATGAAACAGTAAAAAAACAAAGAAAAGAAAATAAAGAGTAAAGGACACGCTATTCTTTATTTAGTTAAATAATTTTCTGCATAGCTGCCAAAAGGAACATTACAATGCTTAAATAGCCAAGACATTCCTTCGATAGTACGAAAACTTAATTGCCTAGAATTGGACCTAAGTGTCCAATTACTCAAACATATCAGGCAAATTGATAGAAAATGACTTTTAAAACCTATTGGACTAAACTGACAATATGAAACTATTCTTTTCAAATGAAATCCTAGCCAACTTTATAGCTAGGTGTAACCCCTGAAGCACTCAGTACTAGCTTCCAAAGCTTCTGACTTCATTCTTGCATCATATAAGCTCTAAATAGCAAAGTTGCGAGGTATATCAAGTCCTTTTTCGTTTTTCCAATTCTTTCAAAACACTACACACTTGCAAATAATTCTTTTCTATTTATCTTTTGAATCAATTCTCTGTCAACTATTTATTTATTCAAATATTATTTTCTTTATTCTTTTAGATCATTCTTTTATTTTTTACTTAACTTGAAATAACCCAACTTTCTAATGAGGAATAAATTAGTAATTTAATCTTTAAAGAGATTAAAAATAGTAATAAAGAGAATTATAAAAGAGTAAATTAAGTCCAGTCTTTTATTCGGATTATCGTTACGTTTAGTGCCTGAAGTATGAAGGAATATAAAATTAGGCAAATTGTTTTCTTTCTTTTCTTAAGGCGAAATAATTTGATTGTCCCTTATACTTGTAAGAGTTTGTATTCTAGATCCTTCTACTTAATCATTTGCCAACTGAACTCTTAAACTCAATTAAAATGAAACTTTTAAGCCCCTCCAAACATGTGTGTAGCTCACTCTCCTTTACATAAATGACATGTCATATCCATGTCAGATATATTAAATGTCATAATTATTTCATAACTATTTAAAAAAATTATTAACCAAAATTGTTTAATAAAAGGTAAAATAATAACATTTCAATTTATTCTTAAAGTAAAACTCCATACATCCTCTCTCCATTCCCACTGTCTCACAGCCGAAATCTACAGGAGAAACCTATCGCCGTCGTCGCCACTTTTGCCGGTGAAACCACCTATACTCTCTCCCTCACCTGTCTTTATCTCCGCCGCACACCATTACCATTTTCCTTTCTTCTTCCAACCTCCACAAAACCAACAACCTAAGCCATCGCACCACCAGATCTGGCCGACAAACCTCTCCACCGCCGTGAACAGATCCTCGCAACCTCACCCACCTAGTTCTCCTCTCCACTGACCAACGTCGCCTCTCTCTCACTCCACTACAAATTAGTGGTTTTTGGTGAGCGCTGCCAACGCCGCTCTCTCTCTCCGCCGGCGAATCAATGGACTCAAGGAGGTGCCCAAGATCTGCTAAATAGATGACAATAGATTATGGAGAAGAAAGAAAAAGGGGTTGGGCAGGGATGGAGATGGTTAAAAAAGCGGTGTAGTGGGTGAAGAAGAAGGGGGTTTTTAATTAATTTTTTTTTAAAAATTATTTCTTTTATAATTTTAGTATTTTTAAACTAAAAAATGCTATTCACTCGCCTTAAGAGGCGTGTAGTTACACACTTTTTCTAACTCAGACATCCTAATGCCACATAAGCCTAGTCAATGGTCAGAGGGGTTTGTTGAATTATATTTTATTGAGTTTAAGGGTTCAATTGATAAATGATTAAGTAGAAGGTTCCATAATACAAACTCGTACAAGTACAGGGGTCTATTACACCATTTCGTCTTTTTTAAACGGGAAGAAGCAGCATGTTATCATTAGCATATAATTTATATATATGTTGTTGTAATCCTCTTGCCTAAGAAGTATAGTTGATATAATAGCTCAATAATGAACCAATGATGTAGTAATAACTAGTACTTATAATGAGAAAGACAATGAAAATTATTTTTATAAAATCATTCACAGTGTGAATTATTTAATATCTATTTCTCAACCCATGTCAGTGGTTTATTTAGTTAAATTGGAGTAAAGTAGTAAGCTTATATAATTGGACATCATATTTGAATACTACGCATGATGGAAATCTAGATATAAGATTTGCATATAAAAATGCACTCAGAATTTTGGACTTTGCTCTGTTAGCTACTGTTTGAATGGGAGTTCATATCTTAAAAGATCATTGAACAATGAGTTATTATCTAGTAAAGTCATTAAACTTTGTTTTGTATCAATAAAATCACTCAATTTAAATATTTTTATTTTGAAAAAATCAATCAACTACATTTATTATCAAAATCAAATTTGACATGACAATTAAATAATTTTTTATCCCATATAATCATAAAACCCCACAAATAAATAAAATTATAGAATCTATTTATTTTTATACCATGTTATTATGCCTTTTCTCCTTCTTATTGGCATGATTCTCTTTTTACAAACAATCAGCAACATTCTAAGTTCTTCGGTCTTAATAAGAATTGCAGCTTCAATAAAGGAGACTAGATATTTCCCTGCTTCACCCAGGTTAACTTGTTATCTTTTATACTAATTAATTAATAATTTTATGTTCAAAAATCTGTTTATGTAACTCTATGTCAAATTTATCCTTTTATATTATGTCGGGTCGTGGCACCCGATCCAACAATATAATTAAGTCCTCATTCTTTATCATCACTTTTCACTTCATTAACAATGTTTCATCTAGCCTTCTTTATTCAAGGCATCACTTTGATAGAGCAAATTCAAGATTATGAATTTTGCGGTCTTGGGATTACAGACCAATCACAACAACATATAACTCATCAAAACCACAACAATTAAGTATATAGAAAACTTCACAATATTACTCAATGACTATCGATCACTATTAAAAGTCTCTCTAGTTATCACATAGAACAAATCATAACCGAAGCATCGAAGTCAAGCAAGTTAATTCTCTAATGCTTTTCCTTTCTTCAATGCCTCTTAATGTTTTCAATATATCAAGTATACAATATTCATAAGTAAATTAGTCCATAGACATCTATATTGCTATACTTCTAGCCTAGATCCCAAAAATTATCAAGCACAAATCTATATTCAAGTTCCTAATCTTGGGGTCAATTAATATGCCAAGTCTCCTATTTCTTAAATTTTCAAGCCTAGAATTAAGTCTCAATTCCTCCAATATCATAAATTTAATAATATTCATACAATATAATACACCTAATATTTAATTACCTATCTCAATATATCAAAACTTAAATCATAATGTGATAACTAATAAATTAATTAATGTCGAATACCAGTGGCGTACTACGAAACAAATGACAGACTAACATATTTCTAATGTTTCAACTATAAGCATTAATCCACCCCAATAATCTGCCATAATCATTGTCCAATGATTAGGCATCAGAACCAATCAATATCTTCACCCCAAGTTCCAACATGCTACAATTGCAATATATCAGCTTCTATTTTTCCTATTCAATTTCTCTAATTCTCTTTCACAACCATAATTATAGTAATAATAATTAAAATATGACATAAACCAATACATGGATTAGACGTATTAAGGTTTTACCTGATGAAGAATGGTTGTGCCTTTGTTATCTCGAATGGTTCTTTTCAAGCAGCTTTTGATTATGTTATGACTGAAAATTAATAAACCCCCTTTAACTTAATTTAACTTTACAAATGGGCCAAGTGATAAGGATATTAAATAAATTATGAACTTGGTCCATTAACCACCAACTAATAAAAGTTAATTATTTAATAAATATCCATCAACTAAACAACAGTAGTTAAATGAATAGTTCAAGATTTCTATTTTTAAAATTTACGGAAAGATCCTTTTATGAAAGAAATAGGTCTAGTGTTCAAAATGATCTAACGGGTCGTTACATCAAATACCAATTTATCCATCGTTCGTCCTCGAGCGGTCAAAAGAAAGCGAGGGTAAAAAAGGGTACCTAAATCGACAAAAAAGTGTGGATATCTTCTGTGCATATCATCCTCAGTCTCCCAAGTGGACTCCTCAACCGGACGATTCTTCCACTGGACCTTCACAGATGCAATCTCCTTTGACCTCAACTTGCGGACCTCCCTATCTAAGATAGCTATAAGCTCCTCCTAATAAGACATATTCTCATCAAGCAGGATCGAACCCCAACAAATAGTGTAGTTCCCATCACCGTGATATTTCTTCATCATAGACACATGAAACTCCTGGTGCACTCTTGACAACCCTGGAGGCAAAGCCAATTAATAGGCCGCCTCTCCCACACGCTTAAGAGCTTCAAACAGACTAATATATCTCAAACTAAGATTACCTTGCTTACCAAACCTCATCACACCCTTCATGGGTGAAACCTTCAGCAACACTTGCTCTCCTTCCATAAACTCCAAATCCCTAACCTTCCGATATTCATACTTCTTCTGCCTGCTCTGAGTTTCTAGAAGCTTCTCCTGAATGAATTTCACCTTCTCTAATGATTTCCTGAAAAGATCAGTACCTTAAGGTCTCACCTCAAATGCATCAAACCAACCAATGGGAGACCTACATATCCTCCGTACAATGTCTCAAATGGGGCCATATCAATACTCGAGTGATAGCTATTATTGTATGAAAACTCTGCCAAGGGTAAGAATTGATCCCAATGAGCACCAAAATCTATCACGCACACATAAAGCATATCCTCCAGCACATGAATTGTTCGCTTAGACTTCCCACCGATCTAAGGGTGAAATGCGGTACTAAGATCCAATCTAGTACCTAACTCATCCTGCAAGGTCCTCTAAAAGTTAGAAGTAACCTACGTACCTCTATCTGATATGATGGAAATCGGAACTCTATGCAACAGAACAATCTCGCGGATTTAGAGTTTGGCTAACTTCTCTGCATTATAAGTTACCTTGGCTGGAATGAAGTGCGCAGACCTAGTCAACAAGAACCCATATCGAATCAAACTTACCTAATGTCTTTGGAAGACCAACCACAAAGTCCATTGAAATCCTTTTCTACTTCCATTCAGGAATGGGCATTCTCTGAAGTGTTCCTCCAAGCCTCTAGTGCTCGTACTTTACCTGCTGACAATTCGGACATTAGAAAAAAAAATCAACAATGTCACACTTCATTCTATTCCACCAATAATGTTGTCTTAGATCACGATACATCTTGGTTGCACCAGGATGTATATAATACCTCAAACTGTGAGCCTTTGCAAGAATAGTCTGACTCAGATCATCAACACGGGGCACATATACCCTCCCCTTAATCCTCAAGACACCTTCCTCATCAATCACAGCCTCTTTGGCCACTCCCTGCAGGACCATATCACGAATCCGGCTCAACTTCTCATCATCAAATTGCTTTCCTTTGATCTTGTCAAAAAAAGATGATCTAGCCTCCACGCAGGCCAAGAATCCTTCTTTCTTTGTTACTTCCAGCATCATGAGGTTATTAGCCCGAGTTTGAACCTCTCTAGCTAATGGGTGTCTAGAAACCTGCAAATGGGCTAAACTCTCCATGCTCTATGTTTTTATATTAAGGGCATTAACTACAACATTAGCTTTTCCTGGGTGATAAACAATAGTAACATCATAGTCTTTTAGCAACTCCATCCTCCTCCTCTGCCTCAAATTCAAGTCTTTCTGAGTGAAAACATATTGTAAACTACGATGATCTGTATACACTTCACACTTGACGACATATAGATAATGCCTTCACTGCTTTAATGCCAATACAACCGCAACCAACTCCAAATCATAAGTGGAGTAGTTACATTCATGCACTTTCAATTGGCTTGAAGCATAGGCATTTACATTCCTCTCCTGCATTAGCACTGCACCTAAACCAGAATAAGATGCATCACAATAAACAATGAAGTTCTTACCTTTCACAAACAAAGCAAGGGTCGGTGCAGTAGTCAACAAGGTCTTGAGTTTCAAAAAATTCTCTTCACACTCATTCGACCATATAAATGGAACATTTTGCTTGGTCAAATTGGTCAGCTGGGAAGGCAATGGAAGAAAATCCCTTGACGAACCAACAATAGTAACTAGCTAAACGAACAAAAATCATTACCTCTCAAACATTAGTGGGCCTTTCCCAACCCTTCACCGCTTCAATCTTTTAGGGATCCACCATCACTCCATCCATAGAAACCATGTGCCCAAAGAAGAACACTGAATCGAGCTAGAACTCACACTTGGAGAAATTGGCATAAAGTCTTTTCTCCCTTAACAATCCTAATACAATTCTCAAATGCTTTTCATGTTCTTTTCTGCTCTTTAAGTAGATTAGTTTATCGTCAATAAATACAATAACAAAGAGATCCAGATATGGCTTAAAATATCTGTTCATCAAGCTCGTGAAAGCAGCAGGGACATTAGTAAGCCCAAAAGACATTACTAAGAACTCATAATGCCCATACCTTGTTCAAAAAGAAGTCTTTGGAACATCCGCTGCCCATATTTTCAGTTGATGATAACTGGACCTCAAATCAATTTTACAGAAGACACAAGCACCCTATAACTGATCGAACAAGTCATCAATACGAGGAATGTGGTACTTGTTCTGAATAGTCACCCAGTTCAGCTGCCTGTAGTCTATACACATCCGAAAACTACCATCATTCTTCTTTACAAATAAAACTGGAGCACCCCAAGGAGAGGCACCCGGTCTAATAAAATATTTACCTAACAACTCCTGAAGTTGGGCCTTCAACTCCCTCAACTCAGTCAAGACATTCTATAAGGTGGAATGGAAATAGGGTGAGTCTCCAGCTCCAGGTCTATACAAAAATCAATATCCTGTCTGGTGGCATACCAGGCAGGTCTGTAGGGAAATTATTCACAAACTCATGCACTATCAAAATAGACTCAATCGAAGGCACTTTGGAATTATCATCCCTGAGATGTGTCAAGAAAGCTGAACAACCCTTAATCACTAACCTCTTAGCACGAAGAAAAGAGATAATTTGAACTAGGGTAGGAATATAAACACCCTCCCACACCAGCGGATTTATCCCAGGCTTGGCCAAGGTCACAGTCTTAGCATTGCAATTTAAGATAGAAAAATTTGGAGAACGCCAAGTCATACCCATAATTATATCAAAGTCAACCATCTCCAGAATAATCAAATCTACATAAGTTTAACTTCCCATAAAAGTCACAAGGCATGACCTATACACCTTCTCAACTAGCACTGACTCACCAATAGGAGTAGAAACACGAATAGGCATGTCAAGTAAGTCACAATGCAAATCAATTCCATTAGCTAATGAGGAAGATACATATTAAAAAGTGGATCCAGGATCAAACAATACGGAAGCCATGCGATCGCAACCTAAAAGAGCACATGTGATAACAACATCGGATGCCTCTGTCTGTGGCCTCCCGGGGAAAGCATAACAATGAGATCTGTCACCTATTTGACCATTGCCCTGCTGGGATGCACTCCAGTAGCTCCAACCTGCCCGCCACCCCGGCCGGACTGGTGACCACCACTACCTTGGCCACCAAGTCCTCCAGAGTGACGACCTCTACCATAACCACCCCTACCTCTAACTATTGGGGCTCTGTAGCCCTGATCATACTAAGCCTGACTCTGCCTCAAACAATATTTCTTGATATGCTCAGCCTCATCGCATCCATAAGTAATCCTGAAGTCAAGAGTAAGTCTTTATGAAGACGAAGAAGATTGAAGATAACCCCTAAACTTAAAAAAGGCTGAATGGTCTGTGACAGACCCTCAGCTGAAACCTGCAATGAAAACTGAATAGGACGGGACAGATAACCCCCAGAACTCTGCCCTCTGGAGTAAGAACTACGAAACTCACCTCCCTTACGAAACTTCTTGAATGTTGTCGCCTTGAAGAAGGAATCTAGCTTTACCCCTTTACCTCTATCAGAAAATCAACCTCTTTCTAAAAAGATCTTGCAGAAGCATCCACCTATAAAGTTGGAATCAGTAAATCTGACCTCAATCCCTTCACAAAGCGGTGAATTCACTCTTGCGGATTGAAGCAAAGCTGAGTAGCATACTTGGATAAAGCACGAAAATTTTCCTCATAGGCTTCAACAAACATCTTCCCTTGCTCTATATTTAGGAACTCATCTCTCCTTCTATCCCTTAAAGTCTGGGGTGTATACTTCTCCATGAAGAAGCTAGAAAATGTTGGCCACGTCATAGGTAGTGCCTTTGTTGGTCGACACTCAACATGAGACCGCCACTACATTTTGACGTCTCCTTGGAATTGGTATGCCACAAACTCAACACCAAATCGCTCCACTATATCCATCTTACATGCCAATCAATAAGGAAATCATAAGCATCTTAAAATTCAGTACACTTAAAGACTAGATGTTTCTACTTTAAGAACATAATAAACAGATCATGCTGATCACTAGTCATTATAGGTCTTGTTGTCAATCGGGGAAACGTGCCTATTTCCACAGAATCACCCATGCGAGGAGCCACAACGGCTGCATGTTGTAATCCATGAACCTGAGGTGTTGGTGCATAAAATACTGGGGGTGCTTGTCCGTGATCGGATAACCCGTTGAGATAGGTGAGAACCTGGTTGATCATCTTTGGAGTAGACTGGGGTGATGCTTCCTTCTCATGAATCTGCTCATCCTCCACCTAATCACCCTCTGTTGCTACCTCATCGGCCGATGAAGGGGTCGCTGCTCTATCCTTGGCTGGCCTCATTGCCTGACCTCTACCCCTGGTGGGCTTTCTCCCGCGACCTCTACCACATCCTGTTGTCACTACTCCCCCTCGGGCTACAGCCCCAACGGTTGGCTCTGGCGCATAGAGACAACAAGAGAGGGAGGAAAAAAGAACATACCTTGGGGAGAAGAATACTTGAAGGAGATTTCTTTCACCAAACAATCAAAGTGTGATTGATTTTTAGATATAAAATTTGGGGTCAAGGGAAATGATGCATTGCATTTGACTTAAAAGATTCTGCCTTTTTAACTAAACACGACTCATCGTAGTTGCGAACCCCCTCATTATGATTGCGACTGGAAAAAATATTGTGCATCATGATTACGGCCATTGGCTCTCGCGATCGCGTCCACTCGACAGGTTAACATCGCGATCGTGGCCTTTAGCTCTCGCGATTGCGATGAAGAAAAGTATGCCAGACATATAGAATTTTCTGATGATTTTGGCGATGCTAGGGTCCATGCGGTGGCTGGAACAACCAATTTTGGCAAGCATGTGTGCTCAAAAAGTGTTACAAGTCCCATTTTGGAGGTAGTACAACCCCAAACTTCAATTTCAATCAAATTTTATTCCAAACGTGTCCAAACCTCCACGAAAAACTTTGAAACTATGAGGATTAGTCAAAAATAAAATTCTAACCTAATCTAAAAATCAAAAACTCAAAATTTAAACTCAAAATATTTTTTTTGGAAATCAGTTGGTTGCCTTCCATCAAGCACATAATTTAACATTGTGGCGCGTCGCCGGATGCATCATCCTTTATGATTCCACTTCGAGGTGATGAATCTCCTCCCCAACTTCAAATCAAGGCTTTATTGAAATGCGTGGGGACAACAGGAGAGAATCAAGATTCTCAATCTCCACTTCAAAAATTTTAATTTCTTACCCAATTTCACACCATTCTTTCTTTGAGGATCATTGGGCAAAAGTGAGAGGATCACTAGGCATTTCGAACATTTAAGCTCATAATTCTTGGCTTGCAAGTGAGTGACACTCTCACTTCCAAATGAACTAGAGTTGTTGTAAATGATATTTTTTACTTTTTCTTGCTACTCTAGTATCATTTCTTTGATTTCGGCATCTTAAGTTATTATTAACTTGAAGATACCCAAGATTCTATTCCATGTTTATCACAACCCCTTTTTCTTAAGAATACAACTCCAATTCTCTATTTTTGACTACTTGATTAGGAGCATCACATACGTCAATTCTTATTCTCATATTGGTCTTCAAATTTACAATTTCAAACTCATGTTAGATCATTTCATGGCACCGAGTTAGGTACAAGTTGCGAAAATCATCGCCCATTTGGAACATTAGATGTTGTAACCTCACACCATGTTTAAGCTTTTGGAATAAGCTCATGAGCCAAGTTTGACTCACCATACCCATTTTTTCACAGATTTCTTCATCTAACGAAGCATCCACACAACTTTTCCCAACATGAAGTCTTTCATAACAGGGATATAGGTCATCAACATAGGAATTGTAACCACCAAACCAATTTGATTCATCACAAGAAGCCATAGAACCTACATAACAAGAAAAACAAAAACAACTATTCATGAAATTCTAAATCAATTCAATACGCTATATTGTTTTTCGACAACAGCGTCATTTTTGATAACGCTCAACTACCTATCATATAAGTCAATGAGTAGGTGGTCGCTAGCAATATATAACCCGACATATAAGGTCGGTGTCGAATCCCACAAGAAACAATGTCTAGGCAATCAGAGAGATAAAGAATTATGAGCTACTAGCTTGAATCCAAATGAAAAATACAATTATAATGTGAAGATGTTTTTGGTAACAATCACAAATAGGGGATAGAGGCGAACAAGGGTAAAGACCTTTCCAAGCAAGGGGTTCAAGGAGACTGAGGAATGAAAATTTAATTCATGCTCAAATGATCCATCACAAATAACCAAGCATTATCTCGATAATCATAGGTAAGTCAACTATGTCTTGGATTCTCAAGTACTCATATGCATCTCCCGATCACAAGCAAGTATATCTATATCTTGACTAATTCTTCTAAACTTAGCAAATATAACAAATTAAACAATCCAATATGGCAACACTAGGATTATTCTATCTCTAGTTCAATTCATAAGAGGTGAGTTAGGCCCGAATCTATATATTCTCCTGAATTCTAGTCAATTAGCCTAATCAATTCTCAAATCGCGCTAATCAATCTTTCCTATTCTTATTCTACTTTCTCAAGGAAGGTCAAGATAAATAGGCAAGTCCTTAGGTTGATCAATCCCTAGAAAGTCAATTTAAGTATGAAATCAATTAGAGAATCAGCTACTCATATCATAAAAACAACATAATATTTAATTAATTTTTTAAAGCACAATACAAGAATCAAATGCACTAATATCTATTTATAGTATAACATCCCAATCATCTATAAACCATTACACCTACAATTCATACATTACCAAACGAGGAAATGAAGAAAGAATAAAAATTATTACAATAGAGCACTCAATCTTCAATCCAATTGGTGAATTGTGAGGAAACTTGCTCTCGAAGCCTGAACCCAAGCTAAGAATATGGAATATTCTTCAATCTGGAATTGCATGATCAATGAATTGGCTGTGTGAGAGTATATATTGTGAATTGGGATTAAAATGTGAACTTCCTAAACTGCCCAGACACTTGGAGAATTAACTCTCCATATTTGTGAAGGCTGGTCCGTGTTTGCGAATTGACATTGACTGGACTGGCGCATTCGCGGGTGATTTTGACCGTGTTCACAATCCACGTTGACCTTAAATTCGCGTTCATGAGTCAATTGACCACGTTAGCAAAGAACAAATATCTTGCCAGTTTTGACGTTCTATTTTAGCTCCCAATTTGCCTCGATTTCACTTGTTTTTCTTCTTTAATATAGTGATTTTCATCAACACTCATTGTAGGCCATGAGCACTTAAAACAATCACATTTTAATGGATAATTAGCCTCAATCTACACATTAACAACACAAAACTATAAGAAAAGAGATATAAATAAGTCCAAATTCCCGGACTCATCAGCCACCATGATATCTAGGAAAACGTAAATACTATATGTGTCGTCAAAGCCGTCATGATCTCTATACTAAAGCTGAAAATAGCTATATACCACTACAATACATCAAACATCCATCGAACTTCAACCAACAAACAAACAATTAAGGCCAACATGGACAATACCGTGGCTATACAATCCAACACACTAGTCTGTATGCCTCTAGGAGTAGTAAAGCTTGGTCGGGACAGGGCTCGGGCCTATCCAAAACTATATACAACAAAAGCCAACAAACCTCCAAACTCTGGTAGCTTTAGAAGAAAAAGGCTAGCCAACCTGATATAAGTCAACCCTACTGTTGAGGAGGTCTATCGAGTTGTTTGTTTGGAACTACAGGCATGAATGCAGCGCCCACAGACAATGGGGTGTCAGTACGAAATAATGTACCGAGTATGAAAGGTATTAGACTAATTGATCAGGTATCATAATATGCTGAAAGTAATCAAGTAAGGAAGTCAAGAATAAGAAAATTGTATTGACCTGCTCCTGAATCTAAACATACCAAAAATAATCAAATAAAAACCTAACCAGGCCTCCATAATCCCAATAGGTAAAAACTAACAAACACGACCACCTATCCAGGCCCCCATTATCTTTAAAGGTGTCAATTCAATTTATATACCCCTATTGGTAGTCCCCTATGCCCATAGGCAGTCACATAGCCCTCTTAGGCAACACTATAACCCCATAAGTAGTCATAGTCCTCTTAGGCAACACTATAGCCCCATAACTAGTCAAAGCCCTCTTAGGCAACAATATAGCCCCCTAGGCAGAACAAAACTCTCTTAGACAATAACATAGCCAATAGGCAGAACATAACCCTCTTAGGCAATAACATAGGCCCATAGACAACTCATAGCCCTCTTAGGCAACAATGTAGCTCCGTAAGCAGAACATAGACCTCTTAGGCAACAATATAGCCCCATAGGCAGAACATAGCCTGTTAAGGCAACAACATAGCCCCATAAGCACAACATAGCCCTCTTTGTCAATAATATAGCCTCATAGGTAGAACACATTCCTGCAAGTAAGTATAATGGCCCAAGGGCGATAACAAATAATTCAATAGGCTAAAGGCGAGCAATTTAGCTATAAGCAACCTATACGAATGGTCTACAAGTTGTGCCCAACATAGGGCCGCTACTAGTCGAATAAGAATCTCAACAAGGGAGGATTATAACAACTCAAACAATCAACAACCAATAATCATGGCTACGAGTATATCAACGATAACAACAATCTTTTTGTATTGCACCTAAGCTTTATGGAAATATGCCGAAAAAAGGGAATAGCCTTGACATACCTTTATCGATGAATTCAAGTGCCTATCGACTTCTACTTAAACCCCCCGATACTACAACGAGTAAGAACCACAATCAACATACAAGAATAGAAGTTATCACGATTGTCCGACAAAAGATATAGATTTCCATCGCAAATTACTATTTGTGGCTTATCGAAGCTAGAATCAATGAAAAAAGGGTCTTACCTTAATATTAAGCTTGTAATACTACTCAAAACCTCACAATTAAGGGTGTTCACGGTTTGGATAAAAATTGATCCAAACCGAACTAAACCAATTAAATAAACCGATTTTCATTTGGTTTTGGTTTGGTTTGTTTTTACATCTTTAAAAATCGATAATATTTGGTTTGGTTTTGGATTTGTTCAAAAAAATCAAAAAAATAATTGAAAAAGGACATTAAAACCTAGCAAAAGTCCCATAATTTGAAGCCTCATTAAAAGAATAAAGAAAGGGAATAAAACAAGAATTGTAGCCTTTTAACTTATAGGTCAGATTCAATAAAGTACTAGGTACGTTCTTTGAGCAGCAATTAGCCGTGTCTTCTGTGGTGAGAAATTGCAGCGACAATTTTCATCTCTAGTGAGCTTTTTCAGATTTGTTTTCTATTGCAACTTGCAAATTAATTTTCTACTTCTCTTCAACCATTTGTCATAGGTAAAGTATTCATTGTTAAATTTTATTAATGAGTTGTCTACTAGTAAATCAAATTTTTCGATTTTGATTTTTAAATTTTTTTCTTGATTTTATTTTTTGATTTCTTTTTTCAGATTGAAACAATGGAAGTTGAAGGATCAAAGGTGGCTGAAAAAGAAATTACACTCGCGCTAGCAATAGTTCAAGCACATGGTAACACTCTTAAGACCTCTACAAGTTCTACTACGTGCAATCCTCCTAAAAATAAAAAAAGAACTACTGTTTCTGGTCAAGATCCTGGCCATGGAGTGAGTGGTAGGGAAACATCACAAATTTGGAAGCACTTTGAAAAATTTCTTGATAAGAAAGGTGAACAAAAGGGAAAATGCAATTATTGCTTTAAAGTTTTTTCTTGCCCTAGTAAGAATGGGACTTCTAATCTGTGGATACATTTAAACAATAATTGTGCCAAATCCCTTTACAAAATTATTGATTCATCAGAATCAACGCTAAAACTTAAACCTATCAAAGAAGGGGGACAAAGGGTTTTGGAAAAGGTTGTTTATAATGTTGCAGAGGTTAAGAAGGCCATTGCTGAGTTTGTTATTCTTGATGAACAACCATTTAAAGTTGTTGAGGGGGAAGGATTTAAAAGACTAATGACACTCATTTTACCTAATTATGAGTTACCTTCTCACAGTACCGTTGCTAGACAATGTTTGCAGATTTATCAAGAGGAGAAAAATAAGCTTAAAAGGCTTATTAAAGATCAACTTGTGTGTCTTACAAGTGATACTTGGACATCAATTTAAAATTTGACCTATATGGTCATTACTGCTCACTGGATAAACGATGAATGAAATTTGCAAAAGAAAATTTTGAACTTTTTAATATTTTAGATCATAAATATGAGACAATAGCCAAAGGAATTGAGGCATGTTTATTGGATTGGGGGATTGGGGGATTGAGAATCTATTCACAGTGACATTGGATAATGCAACAGCTAATAGTGCTGCAATCACGCACTTGAAAGTGAGAATTAATGTTTAGAAAATGTATTATATTGGAAAATAACTTTTTACATATTAGGTGTGATACCCATATTCAAAATTTGATTGTGAAAGAAGGGCTTAGTGAACAAAACAAGTCTATTTCTCGAGTAAGGCTTGCTGTGAAATATGTTAAGTCTTCTCCTTCAAGAACTGATTCCTTTAAGTCATATATTGAGAAAGTCAAATTAGACACTCATGGTCTTTTGAGTTTGGATGTTGAGACGGGGTGGAACTCGACATACTTAATGCTAAACACAACTCAAAAATTTGAAAAAACCTTTTCACGAATGTATGAAGATGATCATAAGTACTTCATGTATTATCTAAACTTGAAAGGAACAACAAAACACCCATCTGTAGATAACTGGCAGAATGTGAGAGTATTCATTAAGTTTCTTGAAATATTCTATCAAATCACTTTGAAATATTTGGGAACTTTACGTGTCTTTTCTAACTATTTCTTTCCTAAGATTTATAATCTTCAAAGCTATATTCTCAAATATTCTAATTTTGGTGATCCTTTGTTGAGTAATATGCATATGAAAAAAAAAGTTTAATAAATATTGGGAAAATTTTAATGATATGAGTATGTTATTATTTGTTACTGTTGTATTTGATCCTCGATATAAGTTGAAGCATGTGAAGTTCCTTTTTAAGATATTGTATACGCCTGCGGAGGTAGTAGATAGATCTACTAAAGTGATGAATACTTTATCTTTCTTGTATACTCACTATGCAAATTCACTTTTTGAGACTCATGATGAAAATATTAAATTTCAAGCTACTGTGATGAGTCAAAATAATGAAATGCAAGGTTGTGATGTGCGATCATAATGGGAAAAGTTTCTTAAAAATAAAAGTAATATCGATAATAAGTCTGATCTCGATAAATATTTATTGGATGATTTGGAGAAGAGTAAGAATTTTAATATCTTGGCTTGGTGGAAAGCTACATCTGAGAGATATCTACTTGTCTCCAAGATTGCGAGAGATGTGCTTGCTATTCCTGTTTCTACAGTTCCATCAGAGTCAACTTTTAGCACAGGTGGTCAAATTCTTGATTGTTATCGAAGTTCTTTATCGCCAAAAGATAGCTGAAGCTCTTGTTTGTAGTCAACAATGGTTAAGGACAACTTGTAAAGAGTACAAATTTGAAGATCTTTTAGATGAAATTCAAAATTTTGAGATACTTGAAAAAGGTACTTCACACAGT
This sequence comes from Solanum appendiculatum, assembly GCA_018342035.1. Lineage (NCBI taxonomy): Eukaryota > Viridiplantae > Streptophyta > Magnoliopsida > Solanales > Solanaceae > Solanum > Solanum appendiculatum. Next base: position 369,309 of record JAGDQO010000879.1, on the reverse strand, counting down.
TAATTACTTAATTATAATTTGTTTATATACTTTTATATTTCTTATTTTTAATGCCTAATATGATTATTCTTTTTTCAGAACATCCGGGAACTCCTTTGAGAATTGATTAAGTTGATTCGATTGAAGAAAAAGGAAGATAGAAAATATAATTGTTTCTTTTCTTTTGAGTAATAAAAAGGAGAGGAGATGTAGATCGTCTTTATATGACAATAACTTTTTATTAAACTTGATGTTAAATTTATTTGCTATGTGCATACTGCATTTACTTTGCTAATGTGGACACTATTTTTTGTTGTTGAAGAAACTAGTAATGTTGCTAATTTGGATACTTCCAAATGCAATAAAATCATCAATGGATTTTGAAGCAAAAAGGGGGTAGGAACTTTGAATGAGCATTGCACTATTTGAAACTCAGTGCATATAACTTTCTCTAGCATATATAGAATAATTTGTGCAGAGTATCAAAGTTTTGTGCTGACCTCTTTTGGTTTAACATTGTAGAGATCGTATGGTTATATATTTTTATGCAGGAAATGATGAGATATTTTTACGTATGGTTAATGTCATGACCTAAAGTACCCCCTAGACGTGACATGTCGTTAGGACCCTGAGAGGCCCCATACAAGCCACTTAGCATACATCATACAAGATAATAGGGTTAAAGAGTTCAAAAGATAGTTTATATCATAAAGAGTTTGACAAAAACATAGTGAAAGTCTAACATAGTCTCAAAGCTATCTAATACATGAAAAGAAAGGTGATTGGGACGTAATCCATATATCACGCACAAAAATCCAAAAGTAAATGACATAAAACTGTAAAGGAGTCTCGGTCCTTGGATCATAAGGACTCACCAATCTCCAACAAGTCTCTAAAGCAAACACTAACCACGAATGGAGGGAGAAACGTCGGATCCCACATTAGTGAAATAATGTAGGCAAAAGTATGTGTTAGTACATGGAATGTACCAAATATGATAGAAATGCATAAGAGTTATAAAATCATTCAAAAAGGCACTTTAAATGACATGCAATTGACCAAGCTAATTCATAAAATAACTTGTTTGAAAGCATAAGTCAAAATCATGATTAATGCAAGCTAACATCTTAAAAACCCATTTGAGATACTTTAGAAAGTAACCTTAGTTCATTATTGTGGGAAGTGAGCCTTAACCGACAAATAGACCATGTGAGCTATAACATGGAATCCGGTGTCTATCCCACACCGAAAAGAGATGTCCTTACTTGCAGAGGTAAGAACCATAAACTTCTAGCTTAAGTGGATCCACTAGCTAATGTCTTTTTAAGACAAACCTATGGTGGTACATAGTTTATGGGACATGGGTAATCGCCACTTGTCCACTCGGTGCTAAGCATAAGTCCCATGGATTAATCATAGTTCTTAACTTTATCATTAGGAGACATGGGTATTCGCCGCTTGTTTTATCATTAGGGGGCATGGGTGATTACCTCTTGCCTTATCATTCATGGAAGGCACATCAAATCACCTATCCAAGCTAGAGTTGATTAGAATATCTCGTAGTTCTTGATTCAAGGTTAGTTGAGAAAACCTTTCAACCCTATGAATCCTTATGTGAGAAACCCTTTCACAATCATGTTTGAGTAGTATGTGAGAAATCTTTTCACAATCAACAACAACAATGCTTCACTCTCAAAGCAATCTTAATTCATCATTAATTTCATAATTGAAAAGGCATATCTTCATAAAATTCATCCTTTGATCATTCATAAACTTCATCACGGAATCATAGCTTAGAGATTATATATCATGCATGGGTTCATCTAATTTTATCTTAAAATCATTCAATTATCTCAATTCATGCACAAAAAGACATAACCCAATCAATTAAATCATAATTGGAAAGAACCCATAAGGTGGATGAAAATCCTAATTTCAATTGAAGACTCTACTTTGTGAAAATTGGAGAATTTAGGAACCCTATGGAGGAAAGGACTCCATAGGTGATAGCCATCATACCTCGGAGTTCAAAGCCTACAATCAATGGAGGATTTGGAGACTTGACTTGAATTTCTAGTCTTCTTCATCAAACTTTAGAGAGAAATATTTGGGAAAACTTTGGAGCGATTTGGGAAAATTTGAAGAGTGATTTAGAATGGGTAGATTTTAGGCTTTAGAGGACTTATATAGGGTCTAGAATTACGGCTAAACCGACTTAGTTTAGGTATTAATTAATTAGGAAAAAGACCAAAAATCTCTTAAAATAACTGCTTGATGCCCACCTACGGTTCAGACATACGATCCGTAGATCCAACTACAGATCATCCTTGTCAGTCGTAGAAAGATTCAGAGACTAAGATTTCTGGACCTTCAATAGACGGGACCCATGTACGGTTCGTAGGTCTACTGACGGACCGTACATGGCAACCGTAGATCCCAACTTAAGGTTTTAAAATTTGACTAAGTCTGGGAGAGACATGCAAGACCTATATACGACTCATACATGGAATAATGGGCCGTCCTGGTGAACCGTCAAAGGGATTTTTAAACTTGACTTTTGAAAGTATTCTCCCTACTACCTACGGATGCCATCTACGGCCCGTAGGAGCTCCTATGGTCCGTAGATGGGATCCATAGACATAAACACCAGTTTAGAAAATTTGAAATTTCTTCTTTTCAAATTTGAGGTGTTACAATATCTCTCCCTTGAGAAGATTCGTCCTCGAATGAAACTCAAGGCATCTTAAGGAGGGTAGAAACTAGATCTAATAGCCCAACATGAATGCTATCACATAAATGCACAATTCCAAGGTGGAAACATCAACTCCAAGCTAAAGCATGTTCAAAGCATCATTTCACAAGATCTATATGCAACTCATACTCAAATGTACATAACATGAAGAAATCTATCAAGTTAACTCATTTTCTCAAAATTTAATCTTTTCTTGAACATGCATAAATAAGGAATCATGGGAATATCTAAGACACATGAGATCAAAAGAGTGAACCATGAGGAACTAAAAACCTCAAGCTAGAGTAGAGACGGAGGGAAAAAGATGAGGATAATGGGACATCATATTAGCCTCGACCTCCCAAGTAGCACCCACAACTAACTGATTCCTTCAAAGAATCTTTATTGAAGCAACTTCCTTATTTCTCAACTTCCGAACTTGCCGGTCCAAAATCTCAACTAGAACCTCTCCATAAGAAAGATTCTCTTTTACGCCAAGTCTCTCCAACGGTACTATAGATGTCGGATCATCAACACATTTCTTCAATAAGGAGACATGGAAAATCGAATGAATCGATGCTGGATCATTAGGCAAATCAAGTTCATAAGCAACTTTGCCAATATGCCTCAAAATATGATATGGGCCCATATAACGGGGGCTAAGCTTCCCCTTCTTTTCGAACCTCATTACACCCTTCATGGGTAAAATTTTCTAGTAAACCCAATCATTAACATCAAATTCTAGATCTCTTCTTCTAACATCGGCATAAGACTTTTGTCGACTTTGAGCCGTTTTCAACCTTTCTCTAATAAGCTGAACTTTCTCCATATCCTCATGTACCAACTCGGGACCTATCAAAGCAATTTCACCAACTTCAAACCAACCTATAGGAGATATACACCTCCTACCATATAGAGCCTCAAATGGAGCCATACCAATGATTGAATGATAGCTATTATTATAAGCAAACTCAATTAAAGGCAAATGATCATCCCAATTACCCTTTAATTCAATTATACAAGCTCTCAACATATCCTCTAAAGTTTTGATAGTACGCTTCTCTTGCCCATCGGTTTGAGGATGAAAGGCCGTGCTAAGCTTAACACGAGTGCCAAGGCCCCTTTGGAAAGATTTCCAAAATTGAGATGTGAATTGGGTACCATGATTGGATATAATGGATAGGGGCACTCCATGAAACCTAACCATTTCCCTTAGGTAATCTTAGCATAGTCTTCCACCGAGTAAGAAACCTTGACGGGAATGAAATAAGCTTATTTCGTCATTCGATCCATAATAACTCAAATCGAGTCATGTTGTCGCTGAGTGCGGGGTAAATCAACAATAAAGTCCATATTCAAATCGTCCCACTTCCAAGTAGGAATACTAATGTCTTAGGACAAACCTCTCGGCTTTCGATGCTCGACTTTCACTTGTTGATAATTAGGACACTTAGCCACAAATTTCACAATATTCTTCTTCATCCCATTTCACCAATAGACCTCCCGCAAGTCACGGTACATCTTGGTGGCTCCCGGGTGGATGGAATATCGAGAACTATGGGCTTCTGATAAATCTGTTCCCTTAAATCATCAACATTGGGAATACATAAATGACCTTGATATCGAAGCACACCATCTCCTCCTTGAGAGAAAGCCTCAACAGACTTTTTAAGCATCGATTCCTCCAATTTCATCAAGATCGGGTCAAGACCTTGCTTTGCCTTTACATTCGACACAAAAGACGATTCTGAGCCATTATGAACCACAACACCACCTTTAGTAGAATCAAGCAACCGAACACCCAATCGGGCCAACCTGTGAACATCTCGAACTAATTCCTTCTTATCACCTTTAACATGAGCAACACTGCCCATAGATAGCCGACTAAGGGCATCCGCCACCACATTCGCCTGACCGGAGTGATAGAGAACACTCATATCATAATCCTTTAGCAACTCTAACCACCTCCTTTGGCGAAGATTTAAATCCTTTTGCTTGAACAAGTATTGCAAACTTTTGTGGTCGGTGAATACATCAACATGAACACCATATAAGTAGTGCTATAACACCTCAGATTTTGAAAGAAGAAAAGTTGCAGGTCCTGGTGCTAGTGACAACGGAAACCACCTACGAACCGTAGATGGAATGACGGACCGTAGGTGGGTGTTGTAGTTGGGCTATTAAATGTCTTCAAAATGTCAAGCATTAGTATCTCTCTACGGCTCTCCAGGACGGTTCGTCATTCAATGTACGGACCGTAGGTAGGCCTCGTAGGTGAGACCCAGACTTAGTGAAATCTTCGGGGGGCTAAAGCCAGGCCTACGGTGGCTATGAACGGACCATAGATTGAGCCACGGACTGTACATGGTGACCCGTCATTAGGGGTTCATAGTTAAGACTTTCTAAATCTATCTACGGAGGAACATGACGGTCCGTAGATTGACTTACGGGTCGTAGGTCCAACCGTAGATAGGGTCTGACAATTATTTTTATAGGGCATCTTGGTATTTTCCCTAAATGTTTAGTGCCTAATCTAAGTTGGTTTGGCCATTAACCTAGACCCTATACAAACCTTTTAAGTCTAATTCTACCAATTCTTAATCATTCCCCCAAAGCTCTCCTCTCTCAAAATATTTCTCTCTCTAGAAGCTTGAAGAAGAAGAAGAAGGACCTAGGGTTTCAAGATCCAGCTTCCTAATCCTCCATTGATTTCAAGGTTTTGGCATTGAGGTATGATAGTCTTCATCCATGTAATCCTTTCCTCCATGGAATTCCTAAAACCTCCAATTTTCAAGTTAAAAATTCCCAATTGAATTAAGGGTTTTCTTCCATGTCATGGGTTCTTTGCAAAGTTTCTTCAATTGATTGTTTTATGAACTTTGAAGTATAAATTGAGTTGAATTTCATGAATTTAGATGAATCCCCACGAACCCATGCCTTCTTCCCCAATTTTGAAATTATGAATGTGTTGATGGGTTGAATTGTGAAGACATGAATTTCATGAAGTCTTTATGAACCTATGTATGAATTATGATTTCTAAGCTCAGACTTTTCATGATGAGATTATGAATGACCTAAGGATGGTTCTATGAAAGTAAGCATGTTCAATCAAAAACTATGATTTTCCTCTATTATGTGGGTTCCTTCAATTATGATCACATTGACTTGTTTATGGTTTTCTAAGCATGAGTTTACATTGAATTGCATGATTTAAGAGGAATTCTCATGAACCCATGTGAACTCTATGATTTGTAAGCTATGAGCATGATGAACTATATAAAGATGAAGTTTATGAAATCATGCATGTCTCTTATGAAGCTAATGATGAATTAATGGTGCTTTGAGATTGAAGCATCAAAGTTTATGATATGTTGATGTTGTTGTTGAGTTGTGAAAGGAATTCTCATATATGACTCAACCCACGAATGTGAAAGGTTTTCTCAAATGTAATGATTCATAGCTTATTGAAAGGCTTGCTCAACTAAACTTGAATCGATGATTAAGGAGCTATTCTAATGAAGGGACAAGAGGCGATCACCCATGTTCCGTAATATAGACAAGAGACGACTACCCATGTCTACTTATGACAATTGAACTATGTCTAATCCATGGAAATTAAGCTTAGCACCGAGTGGACAAGTGGCGATTACCCATGTCCCATAAACTATGTGCCACCATTGGATGATGGTCTATGATAAACGCTAGCTAGTGGATCCACGTAAGCTATATACTAAGTAAAGGGTCCTACCTTGGCAAGTAGGATGGCCCTATCGGTGTGGGGTTAGACACCGAATTCCATGTTGATAGCTCACATGGTCTTACATGTCGGTTAAGGCTACTCCCCACAATAATGAACTAAAGTGTTTTAAATATATTTCTTTAGTAAAGTAAAGACGTTTAGCTTGCTTGATCATGGTTGATGATTTATGTTTCTAACCTTTCTCATTTTTAGCTTGGTCATTGTATGTCATGAAAATGTCCAGTTTTAGCATGTTTATATGATTTTGTGCATTGCTATCATACTTAGTACATTCCTCGTACTAACGTATACTTTTTGCCTACATTGTCTCATAATGTAGGGCTTGGCGATTCTCCATCTATTCGTGGCTAGAGCTTAGTAGAAGGTTTTCAGAAGACTTGGTGAGTCCTCATGCATTCGAGGACATAGCCTTGTTGTTCTTACTTTTATGTTCCTTTGCTTTGAAGACTTTGTATGGGTTACATCCCAACGTTCTTTCATTCCTTTGTTAGATGGATTTTGAGACTATATGTAGACTTCCGCTATTACTTAAACTCTTTTGATAATGAATTGTCATTTGAACTTTTAAATCGTTATTAGCTTGTATGATGTATGCTAAGTGGCTTGTATGGGCCTCTCGGGGTCTTGTACGCCGTCGTGTCAAGTGCCTTCATATCTTTAAAGCAAATACAACTATCGCTAGTTTAAATCATGGGTATGATTGTACTTTTCATGGGTTTAAGTTATCGTGATGCATAAGCAATAACCTTTCCATTTTGCATAAGAACACACCCTAGTCCAATCCTTGAAGCGTCATAATAAACCACAAACCCATCGAATCATTTCGGTAAAGTCAAAATCGGAGCAGAGGTGTGACTATCTTTCAATTCTTGAAAAATATTTTCACATGCTTCAGACCATTCGAACTTAACCTTCTTTTAAGTCAATGCTTTCAATGGAGAGGCAATCGAAGAGAACCCTTCCACAAACCTTCTATAATAACCAGCCAAATCTAAGAAACTTTGAATATCTGAAGGGGATAGAGGTCTAGGCCAACTCTTAACCACATACATCTTCTTAGGACCTACCTCAATACCCTTACCGGAAATAATGTGACCAAGAAAAGCTACGGATCCCAACCAAAAATCACATTTACTAAACTTTGCAAAGAGTTGTTGGTCCTTGAGGACTTGCAACACAATCCTCAAATGATTGGTGTGCTCATCTTCACTCCTTGAGTAAATCAAAATATCATCGATGAACACAATCACAAACATATCTAGGTATTGTCTAAACACCCTATTCATCAAATCCATAAACGCGGCCGGAGAATTTGTCAAACCAAACAATATTACCAAGAACTCGTAGTGGCCATACCAAGTTCGGAAAGCCATTTTTGGAATGTCATCTTCCTTCACCCTTAATTGGTGATAGCCCGACCGAAGGTCGATCTTGGAGAAGTAACTCGCTCCTTGAGGTTGATCAAACAAATCATCTATCCTTGGAAGAGGATACTTGTTCTTAATGGTAACCTTGTTCAATTGCCGATAGTCAATATACATACGAAGTGAACCATCCTTTTTTCGAACAAACAAAATTAGAGCACCCCTTGGAGAGATACTCGATCGGATGAAACCCTTATCCAACAAGTCTTTCAATTGCTCTTTTAATTCCTTAAGTTCTGTCGGAGCCATTCAATAAGGAGGAATAGAGATAGGTTGCGTATCTGGGAGAAGGTCAATATCGAAGTCTATTTCCCTTTCAGAAGGAACACCGGGTAAATCATCGGGAAACACTTCCAAAAACTCATTAACCACGGGGACCGACTCAAAGATAGGGGTTTCAGAATCCATATCCCTAACCCGAACAAGATGGTATATGCAACCCTTAGAAATCATCTTTCTAGCTTTAAGACAAGAAACAAACCGACTCTTAAGTGTAGAATTTCCCCCTTTCCACTCTAGGATGGGCTTATTTGGAAACTTGAACTTAACCACTCAGGTTTTACAATCAATAGAAGCATAACATGAATGCAGCCAATCCATCCCAAGAATAACATCAAAGTCTAGCATATCAAACTCTACGAGATCAACATGAGTGACTTTATGGGATAAGGAGACGGGACAATTTCTATAGACTCTTTTATCCACGATAGATTCACCGATAGGAGTAGAGACACAAAAAGGATCTAACAACACATCCGGAAGAACGTCAAACCGCATAGCTACATATGGTGTCACAAAAAACAAGGTAGCACCGGGGTCAAGCAAAGCATAAACATCAAGATTAAAAACTTTCAACATACCGGTAACCACATTGGGAGAACCCTCTTGCTCACGACGAGTTTGGAGAGTATAGAATCTTCTTTTCTTATGATTTCCGCAAGTTACTGATGAAGGATAAGGTTGATCCCGTCGACGGTTATCTCCTTCCTTCTTAGAAACGGTGGGACAATCCCTAATCTTATGATCCGTCTTGCCACAACCAAAACATGCATTGGAATCGGCTAGGCATTTACCCTCATGCTTTCTTCCACATTTAACACAAGTAGACAATGAAGACCCACTACCATTTCCTCTTTGAGGCTTAGGGTTAGACACCCTTTCCTTATTTAATTTAGGAGCCGGAGCATTGGAGTAACCTTGACCAGAGAATCTTTGTCAGAATTTAGAATGATCATGCCCATCGGGCTTCGAGTGTGAAAAGTCACCATCACCGGTCCTAGCCCTCTTTGTCTCCCTAGACTTCTCCTTTAGTTTCTCCTCTTCGATTTGTTGAGCATGCACCATTAGGTGAGAAATGTCCATATCATGGGAATCTTCTTGTTCCACATTCTCTCTCGCATTCCTTCTAGCATATGCCCTTCGAGTGACCATATCCTGAAAAGCATCGAATAGGGATTAGGAGAGAGACATAGAGAGTTAAACTCTATTGCATGACTTTAGAATGATGAAAGAAGTAGAGTTTCCTAAACATCGTATAGCCTCTCATTCATAAGTGTGGTGTGCTTCACACTCATGAACAAGACTCTACTCGACGTGGCTTATGAGACATCCTAGGACCTTTCTAAAACCTTGTGCTCTGAATGCAAAGTTTGTCACGACCTAAAACACCCCCTAGACGTGACATGTAGTATAGGACCCCATACAACCACTTAGCATACAACATACAAGATAATAGGGTTAAAGAGTTCAAAAGATAGTTTATATCATCAAGAGTTTGACAAAACCATAGCGAAAGTCTAACATAGTCTGAAAGCCATCTAATACATGAAAAGAAAGGTGATTGGGACGTAACCCGTACATCACGCACAAAAATCCGAAAGTAAATGACATAAAACTGTAAAAGAGTCTCGATCCTCGGATCATGAGGACTCATCGATCTCCAACAAGTCTCTAAAGCAAACACTAGCTACAAATGGAGAGAGAAACGTCGGATCCCACATTAGTGAAATAATGTAGGCAAAAGTATGTGTTAGTACATGGAATGTACCAAATATGATAGCAATGCATAAGAGTCATAAAATCATTCAAAAAGGCACTTTATATGACATGCAAATGACCAATCTAATTCATAAAATAACTTGTTTGAAAGCATAAGTCAAAATCATGATTAATGCAATCTAACATCTTAAAAACCCATTTGAGATACTTTAGGAAGTAACCTTAGTTCATTATTGTGGGAAGTGAGCCTTAACCGACAAATAGACCATGTGAGCTATAACATGGAATCCAGTGTCTATCCCACACCGAAAAGAGATGTCCTTACTTGCAGAGGTAAGAACCATAAACTTCTAACTTAAGTGGATCCACTAGCTAATGTCTTTCTAAGACAAACCTATGGTGGTACATAGTTTATGGGACATGGGTAATCGCCACTTGTCCACTCGGTGCTAATCATAAGTCCCACGGATTAATCATAGTTCTTAACTTTATCATTAGAAGACATGGGTATACGCCGCTTGTTTTATCATTAGGGGGCATGGGTGATCACCTCTTGCCTTATCATTCATGGAAGGCACATCAAATCACCTATCCAAGCTAGAGTTCATTAGAATAACTTCTAGTTCTTGATTCAAGTTTAGTTGAGAAAACCTTTCAACCCTATGAATCCTTATGTGAGAAACCCTTTCACAATCATGTTTGAGTAGTATGTGAGAAATCCTTTCACAATCAACAACAACAATGCTTCACTCTCAAAGCAATCTTAATTCATCATTAATTTCATAATTGAAAAGGCATATCTTCATAAAATTCATCCTTTGATCATTCATAAACTTCATCACGGAATCATAGCTTAGAAATTATAAATCATGCATGGGTTCATCTAATTTTATCTTAAAATCATTCAATTATCTCAACTCATGCATAAAAAGACATAACCCAATCAATTAAATCATAATTGGAAAGAACCCATAAGGTAGACGAAAATCCTAATTTCAATTGAAGACTCTAATTTGTGAAAATTGGAGAATTTAGGAACCCTATGGAGGAAAGGACTCCATAGGTGATAGCCATCATACCTCGGAGTTCAAAGCCTACAATCAATGGAGGATTTGGAGACTTGACTTGAATTTCTAGTCTTCTTCTTCAAACTTTAGAGAGAAATATTTGGGAAAACTTTGGAGCGATTTGGGAAAATTTGAAGAGTGATTTAGAATGGGTAGATTTTAGGCTTTAGAGGACTATATAGGGTCTAGGATTAGGGCTAAACCGACTTAATTTAGGTATTAATCAATTCGGAAAAAGACCAAAAGTCCTTAAAATAACTGTTGGATGCCAACCTACGGTCCATAGATCCAACTACGGACCGTCCTGGTCAACCGTAGAAAGATTCAGAGACTAAGATTTTTGGACCTTCAAACGACAGGACCCATGTACGGTTCGTAGGTCTACTGACGGACCGTACATGGAAATCGTAGATCCCAACTTAAGGTTTTAAAATTTGACGAAGTCTGGGAGAGACCTACAAGACTCATCTACAACTCATACATGGAATGAAGGGCCATCCTAGCGAACCGTCAAATGGATTCTGAAACTTGACTTTTGAAATTATTCTCCCCACTACCTACGGATGCCATCTATGGCCCGTAGGAGCTTCTACGGTCCGTAGGTGGGATCAGTAGACACAAACACCATTTTAGAAAATATGGAATTTCTTCTTTTCAAATCCAAGGTGTTACAGTTAATAACTGAATTACCGAACCAAATCGAACCGAAATCAATAGCAACCAAATCGACAAATATATATTCTATATGATTTGGTTTGTTTATAATAATTTAAAAATCGATTAAATTGGTTTGGTTTTGGTTTTGACCAATAACCGATCCGTGAACACCCCTACTCACAATGCATTAAAATTCCTACTGCCACAACCTCCACGGAACTACGCCGCACAATCCTTAAAGAAGACTATATCGAAATGATGAGCTCGCGACGTAGAACAATTTACGTTAAAGATCCAAGATGAGATTATCAATGCAGAGAAATGATTTAAGGGTATATTTTTCTAATTTTGGTGGGTATGTATGTGCTAGAATGAGTTAAAATGAAGAAGATGGGTTCTTTATAAGCTTCCACCGACCTAGGGGTCCACTAGCCGCCTCTGCTGCGCAGTTGTTATGAAATTGCAAATATTTCTCTGTTCCAAAATTGTATCGATAAAAGGTTTGATGTGTTGGAAATTAATCTCATAGACCTTTGTTTTGATAGGTCGTGGTCCCCCTAACTATTTATAGATAGGGAGAAAAATTCTGAGAATTTGACTCAAATTTCAAAGAAAACTTAAAAAAGGAATTTGCGATAAGTTTCACCAACATTTTTTTTTGAATTTGCTTGACTTCAAAACTTAAAATACGCTCATTGAGCAATTCAAATAAGTCATAGAATGTCATTCTTAATTTATTAATCACTCTTCATCTTGCTATAAAAGTAAAAGTTAATTTAGACTTTTTTTGAAAAATTGGAGCGTTAGCACACCCATAGATAGTACACATACTTTGTGTGTTAGGTAACTATCTTTTTAAAAAATAAATAAATTCATATAACGAATTTTAACATTGATCATGTGCAACACACTTGTAATACCCCGAGCTTCAAAAGGATTTTAAATGCAGATCTTACCTGAAGACAGTGACCTACGGAGGCCACCTACGGGCCGTAGATGGATTGACGGGCCGTAGGTGGGGACCGTCAATGGCACTGTGAACTTTCAGGACTTTTTGAGTTTATGAACCTTGACATACGGAATAGCAGGACGGTTTGTAGTTCAGTTGACAGGCCGTAGATGGGTTCAGTAGATGCCTTCCAAACTTAGCCAAATTTTCAGCCCAAAATGAATTTTCTGAATCAATTGACGGAAGAGCAGGACGGTCCGTCAATTGATGTACGGACCGTAGATCCTGTCCGTCGATTGGCCCCGACAGTTTTTAATTAAGGGCTTTTTGGTAGTTTCCCTAATTGCTTACCTATTAAGCTAAGTCGGTTATACCCTTAATCTAAGACCTATAAATACTTTCTAAGCCTAATTTCTTTCATTCTAACTCATTTCTAAACTCTCCTCTCAAATATTTCCCTCTCTTAAAGAAACTCTATCTCAACTCTCAAGGAAGAAGAAGAAAGCTTGAATCCTCCATTGAAGAACTTCAATCTTCTCCAATTTCTTGTGGATTTCTTTGAGGTATGATAGTGTTATCCATTAGGAGTCCTTTCCTCCAATGAGCCCTTCCTCTTCTTCATGATTTTCAAAGGTTTACTCTAACCTAATTGAATTGGGGTTTTGATCAATTATTGTGGGTTCTTCAATTATGATTTCAATTGTTGATTTTATAATTTCTAGTGCAAGATCTAGCGTGATAAAGTAACTTAATGCACGAATTAGCGTGAATTACATGATTTGATGTAAAGATTGCATGAACCCCCATGATCCCAAGTAAATTCTCCCCAAATTGATAATCGATGCTTTGATTGTTGGGTTGAGATATGAATTGATGAAGTTTGTGAATTCTCTATGAGATTATGCATGAAGTATGAATGAATTAAGGATAATTTTTATGAAATTAGCATGATCAAGTCAAAAGCATGATTTTCCTCTTTTATGCGGGTTCCTTCAAGTATGACTAAATTGCCTTGATTATGACATTCTAAGTGTTAGCTTGCATCGAATTGCATGGTTTGAGATAAAGTCTTATGAACCCATGATTTATGAATTATGAGCATGATGAATTAAGGGGGCTTTGAGATTGAAGTGCCAAAGTTTATGATATGTAAACATTGATGATGAATTATGAAATGATTTTCTTAACTAAGGAGAATAGGGAGTTGATTCAATGAAAGGGACAAGAGGAGATCCCTCATGCTTTCCCCCCTCCCTCTGATAGTCAAGAGGAGATCCCTCATGCCTATCCAAGACAATACAAGAGGAGATCCCTCATGTCTTCTATGGAGCTATTCTAAATAAAGGGCAAGAGGAGATCCCTCATGTCTACCCCTTATAAGGTAGGGGAGATCCCCCCATACCTTCTAATGATATGATAAGGTTATGAATATGATTAATCCGTGGGAGGTATGCTTAGCACCGAGTGGACAAGTGACGATTACCCATGTTCCATAAACTATGTGCCACCATAGGATGATGGTCTATGATAGACACTAGCTAGTGGATCCACGTAAGCTAAGAAGTTCATGGTCTTACCTTGGCAAGTAGGATAACTCTTTTCGGTGTGGGGTAGACACCGGATTCCATGTTATAGCTCACATGGTCTTATATATCGGTTAAGGCTATTCCCCACAAGTTAATGAACAAGTGTTCTCATGATGAAGTAAAAAAAGAAAGAAAAGATGATTTAGCTTGCTTTGGCCTTGATATATGCTATATGTTTAATCTTTATCATGTTTTAAGTTTGGCCATTGCATGTCATGATTATATTTCACTCTAGCATGATTTATGTGTTTATGTGCATTGCTATCATACTTAGTACTTAATTGTGCTAATGCATACTTTTGCCTACATTAACTTCTTTGGTGTAGGACGTGGCGATTCACCTTCCACTCGTGGCTAGAGCTTGATTAGAGAGTGGATAGAAGACTTGGTGAGTCCTCATCCATCCGAGGACATAGCCTAGCTCTTATTTCTTTTTCATGTAATTCCTTTCAGTCTTTGAATTGTATTGGGTTACGTCCCAAACCTTATCCTTTATATTAGATTGACTTTGAGACATGAGATGTAGACTTCCGTTGTTTCTTTTAAAAGCTTTGAAATGAAATTTTCTTTTGAACTTTTATTCTCTATTATCTTATATGTAATGTATGCTAAGGGCTTGTATGAGGCCTCTCGGGGTCTTGTACGCCATGTCACATCTAGGGGTACCTTGGGTCATGACAAACTTGGTATTAGAGCCAGGTTTTAGAAAGATCCTAGGATGTCTCATAAGTCGCGTCAAGTAGAGTCTTGTTCATGAGTGTGAAGAGCGCCACACTTATGAACGAGAGGCTATAAGACTTTTAAGAAATTCCACTTCTTTCATTACTCTTAAGTCGTACCATAGAGTTTAACGTTATATATCTCTCTCCGAATCCCTATCCTACGCGTTTCAGGATATGGCGACTTGAAGAGCTTACGCTAGAAGAAACATGGGAGAGAATGTGGAACAAGAAGCTCCTCCTCAAGCTCTTCAAGTTCCGATCGACCCTTTGGTGGAACAAGTGATTAATGTGGAGTTTAGAGCTGCTTTCCAAGTGTTGGCTCAAGTCGTGACGGCTCAAGCCCGTGAACCCAAATGTGGGTACGACATCATCAAGAGTGAGGGACTTTACGAGGATAAATCCTTCGGAATTCCATGGCTCTAAGGTTGAGAAAGATCCTCAAGAATACATTGATGAAATGTACAAGGTGTTGATGATTATGGGTGTGACGCCGGAAGAGAAAGCGGAATTGGCTGCTTATCTACTCAAGGGTGTTTCCTAAATTTGGTTCAATCAATGGAATAGTGAGAGGGCGGTTAATGAAGGTCCTCTTGATTGGGAGAAATTCAAGGTTGCCTTCCTTAATAGGTTCTTTCCCCTAGAGATGAGGGAGGCAAGGGTGCTTGAGTTCATCAATCTTCGACAAGGGAATATGAGTGTGAAAGAGTATGCTTTGAAGTTCACACAATTGTCTCGATCCTTCTATAATTGCCGATCCTAGGGGAAGAATGAGTAAATTTGTCTCGGGGGTGTTTGAAATATTGGTTAAAGAGTGCCGCACCGCCATGCTTGTTAATGATATGGATATTTCTTGTCTCATGGTGTATGCTCAACAAATAGAGGAAGAAAGGCTCAAGGAGAGGTCTAGAGAGGCAAAGAGGGCTAAGATTGATGATGGTATTTTTTCACATTCAAGGTCCTATGGGCATGATCGTTTTAAGTCTCGACAAAGGTTTTCTGGTTAAGATTCCTCCAATGATCCACCTATGTTCAACAAAGATAGGGTGTCTAACCCTAAGCCTCAAGAAGGGAATGGTGGTGGATTCTCATCGACCACTTGTGCTAAGTGTGGAGAGAAGCATGAGGGCAATTGTCTAGCCGGATCTAATGCATGCTTTGGTTGTGGCAAGACGAGTCACAAGATAAGGGATTGTCCCTTAGTGGTTAGGAAGGAGGGAGATAATCATAGATGGACTCAACCTCAAAATTCATCGGGTTCAAGCGCTCAAAAGCAAAACCGATTCTATGCATTTCAAGCCCGTCATGAGTAAGAGGGTTCCCTAGATGCGGAAATTGGTAAGTTATGGTCCTTTAGCTTGTGGTTATGCGTTGATTAATGTTGGGTGTTTGATTGGCTATGATAAGACTCCATGTGTGGTTAGAGTGTTTAAGGTCGACTTTGAAATCCTTGTAGAAACTTCTTAGGTGTTTACTTGTATCAATGGTTTTGTGGTTGTTGAGGTTTTGGGTCCTATGTTTGGATTAAGGGAGATGGATTCGGGAGGACTAGAGGGGTTTGCTCCAAAGGGGGAGATAGTGTATTTCTTGATTGGTAAGTGTGGGAACTAATTTACCGGAAGGAGTTCCTTGTTCTGGTTGTTATATGAGAGGTCGGAGGTGATGTGATGTCTTAGTATCCCTATCTTTCTTTTTTTCTACCTTCGGGTCTAGTTGAGGCCCTTGTTCCTCATGGTTCATTCTTTTGGTCTCATGTGTCATAGTTGATTTCCATGATTCCTTGATTATGCATGATCATGAAAGAGTCTTATATGATTATGTGCATTGAGTATGAGTTGCATAAAGTCTTCATGATATGATGTGTTGATCATGCTTTAGCTTGGAGTTGATGTTTCCTCCTCGGATATGTGCACTTATGTGATTGCATGCTAGGTTGGGTTGTTAGTCCGTGTCTATTACCCTTCTCATGATGTCTTGATTCTCATTCGAGGACGAATGTTCCCAAGGGGGAGTTATGGTAATACCCCAAGCTTCCAAAGGATTTTAAATGCAGATCTCACCTGAAGACAGTGACCTACGGAGGCCACCTACGGGCCGTAGATGGATTGACGGGACATAAGTGGGGACCGTCAATGGCACTGTGAACTTTCAAGATTTTCAAGTTTCTGAACCTTGACCTACGGAATAGCAGGACGGTTCGTAGTTCAGTTGACGGGCCGTAGATGGGTTCCGTAGATGCCTTCCAGACTTAGCCAAATTTTCAGCCCAAAATGAACTTTCTGAATCAATTGACGGAAGAGCAGGACGGTCCGTCAATTGATGTACGGACCGTAGATCATGTCCGTCGATTGGCCCCGACAGTTTTTAATTAAGGGCTTTTTGGTATTTTCCCTAATTGTTTACCTATTAAGCTAAGTCGGTTATACCCTTAATCTAAGACCTATAAATACTTTCTAAGCCTAATTTCTTTCATTCTAACTCATTCCTAAACTCTCCTCTCAAATATTTCCCTCTCTAAAAGAAACTCTCTCTCAACTCTCAAGGAAGAAGAAGAAAGCTTGAATCATCCATTGAAGACCTTCAATCTTCTCCAATTTCTTGTTGATTTCTTTGAGGTATGATAGTGTTCACCATTAGGAGTTCTTTCCTCCAATGGGCCCATCCTTTTCTTCATGATTTTCAAAGGTTTACTCTAACCCAATTGAATTAGGGTTTTGATCAATCATTGTGGGTTCTTCAATTATGATTTCAATTGTTGATTTTATGATTCCTAGTGCATGATCTAGCGTGATAAAGTAACTTAGTGCACGAATTAGCATGAATTACATGATTTGATGTAAAGATTGCATGAACCCCCATGATCCCAAGTAAATTCTCCCCAAATTGATAATCGATGCTTTGATTGTTGGGTTGAGATATGAATTGATGAAGTTTGTGAATTCTCTATGAGATTATGCATGAAGTATAAATGAATTAAGGATAATTTTTATGAAATTAGCATGATCAAGTCAAAAACATGATTTTCCTCTTTTATGTGGGTTCTTTCAAGTATGACTAAATTGCCTTGATTATGACATTCTAAGTGTTAGCTTGCATCGAATTGCATGGTTTGAGATAAAGTCTTATGAACCCATGATTTATGAATTATGAGCATGATGAATTAAGGGTGCTTTGAGATTGAAGTGCCAAAGTTTATGACATGTAAACATTGATGATGAATTATGAAAGGATTTTCTTAACTAAGGAGAATAGGGAGTTGATTCAATGAAAGGGACAAGAGGAGATCCCTCATGCTTTCCCCCTCTCCCTATGATAGTCAAGAGGAGATCCCTCATGCCTATCCAAGGCAGTGTAAGAGGAGATCCCGCATGCTTTCCCCCCTTCCCTATGATAGTCAAGAGGAGATCCCTCATGCCTATCCAAGACAGTACAAGAGGAGATCCCTCATGTCTTCTATGGAGCTATTCTAAAGAAAGGGGCAAGAAGAGATCCCTCATGTCTACCCCTTATAAGGTAGGGGAGATCCCCCCATGCCTTCTAATGATATGATAAGATTATAACTATGATTAATTCGTGGGAAGTATGCTTAGCACCGAGTGGACAAGTGGCGATTAACCATGTCCCATAAACTATGCCACCATAGGATGATGGTCTATGATAGATACTAGCTCGTGGATCCACATAAGCTAAGAAGTTCATGGTCTTACCTTGGCAAGTAGGACACCTCTTTTTGGTGTGGGGTAGACACCGGATTCCATGTTGATAGGTCACATGGTCTTATATGTCGGTTAAGGCTGTTCCCCACAAGTTAATGAACAAGTGTTCTCGTGATGAAGTAAAGAAAAGAAAGAAAAGATGATTTAGCTTGCTTTGGCTTGATATATGCTTTATGTTTAATGTTTATCATATTTTAAGTTTGGCCATTGCATGTCATGATTATATTTCACTCTAGCATGATTTATGTGTTTATGTGCATTGCTATCATACTTAGTACTTAATTGTGCTAACGCATACTTTTGCCTATATTAACTTCTTTGGTGTAGGACGTGGCGATTCACCTTCCACTCGTGGCTAGAGCTTGATTAGAGAGTTGATAGAAGACTTGGTGAGTCCTCATCCATCCGAGGACATAGCCTAGCTCTTATTTCTTTTTCATGTATTTCCTTTCAGTCTTTGAATTGTATTGGGTTACGTCCCAAACCTTGTCCTTTATATTAGATTGGCTTTGAGACCTGAAATGTAGACTTCCGCTGTTTCTTTTAAAAGCTTTGAAATGAAATTCTCTTTTGAACTTTTATTCTCTATATCTTGTATGTAATGTATGCTGAGGGCTTGTATGAGACCTCTCGAGGTCTTGTACGCCATGTTACATCTAGGAGGTACCTTGGATCATGACAACACTAAATTAATGTATTATGCGTATAATGTAAATTTTATAAAGTAGACGTGAATCCAGGCCAACCTTTAACAAGAGTAGAAGCTGGTACTCAACACTTGTATTCTATTCCCCATTATTTCTTTTTTTCGCTTTAAGAGCTTTGGGAAAATGGAGGGAGCGAGAAACACATAGGAGGCGGGTCCACCATGGTTCAATGGTACAAACACTTTTTCCTTATCACCATTACTGGATAAGTCACGATCCTTATCCTCTCTTCCACTTTGTTAGTTTTTTTCCTCCATCATCTCTCCCACTTATCTATCAACCTCTTCATCCAACAATTCATCAAAACAACACTACATACATAACCACCCTTCCTCTCTCTGACACCTAATTTCTGAAAAAGGGTTTTTCGCCTACTGCTTGTTGAATGGACTGTGGCCTTTTCTACGCCAAAATTTCACTTCACCAATCTTTACCTCTTACGGTAAAGACTTTGCTATCATCAACAACTTGTTTTGCTTTCAACAATTCCCCCTTCGGAAGTTCTTCTGTGGTTTGTAGAAGATCGTTGTTTGTAGTGGCCAGTGGTAGTAGTAGTAGTAATTGTGAATTCGGTGGCTTGAACGCGCCGTTAGAACCAGCAACGCCGGCTGGGAGGTTGTTGAGCACTGTGCTTCTGAATGATCGCAAGTGTTTCCACGTTGCTGTTCAGAAACAGTTGGAGAAGTTGGCTTATGAACGGGATGAAGCTGTGGCTCGGATGAATCTGAGCTTGGGCTCTGATGAAGCTTTTCTGCACAGGTTCCTGCTTTCCCTTTGCCCTTTTACCTCTCCGCCTTTCACTGTGATTTTGCTTTTTCCATACTTATAAGTTGTACGTGCTTGGTTTTATCCTTTATCAGATATTTGGCTTTATTGTCTTTAATTATCCCTACTGCAAGAACAACGCCTCAGTATATTTTGTGTAGGCTATAGGAATCCCCTTATACTTACATGATTCATTTTTGTATCTTTATGCTGATAGTTAACGGGGGCTCGGGCACCGTAGGGGTAACTTAGTGGTCAATGAAGTGGTTGAGAGACATGAGGTCCCAGATTCAAATCCCAGGGAAGACAAAGACACTAGATTCTTTCATCTGTCCTAGTCTTGGTGGACAGAGTTACCTGGTACCTGTTGTTGGTGGGAGATTGCAGGTATCTCGTGGGGCTCGGGACCAGGAGTTAAAGCTCGTGTGCCCACCAAAGTTCCGACTGATGGAAAGAAATGTCGTATTTGAGCTATGATCTTTCTAGCTTCCTCGACTGAAATGCTCTTTTTTTTTATTTCTCAATCCACTGTTTGTATATACAAGTTTAAAGGTTAAAAGTACAGGCTCTTTCAACTAACTTTCTAAAGTTCTGTTGTAGACCAGAGGAAATTCCCCTGCTTCTCTTCTCTTGAAGATTGTATCTAGAGATAGAATTGTATTTGTAGAGCACGAATAAAGAAAAGAACTTAAATAGACTTGTTTACATAAAGCTTAGTAGGTAGTACAGTCATTGATTTTGTTTCTTAGGTACATAAAACTTCTGAGTCTCACGTAAAGTGTTGGTTTCTTTGTTTTGGATTACTGAGTTTAATGTTAGAGAGCAATAGGGATGATTATTTACCAAATCCTTGATTTATTGGGTGTTATCATGTTAAGAGGAGGATTCAACTTGAAAGACTTGGACAACCGATGCTGGATCCAGGAGCAAAGTTAGCACAAATGAAAACTCAACTAACACTAAATTAGTGAAAGAGTTGGGAGATATTTACATGTACTTAAATATTTACTTGAGGTTGACAAAACAGTTTAATCACTCTCTCTCTCTAGATCTATAAAAGAAAATCCATTCAGCTCAATTAACCTTTCATCTTCCACTTAGTCAAAGACTATCTTTACATCCTTTCTTACATCTCTACACTTTTCCTTTCTCTATTAAAAATCGTAAGAAGGTTATGTTATCATCATTATCTTCATTCACTAAATGGTTTTTGAGATACTTTGCATAGTTATCTTGTATTGATGCTTGCCGCAGAAAGAACAGGATGAAGTGCAATAGAAATTGTTAATTACTACTATTTTGTGTCAACTTATAAGTTATAATAGCATATGAGTTTCTTCGTTTGGCTTGATTAAGCTCTTTTTTCCCAATTGAAGAAAGACCTCCGTGTTTCTGTGAGTGTCTTCGAACTACACTACCTTTAGACTGCATTATTTTGGTTATGCAATACATAACGGAAAGGTTTTCCTTCACTTAGTCATTGTCCTCAATGTTAATCAATCTGTTGTTACAGATAATTTTCTTATAGATATAGACCAGTTTGTAGCTGTCAGTAGCAAAGTTGTAATTGAGGATACAATAATTATCTAATTGATTATGCAGCCCCAGAAATATTGTGTGCCTTGCATAGGAATGAAACTTTTTGAAACTTGAATAGAGATTACCCAATGATGACATGAGTTGATCATTGTGATATCTGGCACGGGTATGTTGAAGTCCATTTTTTATTGCAATAACCTGTAGCTTGAGATAAACCTATAAAATGAGCATTTATCATGCAATAATACATTTGAACTCTGGTGTTTTAAGAGCTGAAAAGGCTCTATGTATATCATCTTTCACTTCGAGAACCTCAGGTAAAGATACTAAGTTTAGAATATATTGCAGCATAGACTTATTGATATTTGGATATACTTGATAATTTCTTTGTTTTCCATATGCACTAAATATGTTTGTTGATTGATATCATTTCTTGAGCCGTTCAACTGGAAATCTTTGCTACAAGCTTGTGTTTTCCTTTATCCAACTGCATCACATGTTTTGGGGAAGCATAGATACTTGAGAGATGCTGGGAGAGACAGATGCAGTGATGCATTTACATACGGACAGAAAAAGAAAAATTGAACAAATTCACTCTTTTGATGACATTTTGAAAGCTTTCAACTAGTCAATCAAAAGTAAAGGAAGACAGTTAATAGAAGGTAGACACCAGTCTGTGACCAAAAGATTTTTATTTTCTTGCACTTCCCACATGTTCAACATCATGTCTCTTTCTTTTGTCCTCAACTTGGTAATCCGAAGAACATAACTTTTGGTATTAAAATTCTATTAATTAGGAACTCGTAAATTATAAGGGGATAGGATCTTGTTGATTGAACCGAAATACCACCAGAGCCAAACCCAGACTGGTTTTGAAGTCTTAGAATGCAAAAAATTCTGAACTTCTGAGGGTGGTAAAGCAGGACTGGAAGGCTTCTAGGCTGGCAAACTTCTGAAGATGGTTCAGACATGAGAGAGGAAAATCTGTTAGGGCTCGATGTGGCATAGCCCGAAAGACAAATTTGTGCAGGCCTAGGCCCAAAGAGGACAATGTGTTTCATGGACTTAGGTCATGACGAATATAGTATTAGAGTCGGCACTCCCTCAGTACGATGGTGGGGTAAACCTCGGCAAGGACCCTGAGACCCTAAAGGAGGGGGGAGGGGGTGTATGTGACTCCCCTGACGGAAGGGGCTGATGAGGGTGGGTTAAGCAGGCTTCTAGGCTGACAAGCTTTTGAAGACGGTGTGGACATGGCACCTTAGGTAAATCCCACATTGGAATGTGAGAGGAAAGTAAAGAGCTTTATAAGGCATGACTCAAGTTCACTTGGTATGCATGCTTTTGGGATTTGATGTGATGTAAATCCCATATTGGAATGTGAGAGGAAAGTAAAGAGCTTTATAAGGCATGACTCAAGTTCACATGGTATGCATGCTTTTGGGATTTGATGTGATGTAAATCCCACATTGGAATGTGAGAGGAAAGTAAAGAGCTTTATAAGGCATGACTCAAGTTCACATGGTATGCGCGCTTTTGGGATTTGATGTGATGTAGCCTGAATGACAAATCCATGTAAGGCCTAGGCCTAAAGCGGAAAATACATGCCATGCACTTAGGTCGCGACACAGTTGATCTCATCTACAACAAATATCAAACTTCTGCTAGAAGCATGACATCCAATTAACGTGAAGATAAAAGCAGATTGATTTTAACTAGAGTCATCAGAAAAGAAATATTAAATCCCATCTGAAGTTGATTAAAATAATTAGGAAGCTCAAATCCTCAAAAATTGAGTAAGATAATACTGAAATCCAAATATCTGGAAAGTGACCCATTTAAGTCTTCTGTAGTTCTAGTGCTCAATGAACAACAAATCCCAAATAAGATACTTTAGTAACTAAAATTTATTGTGCTCACCACAACTGTATGAATATCAAGCATATCATTCAATAAAGCTGATGGTGAAGGAGCATAAGCTTCTTGTAGTCTCGCCAAATCATCGATTATCATTAAGTTGATCGACAGTAGATCGACTTCAATTTCTTTTTTCTGTTCTCCATTAATCTGGTTGTCCAAGTTAGAATTGCAAGTAGTAGTGGAATGACAGAAAACTCATTCTTGAGAATGTAGTCCAGTTTAAAGGATGTCCTCAGCATGAGATCCTCATTGAAAATAAGCTGCAGCAATGCTACAACAATCCAAATATAGTCATCATGGAACTCAATTAATTAAGAATTTATCCGCTTTTGCGTTCTATGATTTCAAATTCAGCTGGGTTCTTCTGGTATTTTGGTGCAATTAACATATTTTTGTCCCATAAGTGATTTACGAGAGTTTAATTTGTAGAATTTCAAAGATCAATTTTTTTAAGAATTGCAGTAGTAAGCTGAGTACAAATGTAAGAGACGTGAAGATGAACTTGAGGAACATGGGAGAAAGTGAAAATGTTGTGGCCACGGATTGGAGGCCATCTTTTATTGACTTTGCCGCCTCTACTTCTATTAACCAATCAGGAGAGCTTTTAAAATAACATGGAAGAGTGTTTTTGTTCAAAATTTGGTTTCCTATTCTATTTTACTTATGCAACAGCTCTTTGAGGAATATAACTATTTTTGATATTATACAAGGAACCACTGGTGGGAGCTAGACATGGCCATTGTTTTGGTGCGTAATTCATCAGCAAAATGACTAAAATAGTAGGTAAATGTTGGTTTCTGTGCAATGATGGTAGGAATAATTGTTTGGACAACTCATTGTTAGATTACCTGATACTTGTTCATCTAGATATAGATTATCTAAGTCTCCTGTGTCAGATTTACTGAGATTTGAATATGATGTTATACCAGGAGGATTGCTGAAGTAAAAGCGCTGGAGTGTCAAGCTTCTGTTGAAGACATTATGTACATGCTAATATCTTACAAGTTTTCTGGAATCAGAGTGCTCTTGATTCCCAGGCTTTCGAAATGCATTTACAATGGCAGGCTTGAGATATGGCCTTGCAAGGACTGGGAACTTGAGTCTATCCATAGCTGCGAAGTACTGGAAATGGTTAGGGAACATCTTACTACTGTTGTAGGATGGAAAGAGAAGTCAAATGTGGCAGACAATTGGATCCCTACTGAAGTACAAAAGTTCAAGCTCTGTCAAGTATATGCTGCTTCTGTTTTATACGGATATTTTTTGAAGTCGGCTTCCTTGAGACACCATTTGGAGCAGAAGCTTGATCATATCAACCCTTACCTTGATATTGCTAGTTACAACCAACTCTTACTTTCAGAAATTCGGTCCTTAGGATCAGAGATTGTTCCCTTTGGTTGCATCAGTGGCACACGATCTACATCAGTGGGTCAAATACCACTTCTCCGTGAAACAAAGCAAGACAAACTGAAGTATTATGTGATGAGTTTTGACCCAGAAACATTGCAGATGTGCGCAAATCCAAAGTCCAAAGAGGCCCTGAATCTGATTGAGAAGCATAGCTATGCACTCTTCGGTGATAAAAAGACTGGTTTGGTGGCGAGTGATGAAGTAATTTTGACATCATTGGCAAGTTTGAAGAGAATTGTCTTGGAGGCTATTGCTTTTGGTTCTTTCCTTTGGGATTCAGAAGAATACATTAGGACTGTGTATAAGCTCAAAGAGAACTAACTTAGCAGTGGCATGATATGTTTCTATTGATGTTGTCATATATATGTACATGTAGTATGTAGAAACTTTCTGGTATCTGATACCAAAGGATTTGTTCTCTGGTAGGCAATGTCAGAGGATATGCTTTGTAAATTTGCGTTGTATAGAGCGTCATCCATATTATTTGAATAAATCATGTATGGTGTACAGCAAAGATCTAGTTAACAGCTAGCTGTGTCCGTTGGTTAGCAACCAGCAGAAAAATTGTCACATTCTATAATGAGATGATGGACGGGCGAAGAGTTGCCGATTGTGTTTGCTTTATTCCTTTTCACTAGTGAAATCCGCGCGTTAAGAAAATGATTAAATGTCAATTATTTTGTTAAAATATAATATAGATAGAAGAAATATTTATAATATGTACATATATATATATTATATATATCCAGACGTATTAGTAATTTCATTAAGGAAAATGTTTGGTTAGTAGTTATATGACTCCTAATAAAGTCATAAATTATTATTTTGGATGAAAAAAATTATATACTCATGATAATAAAAATTCGTATAAAATATAAAACAAAGAAAATTATGGAGAGAGAATATAAATAAATAAATAATGTAACATCATTCTTATGATCTTAATCATTAAGAAAATAGAAGAAAAAAAATACGAAATTAATGCACAATTTATCAAACTCTTGTCTACATTCATTCCCACAAGTCGATCATCATTCAATAACCTTCACTTTGTTATTCAAGTCAAACTTAAATATGAATATAAGAAGTACGTAAGCAAAAATATAATAACTCTAATTTGATCATTTCTATAAAGTCTTACAATGTCTTTATTTGAGGATTACAATATGAATATCGAAACAATATCATGACTATCAATTATTTTAAGATATTTTTATTCTTCAAGGAGGAAATGAAAGGTCAAAGTAATTAATATTTAGACTTTTGAATTTTATATAAAAAAAGGAATAAATCAAGCAGTGTTGTAAAATGAGAGGAAAAATACAATAATACTAAACAAGAAAGAAGACAAATGGTAATAGAAAGTATAGAGTAGAAAGTAATTGTATTTAATATCTTCAAGTGTGTCTTTCACAAGGGTGAAGAATACCCTTTTATAGGATGTAGAAAACATCCATTTACAACATTTAACCAAATACGTTAGAAGATCTTTAACATATACATCAAATAGGTACATTACGTTAGGTATAGTTTAAAAGAAACATCCACACAATTAAATGGATTTGTAACACTCCCCCTTGGATGTTTATAGATAATGTGCCTCGTTAAAACCTTACTAGGAAAAATCTAGTGGGAAAAGCCTAGTGAAGGAAAAAAAAAGTACACATATCTTGTGATACGCCTTGAGTGTTGCCTCATTAAAAACCTTACCAGGAAAACCTAATGGGACAAAATCTTGATTAAAGAAAAAAGAGTACAGTGCGTATTTTATTCCCCTGATGAAAAATTTATTTGATATCTCAAAGACGATGCATTCCAATCTTATATCTTAGCTTCTCAAATGTTGACATTGACAATGTCTTAGTAAATAAATCTGCAAGATTATCACTCTAACGAATCTGTTGAACATTTATCTCACCACTTAGTTGAAAATTATGTGTGAAAAAGAACTTAGGTGAAATATGCTTTGTTCGGTCTCCTTTGATATATCCTCCCTTTAATTGAGCTATGCAAGCAGCATTATCTTCATACAATATTACTGGAGTCTTTGTTTGCACAGAAAGACCGCATAATTGCAAAATGTGTTGAGTCATTGATCTCAACCATACACATTCTCGACTGGCTTCATGAATGGCTATTATCTTTGCATGATTTGAAGAAGTAGCAACTATTGTTTGCTTTATCGAACGCCATGATATAGTTGTACCTCCATATGTGAATAAATAGCCTGTCTGAGATCAGGCTTTATGTGGGTCAGACAAATATCCCACATCTACATAACCGATCAATTCTGACTTGGATGTATTATAATACAACAATCCCATATCAATTGTTCCTTGAAGATATCTGAATATATGCTTAACACCTTTCCAATGTCTTCTTGTTGGACATGAGCTGAATCTCGCCAATAAACTTACTGTGAAGCAAATATCTAATCGGGTATTGTTGGCAAGGTACATTAGTGCCCCAATAGCACTGAGATATGGAGTTTCATCACCAAGAAGCTCTTTATCATTTTCTTGAGGTCGGAGTGGATCTTTATTTATATCGAGAGATCTCACAACCATCGAGGTACTCAATGGGTGTGATTTATTCATGTAAAATCGCTTCAAAATCTTTTTAGTATATATTGATTGATGGATAAATATTCCATTTATCAAATGTTCAATCTGAAGGTCAAGACAAAATTTTGTCTTACCAAGATCTTTTATTTTAAATTCTTTCTTCAAACATTCAACAACTTTTGAAAGCTCTTTAGGAGTTTCAATGATGTTCAAGTTATCAACATAAACAGATATTATTACAAATTCAGATTTTGACCTTCGTATAAAAATACAAGGACAAATAGGATCATTCTCATACCCTTTCTTTAGCAAATATTCACTAAAACGATTATACCACATTTGCGCTGATTGTTTCAATTCATATAAGGATTTTTGAAGCTTTATTGAACAAGTTTCTTTTGAATTTTTATATGCTTCAGGCACTTTGAGTGTTTCAGGAATTTTTCATAAAAATATTGTGGTCTAGTGAACCATATAAATAGGATGTGACAACATCCATTAGATTCATTTCAAGCTTTTCATGAACTGTCATATTTATTAAATACCTGAAGGTAATTGCATCTATCACAGGAGAATATGTCTCCTCATAATCAATGCCAGGCCTTTGCGAAAATTCTTGTGCCACAAGTTGTGCTTTATATCTTACGACTTTACCATTTTCATTGCGTTTTCGCACAAAAACCCGTTTGTACCCCATTGGCTTGACACCTTCAGGTGTTCGGACTATTGGTTCGAAAACTTCACGTTTTTCAAGTTAAGTCAATTCTGTTTGAATTGCTTCCTTCCATTTTGACCAATCATCTCTCTGTCTACATTCATTAGCAAATTTTGGTTCCAAATTCTCATCTTGTTGCATTATTTCAACAGCAACATTATGGGCAAACGTATTATCCATCACAATATTATTTCGATTCCACCTTTTTTTCGTCGAGATATAATTTATTGAGATTTCCTCATTTTCATTATTTTTAAATACGTGGACCTCCTTAGTGGTGTCATCATTTATTATGTCTCGGAGCTCTTCATGAGCAATTGCCTCCATATTATGATCATATTGATAATTTATTCCTTTCCTTTTTCGAGGATTTTTATCCTTGGAACCAACTGGTCTACCACATTTTAAGCATGGTCCAGACTCATTTGCCTTAACAGTTTGTCCTATTGGGACATCAACTCGAACTTGAGCATTAGCAGCTGGGATATAAGATTTAGTAACCCGTGGAAGGTTAGTAAATGCATCCGGCAACTGATTTGCAATATTCTGTAAATATATTATCTTTTGAACTTCTTGCTCACATTGATTTGTTCAAGGATCTAAATGAGACAATGAAAGTGAATTCCAATCTATCTCATTTCCCAACTGCTTTTGTTCTCCCCCGAATGCTGGGTATACTGATTCATCAAAATGACAATCAGCAAACCTTGCCGTAAATAAATCTCCAGTTCTAAGTTTCAAATATTTTACAATAGAATGAGATTCATACCATACATATATCCCTAATTTTCTTTGGGGACCCATTTTTTTGCGTTGTGGTGGAGCAATTGGAACATATACTGCACAATCAAAGATTTTAAGATGGAAAATGTTTGGCTCCTGACCAAACACCAATTGCAATGGGGAGATGTCATGATAACTGGTTGACCTTATGTGCACAAGTGCCGCTGCATGTAAAATAGCATGTCCCCATATTGAAACATACAACTTTGTCCTCATCAACAATGGTCTAGCTATCAATTAAACACGTTTAATTAATGACTTTGGTAGACCATTTTGAGTATGAACATGTGCAACAGGATGTTCAACTGATATTCCAATGGACAATCAATAATCATTAAATGCCTGAGATGTAAACTCACCAGCATTATCAAGATTAATTGTCTTTATTGCATAATCTGAAAATTGTGCTTTTAACCTTATTATTTGAGCCAATAACCTCGCAAAAGCCAAATTGCGAGCGATAATAAGCACACATGTGTCCATCTTATAGATGTATCTATAAAGACCATATAATATTTAAATGGTCCACATGCAGGGTGAATAGGTCCACATATATCACCCTGTATCAATTCCAGAAATGCAGGGGATTCCACCTTAACCTTAGCCACTGATGGTTTGATAACCAACTTTCCTTGAGAACAAGTAGCACAAGAGATTTCCTTTGATTAAAGAACATTTTGGTTCTTCAAAGTATGCCAATGTGAATTCTCAATTATTGTGCGCATAATATTATAATTGGGATGGCCCAACCGGTCATGCCAAATGATAAAATCATTATAATCGGTAAACCTTTTGTTTATTATGGCATGTGATTCAACTGTACCAATATTTGTATGGTACAAACCAGAAGAAAGCGCAGGCAATTTTTCATGCACAATTTTCTTCTCCGCATTTATTGTAGTAATATAAATGTATTCAACCTTCATTCGCAATCTCAACATGATAGCCATTTTGACGAATAACCTTGAAACTTACTACAATACAATGCATTATCAATTACTAATAATGTTCCTCCAAGTAGCAATAGGACCGCTCTTTCAGAGCCCTCAATCAATTTTGTACTATCGGATATTGTATTAACATATGCCTTTTTCATAACCAAATGAGAGAAATATTTATTTTCTCTTAGTATTGTATGAGTTGTGGTACTGTTCAAAAGGCACATATCTCCATTACCCATCTTGGATCCAACTGAAGACTGGAAAATTTTATTTATCTTCATAAAATAAAAATACATTATAAGAAGTAAGAAACTTAATAAAAGAAAATTTAAGTACATCAACTTTAAGTAAGACATTAAAAACACATAACAACATTAATTCATTTCCCAGTTCAATGATCAATCTTCAGTTGTGATCTCCAAAGAAGTCCTCAGCTTCTAGATGAGTAATATCATCGAGCCCATCAAAAGCATCATCTTTCAATGCTAAATTTGCCTCAACATTCTCATCATATTTCTGAGAAGATCCTGCCTGAGCATCATCTTTGAGAGTCAAATATGACTCCACCCCGACATTAGAAGAGGAGGCACCACCTTTATTTCCTTTTCTTTTGAAGGAATTTTGATACAGCCTGACAAAATGCTCAAGTGTTCGACATTCATTTTTCCAGTGACCTTTAAGGCCACAACGATGACAGTGATCGCCCTTGCCTTTTGAAAGATTATTTTGAGAACCCATATTGTTCTTTCTTTTGTTATGACCACCATCTCGACGATTATTATATTGTCTTTTGCCCTTGCCATGCCACACCCACGCCCACGCCCACTATCCTGGCCCCGATTATTGTGTCTTATTTCAGACTGGCCGTGTGCTTCTGCCCCATTTGCTTCCGGTAATGGAGCAGTTCCAGTGGGACGGGCTTTGTGATTTTTCATTAAAAGGGAATTATGCTGCTCAGCCACCAGAAGGCATGAGATCAATTCAGAGTATTTCTGAAAACCTTTTTCACGGTATTGTTGTTGTAATATCACATTAGAGGCATGGAAAGTAGTTAGTGTCTTTTTCAACATGTCCTCACTTTTTATAGTTTCTCCACATAATTTCAATTGGAAAGTGATTCTAAATACAACAGAGTTATATTCAATTACAGTTTTATAATCTTGAAACCGTAAATGCATCCACTCATAACGAACCCTTGGCAATACCGTTGTCTTGAGGTGGTCATACCTCCCTTTCAAACCTATCCACAATTCAAGTGGATCTTTTACTGTTAAGTATTCAACCTTCAGGCTTTCATCAAGATGACGAAGGAAAATCATAGCCTTCGCTTTATCCTGACTTGATGCTTTATTTTCTTCGATTATACTATCACCAAGACCCCTTGTGGTAATGTGAATTTTAGCATCAAGTACCCATGACAAATAGTTCTTTCCAGAAATGTCAAGTGCCACAAATTCAAGCTTTGACAAATTCGACATGATGAAAACTATCATAAAATAATTGAGTTAATATCATGATGTTTATTTCTTCATTATAAATGGAAAATTAATATTTTAAATAATAAAGTATAGTATGAGTATAAAATATATCATATGCATGAACATATAATGTTACAAAAGCATGTAAACTCATGAAGTATGAAACGGTAAATTGAATATATTTTCTAATTATTCTACAATATTTATTACTAGTTTCATTGATGTTAATGCCAAAGTTTTGTTAGAATTGAGTCATATTTAATACAATATATTCTTCTTTATGACACACAAATACTTTATCATAAATGTATGATAAGAAAATACTTACGTGTATTCTAACTAGCATGCTATCATATTGCTTAGTATTTAATTTAGAGTTATAAGTAATTAGTAGCATATAAATAACATAATAATATTAACCTGAAACGTATTGGATATTATGTCTAGTAAAGTGTTATAATAATACCTAAAGCAAGTCATGTATGCAGTAATTAAATTGTAGATTAAAGACTTATGGAAGTCTTATTAGAGATGTTATGAACATATAAATGTATATCTGACTCGAAAAGAAAATTGATTAACTTTTAGGAAACAAGATAATCTCGGATTAAGTAGGCCTCAATTGGTTAGAGACTTGTGTTGATAATGTACTGTAAAATGAGAGGAAAAATACAATAATACTAAACAAGAAAGAAGACAACTGGTAATAGAGAGTATAGAGTAGAAAGTAATTATATTTAATATCTTCAAGTGTGTCTTTCACAAGGGTGAAGAATACCCTTTTATAGGATGTAGAAATCATTCGTTTACAACATTTAATCAAATACGTGAGAAGATCTTTAACATATACATTAAATAGGTACATTATGTTAGGTATAGTTTAAAAGAAACATCCACACAATTAAATGGATTTGTAACAAGTACTAAATTTTGAGACATTTATATTTTTACAATAAAGAATAGAAATGAATGCAGGGATAGTAATTAATACATTTTTTAAATAATAATACTAATATAATAAATAAATAGAGTTATAGTGGAAAAAAATAAATAGGATTCTTGATCAAAGAGAGGTGTCGATTTTATCCACTCATTATTATTGTTTTTCCTCTTATTTTTCATTATTATCTAAAGGGAAAAGGGCTAATATATCCCTCAACTTTGTCATTTAGAGCTGATATACCCCTCGTTATGAAAGTGACTCATATATATCCCTACAGTTATACAAATGACTCACATATGCCCTTTTCCTCTAACGGAAGTGAAAAAATAATTTTAAAACTTTTTTTTATTTTTTTAAAAAGCTAATACATCGGGAGTATATTTGATCCTTCTCACACGTTTATTTCTTTTGACTATTTTTATTCATCGACTAATTTACATTTATTACTTTTTTATGGTCATATTTATTTTTTCACTTATTTCCTTGTAAAATTTATTGTAGATGCCCCAAATATTTTTTTACGGATACAAAAACTAAATTACAATATAGCCGTAAAAAAATTAATTTTAATTTTTTTTAACTTTTTAGTTTTTTTCCACTCACTCTTCTTTCTTTTTATTTCTCTTATTTTTATACTAAAGAATGGAAAAAATAAAATAAAATAAAAAAAACTCAAATAAAAATAATCAAAGAAGTCAAAAAAATAATTTATGTGTGAAAAAGATTAAATACATGATTTTAAAAAAAAATTAATTGAAAAAATAAATTTAAAATTATTTTCGTTACTTTTGTAACGGTAGGGGTATATGTGAGTCACTTTTGTAACGGTAGGGGTATATATGAGCTATTTTGTAACGGTAGGGGTATATGTGTGCCACTTTTGTAACGAAGGGTATATTAGCTCCAAATGACAAAGTTGAAGGGTATATCTGGCCCTTTTCCCTTATCTAAATAAATATTCATATTTTGAATTTTGTCTATCCTTTATTGTAGTATTTGTTTTATATTTTATTAATTATTATTTTCTTCTTTTTCTCTTTTCCTTCCTCTATCCTACTCACCAGTAAGTTTTGATAATTACGAAAACGCATCTTACTTAGGATCTTAATCATAAGAAAATAGATGAAAAAAATTATAAAATCAGTGCACAATGTACACCTATTATTAGTAATTCTTTTATTATTATTTTTAAAAGAAAAGAATAAATTTTTAAATAAAATATAAATGGTTCTTTGTACCGTAAAAAAAATCATAAAAAGGCCGTATTTCAATATTTGATATATATTCAAATTTTCTAATATTTCATCAATAATAGTGTTTGAACCTAGGTAGTAATTATCATATTACTGACAAAGTTACAATAATTAATTTTCATCTAACGAAGGTACAAACAAAATGTACTTACCTTCTAAACTTAAGAAATTACATAGAAAGAACACAATGTGCATACCTTCGCTAGGACTTTAATCATAAAAAAATAGATGAAAAAAATATTAATGAATCAATGCATAATTTTTGAGCACTTGTCAATACTCCCTCTGATTAACTGATCAACATCCAACAACCCTCTTTATTGAGTCATACTTTACTACAATAACAAATCAAGGAAAACACGACTTCAAATATGAAATAAAAAGTATAATCTTGAGTAGGAGTTTCATGAAATAAAAAATAAAAAAGGGCCAAAAATATCCCTGTACTATTCGAAAAGGTTCAAATATACCCTTCATTCACTTATTGGGCTAAAAATACTCTTCCATCAATCTTTTTGGTCCATTATTACCCTTTAAACTAACAACCTTATATTTTTTTAATTATTATTATTATTAATTATTACGTGACATCTTTCTATTGGATAAAGTTAAATTCCAACCCACCAAACTTTCCCCTATCCGTCCGGCCCATAATCACATCCCTTGACCCCAATCCAACTAAAAATCCATCAGAAAAAATACAGATTGAATCGATCTTCTCTCCCCTTGAACCTGTAGAGAAGCGACCGCAAATTACATCAAAAATAAAAAAGCACATCATTATCAAGTTCCTGTAGAGAAGCGATTGGCAAGAAAGAAGTTGGCGACAAGAGAGTGGACGCGAGGATTCAATGATAACGATGGAGTGTGGAGGATATTGATATGCATTTTAAGATATACCATCTCTTGGATGCAATCAAATACCATGTCAGCCATGTCTCCTCTCCAGTCTCCCCCTTGCCAAATTACATTATTAATTATTTCTGATGGATTTTTAGTTGGGTTTGGGTTGAGTGATGTGATTATGGGTCGAGCGGGTAGGGGAAAGTTTGGTGGGTTGGAATTTAACTTTATCCAATAGAAAGATGCCACGTAATAATTAACAATAATAATAATTAAAAAATATAAGGCGGTTAGCTTAAAGGGTAATAATGGACCAAAAAGATTGACTGAAGGGTATTTTTAGCCTAATAGGTGAATGAGGGGTATATTTAAACCTTTTCGAATAGTAGAGGGGTATTTTTTGCCCTTTTCCGTTTAAAAGAAAAACATAAATAATTTTTTGTACAATAATATTGTTGAACCTTGGTTAGTAGTTAGTATTATTACACACAAAGTTACAATAACTAATTTGCATCTAAACAAAAATACAGACTTGCAATAATAAAAAATTATACAAATTCAAACTAAAGAAGTTACTGGGAGAAAATACAAACATACATCTTTCTTAGGACCTTATCATAAGAAAATAGATAAAAATAAGAATACAAAATAAGTGCCCACTTTTTTGAGCTCTTTGCTGACATCCTTTTTGGCAAATTAATCAACATTTAAGAGTCTTCTTCATCGTATCAAGTTAACGCATGAATTTGATAATAGAAAAATACTACAAAGAACGATGAATTAAGTCGGAATTTCAAGAAAAAAAAAACTTGTGAATTTATATTAACAAAAATGGAGGAATATCATAAAGTATCTTAAATTTTATAATTTAATAGTTGTGGGTTATGAGTATGAAAACTTAAAAGTCATGAAATTAATGATATTATTAAGAGTAGAAATTTAATAGATATAAGTTATGGAGGTCAAACTTTAAAAATAAATAAAGAAGATAAAAGAAATAAATTGAGAAATATTAAGAAAAAAAGAATAATAGCATTAATGATAAAATAAATTAAATATAGCAATTGATAAAGAAAGAATTAAATGTGACTATCTTTAATATTTAGGTGAATTTTTTTGTATTTTAAAATATAAAAAATGGCCAAAAAATTCACAAAAAAAAAAAATAAAAATTTCTAGCATTAGAGGCATGCCACATGAACAAGTCTAACATTCTCCGTTGAAAAATGCAATAGTGTGGGTGGTATGTGTTTTTTAAAGTCTTAATACCTGATAAATGCTTATTCACTTGGTCAATATCTAAACAAAAACCTCATATAAATTAGTTAGGATCTTCCATTTAGAATCAAACTTAACTTGACGACTTTATGTTGCTAAAATGTGCGGACCACTACTTCCCTCTATTATTCCAATAATAAAGCCATATAAACTAATCACATGAACTCAGCCAACTTATTATCCTAACTATTTAAATGTATCAATGTGTTTCTTGCTTTCTCATCATTTCCTCCTGTTTCAATGATGCTTCTTTTCTTGAACACCGTAATCTCAACGTTATGTACGTTTTTGTGCTGCATCATTCACTTATTTTTCTGTACATCAGCCTGTGCATTCGTGTTGATGATCCAAACACTTAAAATTCCTGGCGAAATCATCCAAACTGGATTGCAAGCCTTAGGAGATGCCATCAAGGGATGTCTGAAATGCCTGCTGAATCTTCTGTTACAAATATTGAGTGACGCGGCATCTTCTTTATTTGATCTTCTTAAGAAAAAAATCGTAGAGGATTTGTCTACCATGATGTCGACCATTGGAGAAGTAATAGAGAAGTTGACAATTTCATCAGCAGAATTGTCAAAGGATTTGGTGCAAGTTTTTGAAGGACTACAACAGATGTTTTGTAAGATTGTGGAGGAATTGTTGAAACATTACGTCGATGCTGTAAAGTATGTCCTTCAAAATGCTTGAGCTAGGAGTGTTGTTTGACCAATATATTCCATATTAATTCTTTAATCTTTATCTATATATGTGCCTTTGACAACTATTTTGGAACAAGTATATATGACAACTAAAAAGGAACGAATGGAGTAGCTCAACTCCAAGTATTCAAGGAGAAAATGAGAATTGACTTTGTCCTCATAGATACAAATCAATTTGTGCAGAATTTGTTTATATTTGTAAAAAATGCTTGGAACCAGTTCAATTGTAAAGAACTACATTTTTTATCAAATGGCGATGTAGTGATTCTAACATAAATTTACAAAAAAAATTCTCAATGCGGAAGAAGTAAATCATCATTAGTCTTATGTTATACTAATTGCGTACGTGTATTTTACATGTATTCCGGGTCAATTATTATTATAAATTTATATATGACGATAAATTTAATTGCTTACATATATTAAAAACACTGTTTGTAAACAGAATAAAAAACAAGACATTATAGCTTGGAGAGACTTTGAGGATAGTCAGATATTTTTAAACATTTACATATATTAAAAGGGAAAAATTACCTTGTTAGGCAAACATATGATATGTATTTGCAATAGACCATTATAATTTGAAAGAATTACAATTTTATAACTATAGTTAGGATTATGTTGCTATTTTCTCTCTCCTCTCTCTCTATAATCTTGCTCGCCTCTCTCCTTTCTCTCTCTATAATCTAGCTTGCCTCTCTTCTCTCTCCTCTGCAATCTCGCTCACCGCTCTCCTCTCTCTCTGCACCCTCGCTCAGCTCTCTCCTCTCTCTCTGCAATCTCAGTCGTCTCTCTTTCCTCTCTTCTGTCTTCTCTCTTTCTCAATACAAATACAAGTTATAATAATCAATTATACAAATACAAATGTTAACCGTCAATTATACAAATATAAATGATAATCATCAATTATACAAATACAAATGATAAATGTCGATTATACAAATTCTTTTCAGTGATACGAAATACAAATATATATATATTCACTAATACAATATTGATACAAATGATAACAATCAATACAAAAAAATGTTGAACTTGATTAAAAAAAATAAAATGTTGAATTTGATACAATATAGATACAATTTTATTCGTATACAAATTATATTCGTTAATACAATTGATACAAATGACAACAATCAATTATACAAATACAAATATTGAACTTGATACACATTGTATTCGGATACAAATTATATTTGTTAATACAATTGTATTCATTGATATATATACATATATACTAATTACATATATACAATTATCCAGCAGATATACAAATACAATTCGCCCCTCTCCTCTCTCTGCCTTCTCTCTTTCGCCTCTCTCCTCCATTTTTAATAACTTTTTAATTCTAACTTTTCATATGACATGTCTAAGACTACAATATTACTGAATATTTTGGTGCATTCTTTTTATCATTAGTTTAAGATGATAAGATCCAAAATAATATTTTTTATTTTCATAAACTCCATATCAAATTAAAACTTAACAAATAAATTGAAACGAAGAAAGTAATATTTAGAAAGTTTCATACCGCGCCCCTATGAAGTAATAATTGCTTTCTTCAATTTGTATATTCAAGAAAATGGAATATCTCCTTCTTAATCAGGCCATCATGGCCCACAATTCAAACAAGGCAACAAGGGGGAATATTTCAATTTCAACTTGTCAATGCATTAGATTGGTCTACTAATAAGTGACAATTGTTGGGCCACGAGGAAAATTCACCTCGACAAGTAGCAGCAAAGGGTACTTTTCGACTGTTCAAAAGCAGAAAATTCGTCCCCAATCTAAGTTTAAATACAGCTGCTGAATCAATAGCGGAGTAAACGAAATTAATTAGCAAAAACAATAGCCGGAGGTATGTCAGGGAAGCTAATGCGCGCCGTGCAGTACGACTCTTATGGAGGAGGAGCTGATGGATTGAAGGTACTTACTCTCCTAATCCATTCATTTTGAATGAAATTTTATCTTACAAGTAACACCATTCAATAAATATATAATATGTTTTACACCGTCATCACAAAGAATATCACAAAATTAATTATTATTGCTTATTGCAGCATATTGAAGTTCCAATGTCTACTCTGAACAAGGATGGGGTCTTGATAAAGTTGGAGGCTACTGTAACAAACCCAATAACAAGACCAATGCAATTCAAACTTAAACAACGGATAGATCTATTTCACTAACTCGTTATTGGAATTACAATGGAAATTAAGAACTAAAAGGGAAATTGAAGAACTCAAGTAGAAGAAGGGGATGAGAAGTAGAACTCAGAGAAAGGGGATGAGAGGACTAGATATTTTTCTCAACCATTTGCATAATCCCTTAATCACATACCATTACCCCTTTTGATAGAACCGTTTCTCATACCTACTTACTCAACTCGGATCCCAAATTAACCTGACCCTATCGCTTGTTCTTGGCCCAATAGCTCTTATAAGCCCAATAACGACTTGTATGACATTAGTATCTACATTGGGCTGGACTTGGTTCATAACAATACCTCCATCCCAATTAAGAACCTTG
The DNA here is from genome assembly GCA_018342035.1 of Solanum appendiculatum. Lineage (NCBI taxonomy): Eukaryota > Viridiplantae > Streptophyta > Magnoliopsida > Solanales > Solanaceae > Solanum > Solanum appendiculatum. The sequence continues at coordinate 330,354 of JAGDQO010000879.1, read as the reverse complement.
TCCTCAAGGTTCAAGTCGTAAAATTCATCTACAACTTTCTCAATTATCTGAAGAGTAACAATTTCCACATGCTTTGGCCAATCCAGTGGCATAAGACAAGTAAACTTAGACCTTTCAGCTATCACAGAAGCTGATGTATTTATCATCTTAGCTACAAAAGAAATCAGGTAGGTTGTCGTCCAGTTGATGATACATCCACGGTCAATCACACTAGCCATCCATAGATGAATCATACTAATAACATCCATGTCATATGCCATAACAAAATGTAGGAAGAGTCTCACAGGACTGGCAAGCAAATCGGCGTCACAACCACTATAGACAGAATAAAACCATGCTAGCAAGTTAGCCATCTTGTCTAGACTAGTGTTCTTAATCATTTCCATTATGTTTTGCACTTCTTCTTGATAAATGTTGCCCATAATATTTGTTGCTATCTTTAAGATGTCTGGTAGTATGTAAGAAGGAAATGAATCATGCCGAAGGGTATTCGAGGTCTCTTTTTCTAAAAACAGATTTTCTTTTCGAAAGAAGGGAGCCAACCGGACAGTAGAAGTAGTTATTACCATTTCAGAGTTATTCCCATTGTGCACGAGCTTGTTATCCTGTGGTGTGTGTCGGTGTGCTGAATGCACAACTATTCCTACTGCCAATAGTGCAAGTCTAGCATTCCAGCCAATGGTAGAACCGGATGTGGGAATATCATCTAAAAGCAAATAGATATTAGTTAAGAAGGGGGATGCGTTATCCACTGCTTCGTCTATGTCCTTCAATACAAGTTCCTTAAAAATAACCGTCCAACTAAAATTGGGATCTCCAATTAACGGTCTTGCAACCTTGTGGCCACAACAAGTTACATAAGACCACCGAAGACTGCCGTCAAACATACTCGGTGTACCAATTCTAAAATATAGGACAGTTTCCTCGTCCATTGCAAACAGTCCCAAATGATCAAGAATCTCACAATCATTATACTCTCAACGGTGATTGCTTTCACAAGCGTAGCATCATAAACAACTTCACGCTGGAAGAAAATATTCATGGAATTATCACTGTACATATTGAACGCAGACAACATGCTAGTGGGCTCTTGTGGTGGAGATGTTTCATAGGATATGGTACGAACATGATGTCCACCTTCTCGACTTGATTGGTCATTACCATACTTAGGCAGTTCAGAGAGAACGTTGTTTGGAAATGAAGTTGTTTCATCGTTAGTAGCGTTATTAGACAAATTTTGGTCAGTCCACATTTGATCATACACATTAAGTACTGAAGAAATCAATAGTGATGGCCTATTGTCCATATCTCCAAAAGTGTCCCTATTATTTTCAAAAGAGGTACTGACCGAGAATCTACGTCATGACACTTCTCAGACATTTTATCGAACATGTGGTCTACCTCAAAATTTTCAGCAAGGAGATCGTAATGAATTTCAAGTGAAAATGAGGTGTTGCCCTGGTCGGCAAGATGAGATACCTGGGTCTCTGGTAACACCTTAGTTTCAACATCTCTAAATTGGTTAGTTTCCTTATCCGACATCTCCTTGAACACTGTGTGTGCTAGGCTTTGGTTGTTGTGGTTTGAGTGGTCATTCAAGTATTGAGGCGAGGATGAGTTAGTGATATTACCCCATGATAGAATAGCCGCCTGAGAGTACTCCACTGCCCCATGATTCTTGTTCCTGGGAATGGGTAAGAACTCGCGATGTGTGTCTCTAGTACGGGAACGAAAATGAATCAGCAATTTGTCCACAAAATGGTCCCAACCAGCGAGTTGGTTGTTGCGAAATAACCATCCATACCATTCCAAAGCCTCACCATCAAAATAGAATGAAGCCAATGACAATTTATGCTCGGATAAAATGTTGTGGAAGGCGAAATACTTCTCCGCCTGAAGAACCCAGACTGCAGGGTTATCACCACTAAATCGCGGAAGAGAAACTGAATTCGGTACACACGAAGGAGTTGAATGGGTCAGAACAGGAGAGGACTGGAGTAAATCAAACTGCTGGCGGAATGCACGAATAGATTCCTTGATGGAGGTGAGTGAAGTGTCCACCATGGTACACAAATCAATGAAAGCACCAATGTAACAAACCCAACAACAAGACCAATGCAATTCAAACTTTAACAACGGATAGATCTATTTCACTAACTCGTAATTGGAATTACAATGGAAATTAAGAACTAAAAGGGAAATTGAAGAACACAAGTAGAAGAAGGGGATGAGAAGCAGAACTCAGAGAAAGGGGATGAGAGGACTAGATATTTTTCTCAACCATTTGCATAATCTCTTAATCACATACCATTACCCCTTTTGATAGAACCGTTTCTCATACCCACTTACTCAACCCGGATCTCAAATTAACCTAACCCTATTGCTTGTTCTTGGCCCAATAGCTCTTATAAGCCCAATAACGACTTGTATGACATTAGTATCTATATTGGGCTAGACTTGGTTCATAACAACTACAAGCTTAAATCCATTAGACTTGAGATTTCAGAAAGGTGTGGCTCGTCCTTTTGTTCCTTGCAAATTTCCTGTTATACCTTGTAAGTTAGATAATTTATCTCATTAATTTCTCGCTCATCGTTTATCGTCTTCTTATTAAAATTATGTATTTTTAATCATGTATCTTTGTGAGGAGTAGGTACTGATGTAGCTGGAGAAGTTGTAGAGGTTGGATCAAGTGTTATGAAATTTAAGGCTGGTGACAAAGTTGTGGCTCTTCTTAATCCACTTGTAAGTCTAATTTCATTCGTTTTGATTTGTTAGTTGCCTGTTATTGTAGGTCAACTTAATTTGATAGTGTAAAAATTCATTGCATTGTCGATGCAAAGAATATAAACTCTAATATTATAGTTGTAATAATGTGTGTGCTTGATAACAGATTGGAGGTGGATTGGCAGAATATGCAGTTGCAAAGGAGAGCTTGACTGTTCAAAGGCCAGAGGAAGTATCAGCTGCTGAAGGTGCAGGACTTCCAATTGCTGCTCTTACAGCACACAAGGCCCTTGTTGATATTGCTGGAATCAAGCTAGACGGAAGTGGACCGCATATTAACATTCTTGTCACTGCTGCCTGAGGTGGTGTTGGACATTACGCTGTTCAATTGGCAAAGTTGGGTAATGCTCACGTTACAGGGACATGTGAAGCTCGTAACATTGAATTCGTAAAGAACTTAGGAGCAGATGAGGTTCTTGATTATAAAACGCCAGAAGGAGCAACTCTTAAGAGTCCATCAGGGAAAAAGTATGATGCAGTGGTTCATTGTGCTAGAGGCTTTCCCTGGTCAACATTTGAGCCTAATTTGAGTGACACAGGTAAGGTCATTGATCTTACTCCTGGGCCTAGTTCAATGTGCACCTATGTATGGAAGAAACTGACATTCTCCAAAAAGCAGTTGTTGCCATTGATTTTGATTCCTAAAGAAGATAAGGAATTAAAATTGCTTGTTAAGTTGGTGAAGGAAGGGAAGTTAAAGACTATGTTTGACTCTAAACATCCTTTGAGTAAGGCTCAAGATGCTTGGGCTAAGAGCCTTGATGGACATGCCACAGGAAAGATCATTGTGGAGATATAAAAGTCATTGTTTTCCTAGTGAAAATATCAGAGTGTCTCATAGAGTATTAAGAGTTGTAAGGTATTATGCTTATAGATGTAGATCGATCAATCTTATCTTATACAAAGAGATTGGAAATCGCCTTAATGTATGTATGTCATGTAATATTTTTTTGTACCTTTCCCTTTAGAGCCAATAGTAAAGTTGTAGCTTTTCATTACAAAATTCAGGTGATTCTGTCACGATCAAAAAATCGAGCGTGATGGCACCTGTCTTATCCCACCAAGACAGATCAGCCTAAACTCAAAATGATAAGGTAAATGCAGAAGTAAAACAAAATAAGGAACTAAGCATAGCATAAATCTACAGAAAACATAATATAACTCAAAATGCTCCCAAGGACTGGTGTCACGTGTACAAACCTCTAAGTATTACAATAGATTCAAAGGAAATACAAGTCTGAATGTCTTTGTATCTAGAACAGAACAAGACATAATGAAAGAGTAAGTGATGTCTTCCGAGATGACAAGCATCTACCTCACGAATTCCCAAATCAAGCCTTAGATTAAGATGAGAAGAGGATGATCAAGACATCCGGGCTCGTAACCTACACAAGTGTAGAAAGCAAGGGAGTGAGTACCAACAACAACGGTACTCAACAAGCATCCCTAACTAATCCTAAGTAAAGCAATACTGAACACAAATACTTCACCATACTATCCGAACCTCCACATATTATATCCTACATAGAAATCTGACCAGCCCATCCTAACAGTTTCACAAATGAGAGAACAATACACTACAAATATCTAACATAATTCACATATCCGAATCTCTATAGCATCAATGTCACCCATTATATCTGAATATTCACAAACATCACAATCCACTCATAAATGCCATGAATGATAATAAAGTGCAAATGCAATGCAATGCAAATGTCGAATATCATGATGCATGTCTGCCATGTTGGTACACACCCGTTGCACAAGCATCACGGGACACATGAAGGGCATATCTGCCTATACCTCAAAGCATTCACCACCGAATATCAGGTTGGGACCCATGAGGGACGTATCAGTCCATACATCCACCGAATTGTTTTCCATCAGCATAAATATCACTCGCCAGAATCATTTCCCATCGGCATAATCATCACTCGCTAGAACCATTTTCTATCGGCATTTCAAAGATCCAATTTTCATCATAGTGTCTCAGAACCAATGCAAATAGGCACGTTCACATGAACAATGAGAAGATGATAAGTGGCATCTCAATACACAATCCACACTCATACAATCATGATACATCATCAATAGTGAATCAATATAATAGTTCAAACCAATCATGGCAGAACATCAATAGTGAGTCAATATAACCATTTAATCAATCATGGCACAATATACATTAGCATATCAACAAATTCCTTTTTACCCCGTGATATCATTACTAGAATTCACTCAAAAATTAACAATGGACAAGGATTTCGAAGTCCTTCACCAATTTCCTTTACTCCCAATCACACAAGGAAGCATATAAAGTTCAATACACTTAACAAAGTGTCAAAGAGGTCCACTTGTCTCAAAAGAGCAAACAATCAACTCGACACTTGAGTTTTCCCTCTTCGATGGGCCTCCGAATCAACACAATCTAAACAAATATGGAGTCACAATAAAGATTCGAGAACAACAACACCCATATAGATGATTTTGAAAATTGGGTCCAAATTGACCCAAAAAGTCATTCCCAAGGGCTAGGGTTAAATCTAAAATTTTGTATGAAATCATGTTACCCAAAGGTTTTAGAATTCAATAGTGATAACCACACCAAAAAATGAGTTTAAACCAATCTTAAATCACCATTTTTCTTAAAGACTTGAGTTCTTAAAAAACCCACAAACTTTGGAATTTAAAATCAAGAATTTGATGTTTAAAATCATAAAGAACTAATGGGTAATGAAGATTTAGGTCAAAAATACTTACCTAAGTGTTAAATCTCGAAAAACCTTTTTGAAATCGCCACACAAGAGTTCTGAAAGCTCAAAAATGGAAAAATGAGGAAGAAACCCCGACTTTTGAAAAAAAAGGGATTTTACCCAGACGACTTACTCATTGCGATTGCGGCCACTCCTCGCGACCGAGAAGAGAAACAAAGTGAACCTCATCAATTGACCATCGTGATCTCGACACAGAGCCACACGATCGTGATGCTCAGGATATCAATACACGATCGCGATGAAGACTTAACAGGCATTAGATACAACAACATCAGCAACATCAAGACTCAACAAAATTCAATAAAAAACCCTCGAGATTTGTTCGGAACCCCGAGCACACAAAGCAGATAAGCTACCCTACTAAATTTGACGTTTCAGACTCAATGAAACCATCGAAACACGAATTTGAGATTTTCTTGACCCGAAACCTGTGAAAGTCGTAATAGACCAACTTTTACTCAAAAATATCAAACTGCCCTCAGAACTTCTGAAAATTCAACCAAGACCTCATCTAGGTTTAAAATCATCCCCTAAATCTAATGGAATCATCGAAAATCCAATTCGAGCACCAGAACTCCAAATGTTGACCAAAGTCAACTCTTAGCCTAATTACACTTAAACTTCCAACTCAAGGGCTCAATTCCACAAAAAGACTTCAAAATTGAAAATGACGACACATCTAGATAAAATTTCATGTTCTGGAATTGATGAAACTGATGGGATTCCATTCCGAAACTCGTAGCTCCGTTATTGCCAAAAACCACATAACAACTTAAAGCCTCCAAAACTCTAAAACTTCCAAAATTCTAACTTTTCTATCCAATTTCATAACCAACTTCGAAAATTGACCAAACATGACTCGGAGCAACTATCGAGAAGGATAAAACGATATTTTAATTTTTTTTCCAAAAATGACTTTCAGGATCATTATAGATTCTTCTTTCAACTTAGAGAAATTTATGAAATGATTCTTCTTTCAACTTAGACAAATTTGTGAAATGAAATGGTTGGTTTCTAGTGCAAAACTAAAATAGGTTAAGAAATAACTTTAACAGGATAAGAGTACAATATATAACTAGTAGTTTGAGACGAAACTAGATTAGTCTACTAACTTGAACTTTCATACAATTTATACATAATTGCATTAGAAGAGAAGCTTTAAGTAAATGTAACGCACCACTCTGAATTCTCCATCCAACCAAGTGAATTTTGCTAACCTGAGGTAAAAAAAAATATAATCAAATTGTCATGGAAAATTTGAAATATTCTTAATCGAAAAAAAAAGTGTTGTTTTAGAATGGCATGATAAAGAAGAAATAAAATTGACTAGGAAAGATTGATTTTTATTGAACTTCAACTTCAGATTTAAGTACATGAAGAGAAAACTGAATGACATAATAAAGTGGCTAAGAATATGCTAATTGTGAGTGTTTATGGTTGTTCTTTGTCCTGTATCGAAGGCTTACATGTCTAAATTTGAGTGTTTTATTGCAACACCACTCATGTTGGAGAACATCGATTTGAGTACGACTTTAGAAGGGGTAGTGTGGTAAAATAATTATATCAATCATTATTTTTTACGGTAAAAGGGTCAAAAGTACCTCTCAACTTTCATTTATTAGTTGACATTACCCTTACCATTAAAATGAAGTTGTTCTTACCCTCGCCGTCTACAAACTTATCACCCGTACCCCTCAATTGGATGAAAAGCCCCAAATAAACTAAAATTACCCCATTTCGATTAAAATGACCCGATTTCTCTTTTAATCTGAACCCGACCCACTAAACCAAATAAATTCATACCAAATTAAAACCCCAAACCCATCTTTCTAATCTTCTTCATCTCCTTCCTCCATTGAAATATCATGCTACTTCCACCATTGAAACTCTTTGTTGTTGAAATCGCCGGAGGCAACATTGTGATTTCTCTCACAACTCTGCAATCTTCTTCCAGCAGCCATGATTATTTCAGAGAAGAACCATAGAGAGATCTCCAAGTAGAGAGTTCCCAAGGACTTACCTTAACCCTCATTCGGAAACTATCCCTGCTACCCTGAAAAAATCTGCTAAACTCCTTGGTCGTCCCATGGGTGGCCCTCCAGGCGATCGGCCATGTAGACCACCAAGGTTTGATGGTGATAGGCCAAGGTTTGGCGACAGGAATGGTTACCGTGCTGGACCTAGATGTCACGCCCCGAGCCTACACCCTGGACGTGGCCGGCACTCGAAAACCATTGTTGGTCCCCAAGAGAACCCTTGGCATGGCTGAATACTTAGCAGAAGACTTACTCAAGCGATAAAAAGCTTAAAACAGAATTTTTGAACATTTAAACTCAAAGTAAAAACTCAACTCTGTAAAATACTCAATAACACAAGTATTATAGTTTTTTTTAAAAAAACATCTAAGAAAAGTAAATTCTGAAGGACTCCTCAACTCTAGCTATCTATGAAGCCTCTAACATTAAGCTAGGTGTCAGGACAAGACTCACGACACCTCAACCAACTAATAACAGAAAAAATAGCGGGATCATGCGAAATGCAAGGAGGCTCACCAAAGCTAACTAGGAGTGCTAAGTGATCTCAACGAAGCGCCTGTTGATGATCCTGACCACCTGTATTTGCATCATAAAAAGATGCAGGTAGAATTACATTAGTACATTGAATGTACGAGTATGTAATATAGCTGAATGGATAAATAACTCAATTGATAGGGCTGAAAGAATACTTACCTCAACTCAGCTCAATACAAAGCAATAACAAGAGATGAAAACATTTAAAGCTTTATAAATAAAAGATGTTAACTCAATGATGTATATAAAAATAAAATAAAATACTTTTTACTCTTATTTGGGAGATTCTCTAACCGAGAACCATCACTATGAGCTACATGATGATACATCGTCTCGCCCACGCTGCCAGAGCTGTCCTATACCGTGCCGGGGTCCTCTCAACTAAGTGGATCCACTAAGCTATAAGGATTCATCTAAAAAGTATGATCCTGAACCCATGTTGGCTGTGAGTTGTCTGAACTCTCCCCCATATCGGTGCTCAATACTACTCCCAAAATTATTGCTCATGGCTCAATGTTTAAAAACATTCTCTTTTTTCAATTTGAGGTAATTACTCAAAAGATTCTCTTAAAAGAAGTAACTGCTCTGAAGTGTTTCTATACTCATAAACTCAATTAGAAAGCAAAGTTTCTCTTTTCTCAAATTAAAACTATTATCTTAGGGAATTACTTAGTTCCCTATATTTTTCTCAAAGCTCATCTTTTACTCTTTCTCAGAATAAATTTTAAACACAAAGCATTTGTTCTAAAAATATGCTCAAACTCGTCCTTACTTTCTCAAAAACTTAGTTTAAAATAAAAATATTGGCTTTAAAATATTCTCAAAATAGGATTCATGCTGAAATATTGACATGAACAACTCAACTCAAGGATTTCAATAACAATATAGAAAAACTCAATACTCAGAACTCAAGAACTCAAGAACTCAACGATACTACTCCTCTCAAGAATACTCAATTAATAGGGTTCATGCTGAAATATAGACATGAACAAATCAACTCAAGAATCTCAATGCATAACATATAGCAATTCAATAATTATGAATAGAATTTCAAAAAGAATTAGGAACTCAAGAACTTAGAATCAACTCATCTCAAGAATACTTGAATCTAGGGATAGAACCTAGATTACTCTTTTACTGATTTGAAAGTAGATGTAGGGCGTGAGGACGAACTAGTCCAACACTATGATAGCCTTACATACCTGGAAGAACAAAGTTCTTGAAGAATCTTGAAGAAGATCTTGATTGGAAAACTTGAAACCCTAGCTTAAAGAAGAACAATCAAGAAAACCTTTCTTGAGATTCTTGAATTAGTTTCTTGAGAACTCTATGGCCAAGAATTATGATTTTCATTAATGCTTCATAATTGTATGCAGAAATCTGAGTTGGAAAGAATGGAATTCTTGAAGAAGGACTTACCTTGAAAAAGAATCTTGAAAAATATTGAATGAATATTGAATGGAAGTCCTATGTTTGATTTTTCTTTAGGGTTTTGATTTAGGGTTTGAGAGAGAAGAGAATAGGGAATTAATAGATGAAAATCTGATTGTCTTAGGACTTTTATTAGTCAAGAAATTCGTTTAGGGTTTTCTTAGAGGTAAAAAGACAAAAACGACCCTTTATAATGTTTTTCCGTCGGTTAATTCGTCGTTGCACTGTATCAGGTTACTAAAATGGTCATAACTATTTACGCAGAACTCATATTGACGCAACATTTATGGCATTGGAAAGAAGATTCAAATACCTTTAATTTGATAGGGTATGGGCCACGTAACTCTTTATATCCAGAGAGATATGGTCGTTTGAAGTTGACCCAAGTAGAATCTTACCTTAAAACTTAATCGGTGTGGAAACTTTTAACTCAACTTTGTGCTAGGGGATTCTTGTGACCTTAATTTACGTCCAAATCTATTCTCATACTAAATAATTGATCTTAAAACCTAAGCATAATTTAATAATCACCCGACACGACTTTATACGTAAATGAAGAATAGTTCGGGTCTTAACTTAGAAATTTTTGGGGTTTTAACCATATTTCCCCCATGGGATCATTCGTCCTCGAATGATGGTTAAACTGAGAATGGAGGTAAAAGAGTAACTATCACTACCTCTCTTGACTTCTGAGCTTACCTACTCATATAAGCGGAAGTGATTCGTACTTAGAATTTTGAAACTGGGCTCGAGTACACTTGGTACGAAGCTCACATAAGGTTTGCAAGATCAGATGCCATGACATGAAACAAGGGTATCCGTGCATGAAAAAATAATATGACTACTATGCCTCGAGTGATATAACTGGTAGCTTTTAAACTTAACAACACTTCTCAACTATACTCTCCTTTCTGATTACCACACTTTATTAGCTGCAACTCATAACTCCCACTAGAGTATATGACTACTCTTACAAACATCTGAGTCAAATTTCTTGCTCTTACTGTGTTCAAGCCTAATCTCTAAATCATAAGGTGCTACACATAAGATGTTTATACTAATCTAAACCACAAGATTAAGGTTTTATACCTCTATAGGGAATCTCATCTCAAGAATACTTCTCCTTCTAATTGCATTAAACCAACCTTGAGCCCATATCAAGAAACACCTAATGCATCATGCATTTATCCACATGTTAACAACACTACACTCAAGCCTAGTACTATGACCACTCCATGAACTTCTACTAACCAATCCTTCTAAGAATTTCTCATTCTCTCATCATCTCTACCGACTGAAATTTCATGCATTACTAATTTGCTATCAAGAACCGCTACTTTCTCTCATTTAACTATTACTGTTAGTAAAACTCCATCCTATTCCTCCTCCACATTATAACCTTATATGGAAATAAGAAAACCGCCAATACCATAATAAGAAACAACCCTCTCCTTCTATCATACTCAACTACTATCATCAACATCATACTCAACTACTATCATCAACATCACTCTCTTAACTAAAAAGGATCACTGAAAGAGCTTAAGGGCGAAAGATCATAAGCACGATTCATTCGAGATATCTGATATAAGAATATGCATGGCATAACATTATGTTGCTAGCCATTGAGAGTAAATCATGAATTTGCGAGACTGAGCATACTATGAGACATGAATTCTTATATGAATAGGTTCATATCATGAGGCTCATATCCATAAATTTATGGAGTAAGATTGGGATCAATGGGATAAAGTCTTTGCCCCTCATTCTGGAAACTGAGCATAGAGGTGAATCTGTCTGAAGTATATGAGAGCATAAGTCAAGAACACAATTATGATATTAGAAACATCAACAAGAGGTTGTAACAACTCAACTTTGAGGAATACGCTAGAGTATGAATGGATGGATATATCACTTTAACTCTTTCTGAACACGTGACTATCTGACTCTCAACACTTGACTTGGTCTCTCATCTTATCATCTCCCCCTCAGGTCTGAAACTGATACTCTAAGGCTATGGGTCTATTCCATCATCTCTAAACCAGTCTACATTCTCTTTACTCTAATACTCGAGAAAGGCTTATCTTATCGCTTTTAAACCCTCCATGTGCATGTATTAAGATTCCTTCTAAGAACTCTTTTTGAGATGCTTCTCTTAACCTCTTCTCAATGGTTTATAAAGCCGCTTAGTCTGACTTCTACTTTTTAGTCTATTAATACCGCCTTTCTAAGTTCATATCTACCCAACTACAGAAAACTTGAACTATATTTAAGAGGCTCATCATTGGCTATATATGATCTCTCCGACCAACTCTTAAGGGTAATAAATAATGCTTACATCAGCCTACTCCACATTGATAATTCAAATATACTATCTAGGCACGTATAGAAAATCATAAACTTAATTGGAACCTCATCTGACTACATACGATCTCATGGTACACCTCTTAATGCTCTTGCTAATCTAATGACTTAGCCGTACTTCATTGCTCTCATCTAAGAGTCATAATACCACATTTGTACCACTCACACTTATCAAAAGTAACACCGTAATTTCTCACCTAATTTATGTCAAACCTACTAAATCAGATCTCGAACTAATATCATCACCCTTATATTGTCATCCTTTTTATCGCAACACTCATCTCAAATTCAAGCTTAGTGTCTATTACTAAACACGAATATCAATATACTTGCTCACATACTATACTAACTTACAACTACTAGATACAATTAAGAAACACTCACCCACTAAGATCTCATGACAAGTTGTTAATCTTTATCTCTCAGTCTACTATTTACAGATTACTATCACACTTCCATTCACAACTTAAATACTACTTACACAATCACTATACATCATTGCCTAATTAGTTCTATAATCCTCTGAATATCATGGGGCTCTCCTTTTAAAATCATAAGTCTACCTTAGATCTATCACCTCATGAATACTTTGCTCTTTTATTCAACACCTATAATTGGCCTTCACTAACACAATGTTACATTGGCATAAGCTCATTTCTAGTTAAAGTATACTCTTAACTTATCCTGACTAGTAACTATTACTCTGCCTTCTGTCATGAAATCTACACCAACTCATCACTTCTTAGTCTACCCATAAGGAAAAACTCCTCATTAATAACTTACTGGGTGCATGACTTCCACAACGTACTTTACCTCATCATTATCTCCCTTTCTTAGATTACTATACCTCTGCATGCATCCTTCTAACTCTGGGTACTTCTACTACTACTGGCTTATAACATTGTAACTCATACTATCTTTTCGGGTGAAAATACTACCCACATTCTAAAACACACTTCCTCATAAGGGTCTCAACTGAAACAAGGCTTAGAGAAGAAATTCTGGGAGTACATCTCGCTTTTTGCTTGAACGCACAATTCATATGAATTAAGAGTGCTTTCTTTAGAATCTAAACACTTAAGCTCACTCACGGGCTTCTCTCAAGCCTCTCTGCAGTCTCATGACTTTCTGAAGACTTTTGCTGAGAGTAACTCATCGATAAGGATTTGGGCTTTACTTTTCAACCACCTTGAGTATGAGGGGTAGTCGAATGAATTTTGAGAATGCACGAGTTTGAATAAGTTTCTTATGACACAGTTCTATTGCACGACTTAGAGTATGAAAAAAGGAAAACTTTTCTTAAATATTTGTAGTCCCTTATGTATAGAAATGGGGCCCTCACTATCATAAGTAAGATCCTACTGACACGGCTTCATAGACACCCTAGGACACTTGAACTCCGTGCTCTGATACCAAGTTTGTCACACCCTGAGCCTACACCCTGGACGTAGCCGGCACTCGAGAACCATTGCTGGTCCCCAAGCAAACCCTTGGCCTGGCTGAATACTTAGCGGAAGACTTACTCAAGCGATAAAAAGCTTAAAATAGAATTTTTGAACATTTAAACTCAAAGTTAAAACTCAACTCTATAAAATACTCAATAACATAAGTATTATAGTTTTTTTTTAAAAAAATCTCAAGAAAAGTAAATACTGAAGGACTCCTCAACTCTAGCTATCTATGAAGCCTTTAACATTAAGATAGGTGTCAGGACAAGACTCACGACACCTCAACCAACTAATAACAGAAAGAATAGCGGGTGGGTCCTTCGGTATGTAAGGAGGCTCACCAAAGCTAACTAGGAGTGCTAAGTGATCTCAACGAATCGCTTGTTGATGATCCTGAACACCTGTATCTGCATCATAAAGATATGCAGGTCGAATGACGTCAGTACATTTAATGTACGAGTATGTAATATAGCTGAATGGATAAATAACTGAACTGATAGGGATGAAAGAATACTTACCTCAACTCAGCTCAATACAAAGCAATAACAAGAGATGAAAACATTTAAAGCTTTATAAGTAAAAGATGTTAACTCAATGATGTATATAAAAATAAAATAAAATACTCTTTACTCTTATTTGGGAGATTCTCTAACCGACAACCATCACTATGAGCTACAAGATGATACAACGTCTCGCCCACACTGCCAGAACTGTCTTATACCGTGCCGGGGTATAGAACCTCTCAACTAAGTGGATCCACTAAGCTATAAGGATTCATCTAAAAAGTATGATCCTGAACCCATATTGGCAAGACATGGTTTATGGGGGCTATGAGTTGTGTGAACTCTCCCCCATATCTGTGCTCAATACTACTCGCAAAATTATTGTTCATGCTCAATGTTTAAAAATATTCTCTTTTCTCAATTTGAGGTAATTACTCAAAAGATCCTCTTAAAAGAGGTACCTGCTATGAAGTATCTCTGTACTCATAAACTCAATTAGAAAACAAAGTTTCTCTTTTCTCAAATTAAAATTATTATCTTAGGGAATTACTTAGTTCCCTATATTTTTCTCAAAACTCTTCTTTTACTCTTTCTCAGAATAAATTTTAAAGACAAAACATTTGTTCTAAAAAGATTCTCAAACGCATCCTTACTTTCTCAAAAACTCAGTTTAAAATAAAAATATTGGCTTTAAAAGATGCTCAAAATTTATAACTCAAAATAGGATTCATGCTGAAATATTGACATTAACAACTGAACTCAAGGATCTCAATAACAATATAGAAAAACTCAATACTCAGAACTCAAGAACTCAACGATACTACTCATCTCAAGAATACTCAATTAATAGGGTTCATGTTGAAATATAGACATGAACGAATCAACTCAAGAATATCAATGCATAACATATAGCAATTCAATAATTAGGAATAGAATTTCCCAAAAGAATTAGGAACTCAAGAACTCAGAATCAACTCATCTCAAGAATACTCGAATCTAAGGATAGAACCTAGATTACTCTTTTACTGATTTGAAAGTAGATGTAGGGCATGAGGACAAACTAGTCTAACACTATGATAGCCTTACATACCTGGAAGAACAAAGTTCTTGAAGAATCTTGAAGAAGATCTTGATTGGAAAACTTGAAACCCTAGTTTGCAGAAAACAATCAAGAAAATCTTTCTTGAGATTTTTGAATTAGTTTTTTGAAAACTCTTTGGCCAAGAATTATGATTTTCATTAATGATTTATAATTGTATGAAGAAATTTGAGTTGGAAAGAATGGAATTCTTGAAGAAGGACTTACCTTGAAGAAGAATCTTGAAAATGATTGAATGAATCTTGAATGGAAGTCCTATGGTTTGATTTTTCTTTAGGGTTTTGATTTAGGGTTTGAGGGGAAGAGAATAGGGAATTAATAGATGAAAATCTGATTGTTTTAGGATTTTTATTAGTCAAGAAATTCGTTTAGGGTTTTCTTAGAGGTAAAAAGACAAAAACGACCCTTTTTAATGTTTTTCCGTCGGCGAATTCGTCACTGCACTGTATCAGGTTACTAAAATGGTCATAACTATTTACGCAGAACTCAGATTGACGCAAAATTGGTGGAGTTGGAAATATGATTCAAATACCTTTAATTTGATAGGTTATGGGCCACATAACCTTTTATATCCAGAGAGATATGGTTGTTTGAAGTTGACCCAAGTAGAATCTTACCTTAAAACTTAATCGGTATGGAAACTTTTAACTCAACTTTGTGCTAGGGGATTCTTGTGACCTTAATTCATGTCCAAATCTATTCTCACACTAAATAATTGATCTTAACACCTAAGCATAATTTAATAATCACCCGACACGACTTTATACGTAAATGAAGAATAGTTCGGGTCTTAACTTAGAAATTTTTTGGGTGTAACACTATAGGTCCACCCGATGAGTTTGGAGGTGAGAAGGGTGGAGCTTCAACTGACTACCAACCTACTTTCAGGGGTTTCTGGTGGAAGACCTGGATTTGGCCGTGGATCTGGATGTTTTGGTGGCGGTACACTTACT
Organism: Solanum appendiculatum; assembly: GCA_018342035.1. Lineage (NCBI taxonomy): Eukaryota > Viridiplantae > Streptophyta > Magnoliopsida > Solanales > Solanaceae > Solanum > Solanum appendiculatum. The sequence continues at coordinate 314,425 of JAGDQO010000879.1, read as the reverse complement.
AGTTCAAGCTTTTCTTAGATTCAGGCCATCTTAGACTTAGTGGTTGTTTCAATTTTGAAATCAGATGTTGAAATCGCTTGGTTTTTCATTTTCTTGTTAAAACTTAATATTCCAAGCAGGCAATTTCATCTTTTATGATCTTTAGAGAACTACATAAGTTTTGTTCTGTTCCTTGTTCGTTTGTGTCTTTTTGAGATATACTTTCACTTCATGTTATTCTAATGTGACAGTATCAGGCACTTTATATATTGGTGATGCTTTTTTTTATGAATTCCCTTGTTAAAAATGAAATAGTGAAATTGTTCCCAAAAAAAAAATTGAGCAAAGTGCCTCTGGTGATTTTAGCAACAATTGTTTCAGAGTAGTTTCCCTAGATAGTCACCATGTTTGGGAAATTATCTAGTAATATCACTTATATTTGTTTTAGGACTATAATATCACCCAACTTTTCATATTTTCCTCAAAATATACTTGACACAAAAAAACATCCTTCTCTCTCCTAATGGATTCCATGTCACATTATTTTTTTAATTAATAATAATAAAATTTAACTTTTTAAAATAATTCATATGCTATATTCGGTAAAATCAATTAATTACATAACGCAAAGTGAACATTTTTAAACAACCCATATTTATTTTCTATTATTACAGTTAACATTAATTATTTATTCTAAATCATTTTCAAATCATTCATTCTTTAAATTCTTAAAGAATGTGCAAGTTGAACATTAAAAACAAGTAAAAATGAACGAAAAAAGAAAAAAAAAGTGACGTTAGAGAACAATTTTCATGTACTCATAAAAAATCAAGAGTATTATATCAACTAACTCATTTTACGGAATTTTTTTTTCTAGCAACTATTCCCTCTGTCAATTTTTATTTATTCATTACATTATAAATAATTATTCATTTTTTACTTATTTACTTTAGAAAATCAACAGATAATTTATCACTTAATTTCTAATTTGCTCTTATTATTATTTATAGTCATTTGTCAATGCATTTTTCAAAATATTAAATTTATTATATTCGGAGATTGATATAGTAAAGTTATCTTTATTATTTCTTAAGAGATGTATCAAATTAATACTGAACAAGTAAATATGTAAAGATGAACGGAAGGAGTAGAAGCTAAATTTCTCCTATAGAGAGATTCTAGAACTAAAGTAATTATAATAAGTGCAGTTTTAAAAAAATTAAAAACGAAAAAAATTATTATTAAAAAAATAAATAATGTTACATGGCATCCATTAAGAGTTTGCACTTAAAGAATGAATGATTTGAGAAATAATTTAGAATAAACAACTAATGTTAAATGTAATAATAGAAGAAAAAAATGTCTATCTCTTAATATGCTAAAGTAAACAACTAAAAATGATAATAATTTAGATTTTTTTATATAACATATGAGTTATTATAAAAAGTTAATTTTTTTTAATAAAAAATGAATAATGTGACATGGAATCCCATTAGTAGAGAGAAAAATATTTTTTTTTGTGTCAAGTATATTTGAGGAAAATATGTAAAGTTGAGTGATATTGTAGTCCTAAAACAAACATAAGTGATATTACTAGGTAATTTCCCAAACATGGGTGACTATCTAGGGAAATTACTCATGTTTCAATGGTGGAAGGAGATAAAAGAAGATTAGAGAGATGTGTTTGGGGTTTTAATTTGGTGTGAATTTATTTGGTTTAGTGGGTCGGATTCGGGTTAAAAGAGAAAATCGGATCATTTTAATCGAAATTGGGTAATTTTAGTTGATTTGAGGCTTTCCATCCAATTGAGGGTACGCATGACAAGTATAGTAAAAACGAGGGTAAAAAATAACTTCATTTTAAAGGTAAGGATAAATTCAACTAATAAATGAAAGTTGAGGGGTATTTTTGATTTTTTTTCCCTTTTCTTAATGGGTGTCTGAGTGTCAAGTCAAAATACGACAAGTAAAAATGAACTGAAAAAGTATAAATTAAGACAAATTGAGTACGACTTTAAAAGGATCATACTTAATTGTTCCTGCAGTATACATGATACATAATATCTCAACTTACACATTTTATTAACTTACATACTTCTACCGCTAAAAACTAGTATAATTAATCAACATATACTTCAACCTAATATAAAATCAAGCTCAAAATGATATAACTATAAAGAGAAGAAGACAAGATAAGTAGATGAAGGAGAATACTTTTTGTCACACCCCAAACTAGGGGAGGCGTGACTAGCACTCGATACCTTATTCAATCAAGTTAGCCACTGAAACATACTAACTGACTCAACTGTAGGCCTAGAAGGTCGGGAAGCATAACCTCTAAAATACTAAGCCTGGACTATTAATGTTATAACCTGAATAACAAAGTCATATAGACGAAGGTGGACAAGACAAAAATAATAAAGTACTAGCTAGCCGATGAGGCCGCAACTGAAGACATACATATGTACATACATATATATAAATGCCAAGCCTATGGGGCTGGAGACTGGAAGCTGCAGAAAGAAACCCAGAATATCATGTCCACAATAGCCTCTAAGAGTGTCATAAGCAATGGTCGGGACAAGGCCCCGACTATACCCAAACTGTATAACAAAAGTAAACATCCTATGAAAGCTCTAGGAAGAGGTGGAGCTTACCAACTCACAACTGAATCCTGAATCCTAGCGGAGGGGTCAATAAAAATCCCTACCTAGACCTGCACGCAGGAGACAAAAATGCAGCGTCCCCAGGCAACGGGACGTCAGTACGAATAAAAATGTGCTGGTATGTAAAGCATAAAGTAGAATCATAAATCTCTGCTGTAAAAAGGGTAATAAAGATACCACCTGAAACAGAAACTCTGATAGACCTCCGTGCCTGACATCCGACTTTATATAAATTAAATATGCACGGTATGCTCGTGTAATCGTATGTTATATAGATGCAAATGCATGTCATACACAACCAAGTGCTAGCAATGGTGATGCCAACTTGTGGCCATCTGTGTCACATACGTATAAATATAGGCAATAGGCTCCATACCTCCCGATTATAGCTCGGGAGTAGAATGCATAGCATGTTATGTCATGAATTCGGAATGCATTTATGTTACCAATAATAATGTTACCAATCTGGGTCCGTTGGTACTCTTGTTCTCATAATTTCGTAATCACTTCCATATCAAATGTAAATGTCTCATAGAACCTCATATGCTTGTAGATTAAATTGGAACACTTAGATCGAATTTAGAAAGGTAGCTTAAACCTGAGGATGTTCATAAAGAGCTTAAGGTGCTTCACTTAGTTTCCATATATGTTTCCTTAGTAGTTTGTAAAAGAAAATATTTTAAAAAAACATGTCCTTTAGTAGATTAAACATATGAGTTACACTTGAGAGTTTTGGAAATCAACATAATATTTTAAAGTTTTTTTTTTTTTTTTTTTAAAAATAAGCGAGGAAGGAGGACTGATTGAAAATTCTTAATGTTCCTCCATAATCTTTTTAAGTTACAACACCTAAAGAAAATTAGGAACTTATACACATGGACCTACAGTCAAGGGAATCGTTAAAATGACATAAAGACACCGAGTACCCTATATAACCGAACGAGTGGAATATCAACATAATGGAGTCACAAAAATACTTCAGCTGCAATCCCAATGCCTTTCACAGAAGGTCTTTCTAGCAATAGATTAGTGAAACAACATTTGACGATTTAGGTTTCTAAAATTCGTGCTCAAAAGAAGTACAAAGATTAGCCTTAACATACCTCAATTTTGGGCCTTGGGGTATTAATATGGATTGTACCCCTTCCTTACAGTATGTAATCTACAAAAAATCATGCGACATAGCCATTATAGACAGAATATTAACACGCTAGGGTCAAAGTAGAAATTTAGAGATTACTAGGAGAGTGATTAGCTTGTCAGAGCCTTTCAAACCGTATGCTTCATTACATTTTCTTCTCCAAATTACAACCACAAATTAATGACATAACATACATTTTTGCACCGGCTATTAACAAGTGGAGGCCTATGAAATAGTCCATCATAGCCAAATAGAGTATGCCTGCATAACATTAAAAACTTGGTGTATCGCCACACCCCTCCTTTCCAACCCCAAAATAACCATAATCAAAACCACAACCATGAGTATTCAAACCATTTAAGCCAGAAATATATATAATACAGTCCTATAATTGTTCAACATAACCATAATAACTCGAACTCACGGCTTCCGATCACCATCCTGTGAGTTTGTCCAATAATTACATTTGGTATCATGTCTTTCTCCTCATACTCAATAAGAGGTTAAGAGGGAAGAACCTTAACTTAAACTTGATGGAGTTTATAGTAATTTAACATGTCCCCACAAATAACAAACAATCTCCTCAAACACAAGACCTTGAACCCAGAAGAAACCATTTGAAAATCACAATGTAATAATAGAACTAATGTTACGCTAATTTATCTTACAATTCAATACCCATCTTTACTTCTTCTTCTCTCCCAGATTCATATCAACAACAACAACATACATACAAATCATTTCTAAAAATTCCAGCAACAACCGTATCAGAAAATACATCAAAACAGCCCAACATCACATAACTATCCAAATACGATTTTCCAACCGTCTATTCGTGGGTTCTTGCTTATATAGCTTAGCTATAACTTGGATTCACTCAATAAAATGAAGGGTGAGAAATATTACCTCCAAACAGCAGCAACACCACCTAAATATGAGACTCCTTCACTATGAAGAATCCTTCAATTCACAACCAGCAAGGAGGAAAGAAGTAACACAATCTCCACGAATATTCCGAGGGTGAAACCACGTTGCAATCTTATAGATCTTGTCTTGGATGGGTGGGGAACTCTTAGAGAGGATCTAGGACTGTTTTTATTCTTATTTGTGTGAAAAAAAATGAGATAAAACGAAGGGATATCCACTCTTATAAAGCTAAACTGACATAGGAGCTATGGGGCCCACCTTTACGTGCCTGCACCACCTAAATATGAGACTCCTTCACTATGAAGAATCCTTCAATTCACAACCAGCAAGGAGGAAAGAAGTAACACAATCTCCACGAATATTCCGAGGGTGAAACCACGTTGCAATCTTATAGATCTTGTCTTGGATGGGTGGGGAACTCTTAGAGAGGATCTAGGACTGTTTTTATTCTTATTTGTGTGGAAAAAAATGAGATAAAACGAAGGGATATCCACTCTTATAAAGCTAAACTGACATAGGAGCTATGGGGCCCACCTTTACGTGCCTGCTTGTGCAGTCTCACGAAAATGTAAATATCTCTCTATTCTGAAGTCGTATGCATGAACGGTTTAATGCTTTGAAAAATAGACTCGTAGACCTTTGATTTGGTATATTGGGGTCCTTCGAAAGCTTTGCAGATTGGGAGAAAAGATCCAAGACATTTAACCCAAATTTCAGAAAGTTTATCAAAGAAACTTACTCTAACTTTTGCCCACTTTTATTTCACAACTTGCTTGACTTCCAAAACATAACTTACGATCGTTGCGCGACTATATTACCTTATAAAACATCTTTCTTATCATATAAGACACTCTAAGTCTTACCCCGAAGGTACTAGTTAATTTAAACCTTCCGAATGGGCGTGGTGTTACAAGAGGCATTTTTTAACTCGAATTTGTTTAAGGGCATCCTTGACCCACAACTTTAGTCTAATTCTTTGATCTTACAACCCCTTTGCAACCTTATTCTCTCGACGTGATACACCAAGATGATATACACCTCATACACTCATGTCATGCTACGTATATTTTGTGAAAGAACTACGGGGTCTCACATTCTCCCCCCCTTAAGAACATTCGTCATCGAATGGATCCAAACAGTTTCTTGGTTGCATTTCTTTGCTGCTACTTTGTTATTTGTGAGGCTATATTTGCTATGTTCGCAAATCTCAAATCCAATTCTGAAAATTTCATTTACAAGGCTTCGTATAGCTACATCGCCACAAGCCATATAAATTGCATTTTTAAGTTATTTAAAATCAAATTAAGTTGGTGTACATGAATAATTGTCAATTATTGAAATGCAACTCACCTTAAGTCATCAATACTTCTTCCTTATTTCCCCTCGGATTCTCAAATTATTTTCTCAACGTTGTTATTCCACCATAACACTTTCACATAAACCACTTCTTTAATCCAAATCTTTCTTACCTGCCGATCAAGCATAGCCACTAACACCACAGCATAAGACAAGTCTTTAGAGACATAAATATCCTCAATGGGAATAATCCGCAAAGCATTTTCAATTCACTTCTACAACATAGATAAATGGAACACCGAATGGACCGCTTTCAATTTTGAAGTCAAATCAAGATCGTACGCCACCCTACCAATTCTCCGAATATATGTCCCTACATACCTTGAACTCAACTTCCCTTTCTTGACGAATCACATGATACCCTTCAGAGGCAATACTTTCAAAAAAACCCAATCTTCTACATCAAACTCTAAGTCTTGCCATCAACCATCTGCATAAGACTTTTGTCGACTCTATGCTATCTACAAACGATCTCTAATAAGCTTTACTGTCATGAAGCAAAAACCGGATGTGATGGCACTTGTCCAATCCTACCAGGACAAGTCAGCCTAAACCCAACAAACCGAAATAACATAAATAAAGAAGAGAAATAACCAAGCGGAAGTCTTTCAACTTAAACAAAACCAACCCAAGACTGGTTGTCACATGTACAAGCCACTAATACGGAAGTTGAAATAGAAGGGTACAAGTCTCAATGTCTTTGTATCTCAAGTAGAACAAGACATAAAATAAAAGGTCAAGAGAGATCGCCAACATCGAACAGCTACCTCTCAAGTTTCCTCAAAAGCCTCGGAGTAAGAAGAAGAGAGAACTAGATCACGGTCTGGGCTCGGAACCTACACAAGTGTAGAAGCAATGGTGAGTACCAAACAACACGGTACCCAGCAAATCGACTGATAACACAAGGCAAATCTAATAAAATCACGAATCCCTTACTTCCAACCGAACCTCCGATAACAACAACCTGCATAGTAAATCAGCCCAGCCTAACAGATTCTAATTCACAGCTCAAATAACACATAGGTCAACAACAGTTAAACAACATCACCAAATTAACTCACATCAGTATCAAGTAAATCAATCCGAGAGTCACAAGGCATAAACACAACTCAACAGTCACAGTTCAGATTCATAAGTCATATCTCACAAGTAATCACAAATTCAATCACAAGAATCATGTTCAACACTCAATAATATGCATGAATGTTGATGCGCATGCAATGTTCATGCATGCATCACAGTCGTCGGGAGAAACCTCGGCATCACAACATCATCGACAGAAACCTCGGCATCACAATATCGCCGATAGAAACCTCGGCATCACAATATCACCGGAAGAAACCTCGGCATCACAATAACAAGAGTAGGACAATGCAATGACAAGTAGAATGATGCATGTCTGTCCTACGATACACATCCGCTGAATCTCAGAGCGGAACCCATCGGGGCCACACATGGATCATGTATCTGCCGGAACCATTTCCCATCGGCATATATCATCAATCGCTGGAACCATTTCCCATCGGTATATATCATCACTCGCCGGAACCATTTTCCATCGGCATATATCATCACTTGCCGGAACCATTTCCCATCGGCATATATCATCACTCGCCGGAACCATTTTCCATCGGCATATATCATCAAAGTGTCTCATCATAGTGTTTCCAGAACCAATGCACACAAGCATGTTCACACAAATAATGAGAAGAATGATAGTGCTCACAATCACAACGTAATTCATATCAATGCAATCACGTCACACTATCAACAATATATCAACATCATCGAATACATCAGTTTTAACAAGATCAACTGCGTAGTCTCCATTTCACTACTTCTTTCATCGGCAGAAACATCGGCATCACAACATCACTGACAGAAACCTTGGCATCACAATATCGCCAGCATAAACCTTGGCATCACAATATCAAGAGTAGGACAATGCCATGCAATGCAATGACAAGTAGAATGATGCATATCTGTTCTATGATACACATCCGCTGAATCTAAGATCGGAATCCATGGGGGCCACACATGGACCACGTATCCGCCGAAACCATTTCCCATAGGCATATATCATCAATAGCCGGAACCATTTCCCATCGGCATATATCATCACTCGCCGGAATCATTTCCCATCGGTATATATCATCACTTGCCGGAACCATTTCCCATCGGCATATATTATCAAAGTGTCTCATCATAGTGTTTCCAGAACCAATGCACACAAGCATGTTCACACAAATAATGAGAAGAATGATAGTGCTCACAATCACAACGCAATTCATATCAATACAATCACGTCACACTTTCAACAATATATCAACATCATCGAATACATCATTTATAACAAGATCAACTGCCTAGTCTCCATTTCACTACTCCTTTCATCACAAGTAATATTAATCACTAAGCAAGAATTTCAAGTCTAGTCCCAAAAACGACAATGAGCAACAGACATATTCATCAATTCCACAATCATGTCAAGACTATCTTAGCATTTTATCAATTACACTTCAATATCAATATCACGGCCTATCACACTTTGGCCTAGCACTTTAGCACACATAGCCATTTTTATTGAATCCGCCGATTAGATTAGATTGCTTCATTCAAGAAATCAACCCATTTCTCAATCCCATTACTCCCCAACACAATCAAGAAGGAAAGATCCGAGATATTACAAGATTCGCAAAGTTTTAGAAGTCCACATGCCTTAACCGAAACGCAATCCATCAAAAATCAGAGCTTTTTCCTTTCGAAAGCAATTCAAAGCAACACAATCTATTTAAATTAAGAATCACAATCAAATTTCGGATCCAACAACACTATAAGAACACGAAAATCGGGCAAAGGGGCCCTGATGACTCAAAAATCAGATTCCGAAAATGAGGTTTAAATCCAGAAAATTTTACATGAAAATGATCCCCAAGGCATTAGGAATCCATTGGTGAAAACCAATTCAAAAACGGAGCTCAAATCAGATCACAATCACCATTTTACCAAAACTTCGAAATTCTTGAAAAACCTCAAATTTCCTCCTTTAAAAACTTCAAATTCAAGTCAAAATCGAGTTATAATCAATGGGTAATGAAGATTGAGGTTCAAAATTACTTACCCAATCGATTCCCACGAAAAAGCTCTTTTCAAATCGCCTTCCGGAGCTCCAAAATGTCAAAAATGGTGAAAATGGGCAATTTCCCGAATAAACACTGTTTTAGGTGAAATTTGTTCTCCGCGAACGCGGACCATAACCCTCCGCAAATGCAAAGGCCAACAACAGCAACACTCCGCGAACCGGACCACAACCCTCCGCGAACGCGGAGGCCAAAATCACCCACACCAGAATCAGTAAAATCAGCAATGCACTAAGTCTCTGAATGGAGCATCGGGATTCGTTCGGAACCACGTGAACACAAATCATATATGCTTCCTTACTAAATTTGACGTTTCAGACTCAATGGAACCGTCAGAATTAAAATTTGAGGCCTCCTTGACCTAGAACCCGATAAAGCATAACGAAACTAACTTAAGCCTCAAAAACTCAAATCAAGCTCGGGACCTCCAAAAATTCAATCATGGCCATTCCAAGGCCTAAAATCATCCCCCGAATCCAACGGAGTTGTCGAAATCAAATTCTGAGCATCCGATATCTAAATGTTGACCAAAGTCAACTCTATGATCAAAATTTTATAATTTTACAACTCAAACCCTCAAATCCACGATACAGCCCCAAAGCTGATTCCGTCAACTCTCCTAGGCCAAATTCCACATTCCGGAACTGATGGAATCAACGGAATTCCCATCCAAGACCTGAAACTCCGAATGACCTCAAAAACCACATTTTTACAACTTAAGCCTTTAGAATTCAAAACTTTCCAAAAACCAAAACTTAACAAGAATTTCACAAAATTAACTTCGGATATCAGCCAAATATGACTCGGGGCAACTAATGGGAGGGGTAAAATGGTCATTTTATAAAATTTACCAAAAATGACCTTCTGGGTCATTACATTAACCACCACTAAAAACCGTGTTCGTCCTCGAACATAAAGTAAAAGAAAGTACCTGGAGCCTCGAAAAGATGAGGATATCTGGCACGCATGTCAAACTCGGACTCCCAAGTAGCCTCTCCAACTGAATGGTGACCCCACTGCACCTTCACTGAGGCAATCTCCTTAGTCCTAACCTTACGGACCTGTCTATCAAGAATAGTTGTAGGCTCCTCCTCATAAGTCAAATCAGGACTCAATTCCACCGAATCGAGTGTAATCACATGAGACTCATCCGGGATGTACTTCCGAAGCATAGAAACATGAAACACAGGGTGCACAACTGAGAGGCTAGGTGGCAAAGCCAACCTATAGGCCACCTCTCCCACTCGGTCTGAAACCTCAAAATGACCAATGAATCTAGGGCCAAGCTTGCCCTTCTTTCCAAACCGCATAACACCCTTCATGGGTGATACTCGGAGCCAAACATGATCACCCTCCATCAATACCAGTCTCGAACTCTCCGATCGGCATAACTCTTATGCCGACTCTAACCAGTCACAGTCTACTCTGAATCAAACACACCTGAACCATGACATCTCTAAGCAAGTCAATGTCTAAGGAATCCATCTCCGCCGAATCCAACCATCCAATTGGCGATCTATACCGGCTGCCATACAACGCCTCAAATGGGGCCATCTGAATGTTGGAATGATAGTTGTTGTTGTAGGTAAACTTCGCTAGGGGCAAATGCTGATCCCACCTAGAACCAAAGTCAATCACACAAGCACGAAGCATATCCTCAAGCACCTGAATTGTCCGCTCAGACTGACCATCTGTCTGAGGGTGAAAGGCTATGCTCATATCAAGCCGAGTACCCAAACCATGTTGTAAAGCTCTCTAGAAATGCGAGGTGAACAAAGAACCCGATTCGAGACTATAGATATCGGCACCCCATGAAGTCTAACAATATGACTGATATAGAGCTGGGCTAACTTCTCCGCCGTATACTTCACCCGAACTGGGATGAAATGAGCGGACGTAGTCAGCCTATCAACAACCACCCGAATAGAATCATAACCACCCACAGTGGTAGGTAGGCCCATAACGAGGTCCATAGTGATCCGCTCCCATTTCCAAGTAGGAATAGGCATCCTCTGAGACACACCTCCGGGCCGCTGGTGCTCACTCTTAACTTGTTGACAGGTCAAACATCTAGATACAAAGTCTGCAATATCTCTCTTCATACGACATCACCAGTAATGATGGTTCAGATCATGATACGTCTTCGTTGTCCCCGGATGGATAGAATATCTAGAACAGTGGGCCTCCTCTAGAATTAGTCTAATAAGCTCGCCCACCTTGGGCACATAAATGTGACCTCCAATCCTCAAAAATACATTAGAGTCAAGTGCAGTCTCCTTGGCTTCACCTCTCATCACCTTGTCTCGAATGAGACACAACTTCTCATCCTCAAACTGGCGCTCACAAATCTGCTCAACTGAGGAAGAACGGGCCTCAATGAACGTAATCAAACCAACGCTATCCTCAGAAACTTGCAACCTGACAAAGTTGTTGGCTAACCTCTGAACATCTCTAGCCAAGGGCCTCATATCAACACTGATCGCATCGAGACTCCCCTTACTAGGAGCCTTCCTACTCAAAGCATCGGCCACCACATTGGCCTTCCCAGGATGGTACATAATGGCCATATCATAGTCCTTCAGTAACTCAAGCCATCTGCGCTGTCTCAAGTTCAGATCCCTTTGACTGAAAATGTACTGAAGACTCAGGTGATCGGTGAAAACCTCACAATGAACCCCATACAAGTAATGCCGCCATAGCTTAAGCACAAACACCACTACTGCAAGCTCTAGATCGTGAGTAGGATAGTTCTTCTCATGAGCCCTCAACTGTCTAGAAGCATAGGCAATAACCTTTCCTTTCTGCATCAATACACCTCCCAAACCAACTCTGGAGGCATCACAATATACGGTAAAACCCACACCCTCCTCGGGCAAAGTTAATACAGGAGCTGAGGTCAACAGAGTCTTGAGCTTTTGAAAGCTCACTTCACACTCATCGGACCAATGAAAATCTACAGTATTTTGAGTCAATTTAGTCAATGCCGCTGCAATAGTAGAGAAGCCCTGTACAAACTTTCTGTAATAGTCTGCCAATCCCACAAAACTCCAAATCTCTATAGGAGAAGTAGGTCTTGTCCAGCTCTTAACTGCCTCAATCTTGGCTGGATCAACCCTAATACCCTCCTTGGACACCACATGTCCCAAGAATGCCACAGAATCAAGCAAAAACTCACACTTGGAGAACTTGGCATACAACTTCTGCTCCCTTAAAGTCTGAAGCACCAATCTCAGGTGACGGACATGATCCTCCTCGATCTGGGAATATATAAGAATGTCATCAATGAACACAATCACAAAGGAATCCAAGTACGGATGGAACACTCCGTTCATCAACTCCATAAACGCCGCAGGAGCGTTAGTCTGCCCAAAAGACATCACTAAGAACTCATAGTGACCATAATGAGTACGGAAAGCTGTCTTAGGAATATCCGCTGGCTTAATCTTCAACTGATGATAACCAGATCTCAAGTCAATCTTAGAAAACAATGCCGGATCCTGAAGCTGATCAAACAAATCATCAATGCGTGGAAGAGGATACTTGTTCTTAACAACCACCTTGTTCAATTGCCTATAATCAATACACATCCTCATAGAGCCATCTTTCTTCTTTACAAAAAGGACCGGTGCACCCCAAGACGATACACTAGGGTGAATAATACCTTTGCTCAACAAGTCATGCTACTGGTCCTTCAAATCAACTGGAGCCATATGATACAGATCAATAAAGATGGGATTAGTGCCCAGCTCCAAGTCAATAGCAAAATCAATGTCCTTATCTAGAGGAACACCAAGAAGATCAGTAGGGCACACATCAACAACTCCTGAACCACGGGAATGGACTCCCTGGAAGGTGACTTAACACTATTAACTCGAATAAAAGCCAAATAAGACAAACACCCTCTATCAATGAACCTCTGCGCTCAGATTAGGAGATAACCTTACTAGGGTAAGAACCACCAGTACCCTTCCACTCTAACCTCAGGACACCAGGCATCGCTAAAGTAACAGTCTTAGCATGACAATCAAGGATCACATGATAGGGAGAAAGCCAATCCATACCCAAAATCACATCAAAATCTACCATCCCCAGAATGATCAAGTCTACCTAAGTGTTGTACCCAGCCAAAGAAACAAGACAAGATCGATACACTTGATCCACCACTAAGGGCTCATCCACAGGTGTAGAAACATGCACAGGCATAAGCATACAATCACATACCAAATCAAACCCAGATGCAAAGTAGGTAGACACATAGGAGCAAGTCAACCCTCTCACAAATCTATGGAACCTCTCCGCCTCATCTGGAATCAAAGACATGGCATGGTGAAACAACTGACAAAAACGTGTCTCATGCTCAGGAACGGACATGCCACCCTGAGTCAAACTCTCAAACGTCAGCCTATCCTCCTCACGCACACTCCAAGGAATGAAACGATCCTGAAAAGCACTAGAGAGTGCATCCCACTCAACCGGAGGTGATCCAACATGCCTGGACTCCACATAAGGCCTCCACCACTCCCTGGCTGGCCCACAAAGCTGGAGAGAAACAAAGCGAACGCCCTTCGCATCCATTATCCTCACCGCCTCGAGCATCTCATAGCACAAAATCAGAAACTCATGAGCATGCTCGTTCTTACCACCTTGAAATTGGGGTGGTTTCATCCTCTAGAACCTCTCATAATAATGCTGGTCCTCTATTGATAGAACTACATCTGGAGAAACCTGTGCACCGACAGCTGGCACAGAAACTAATGGCGGCTGACCCATCTGATCCTGAACATTCATACCCTGATGCTGCTCTGGGGTCTGTGCCCCTGCTCTAGTCTATGAACCCTGTGGCGTATCTGCAGCACCCTGAGTAAAGCTCTCCATAACGCCCAACATCCTCAATAAGGTCTTCTGAATGAACAGTGAAGAGAACACTAGAGGAACCTAGTTCTCACCAACCTTAACATGTGGCCCTGGGGAAACCTCTCTACCCTGAACTTTGACTGGAGCCTCAACCACTGCCTCGGGGATTGCCCCCCCTTCATTGCTCAAAATAGAAGCTCTGGTCCTCGGCATTCGCCAAAACAACACGCGACACCAAGAACAAGCGATAAGAACCACTCACGATAAGAGAGAATGAAATGAAGAAAGTTTCCTAACAGTCCTCATAGCCTCTCAAAAATAAGTACAGACGTCTCCGTACCGATCCTCGATACTCTACTTAGACTTGGCTTGTACACGTGAGACCTATGAAACCTTGGCTCTGATACCATTTGTCACGACACAAAAACCAGGTGTGATGGCACTTGTTCTATACCACCAGGACAGGTCAGCCGAAACCCAACCAACCGTAATAACATAAATAAAGAAGAGAAATAACCAAGCGGAAGTCTTTCAACTTAAACAAAACCAACCCAAGAGTGGTTGTCACATGTACAAGCCACTAATACGGAAGTTGAAATAGAAGGGTACAAGTCTCAAATGTCTTTGTTTCGCAAGTAGAACAAGACATAAAATAAAAGGTCAAGAGAGATCGCAAACATCGAACAACTACCTCTCAAGTTTCCTCAAATGCCTTGGAGTTAGAAAAATAGAGAACTAGATCATGGTCAGGGCTCGGAACCTACACAAGTGTAGATGCAAGAGTGAGTGCCAAACAACATAGTACCCAACAAATCGACTAATAACACAAGGCAAATTTAATAAAATCACGAATCCCTTACTTCCAACTGAACATCCGATAACTACAACCTGCACAGTAAATCAGCCCAACCTAACAGATTCCAATTCGTAATTCAAATAGCACATAGGTCAACAAAAGTTCAACAACATCACCGAATTAACTCACATCAACATCAAGTATATCAATCCTAGAGTCACGAGGCATAAACACAACTCCATAGTCACAGTTCAGATTCATAAGTCATATCTCACAAGTAATCACAAAGTCAATCACAAGAATCATGTTCAACACTCAATAATATGCACGAATGTTAATGCACGTGCAATGTTCAGGCAAGCATCACAGTCACCGGCATAAACCTCGGCATCACAACATCGCCGACAGAAACCTCGGCATCACAATATCAATAGTAGGATAATGCAATGCAATGCAATGACAAGTAGAATGATGCATATCTGTTCTATGATACACATCCGCTGAATCTAAGACCGGAACCCATGGGGGCCACACATGGACCACGTATCCACCGGAACTATTTCCCATCGGCATATATCATCAATTGCCGGAACCATTTCCCATCGGCATATATCATCACTCGCCGCAATCATTTCCCATCGGCATATATCATCACTTGCCGGAACCATTTCCCATCGGCATATATCATCACTCGCCGGAGCCATTTTCCATCGGCATATATTATCAAAGTGTCTCATCATAGTGTTTCCAGAACCAATGCACACAAGCATGTTCACACAAATAATGAGAAGAATGATAGTGCTCACAATCACAACGCAATTCATATCAATGCAATCACGTCACACTATCAACAATATATCAACATCATCGAATACTTCATTTATAACAAGATCAACTGCCTAGTCTCCATTTCACTACTCCTTTCATCACAGGTAGTATTAATCACTAAGCAAGAATTTTAAGTCTAGTCCCATAAACCACAATGAGCAAAAGACATATTCATCAATTCCACAATCATGTCAAGCCTATTATAGCATTTCATCAATTACACTTTAATATCAATATCACAACCTATCACACTTTGGCCTAGCACTTTAGCACACATGGCCATTTTTATTGAACCCCCGATTAGATTAGATTGCTTCATTCAAGAATTCAACCCATACCTCAATCCCATTACTCTCCAACACAATCAAGAAGGAGAAATCCAAAATATTACAAGATTCGCAAAGTTTTAGAAGTCCACTTGCCTTAACCGAAATCGCAATCCATCAAAAACCGGAGCCTTTTCCTTCCGAAAGAAACATAATCTATTTAAATTATGAATCACAATCAAATTTCGGATCCAACAACACTAAGGACACGAAAATCGGGCGAAGGGGTCCAAATGGCTCAAAAATCATATTTCAAAAATGAGATTTAAATCCGGAAATTTTTACATGAAAATGATCCCCAAGTCATTAGGAATCCACTGGTGAAAACCAATTCAAAAATGGAGCTCAAATCAGATCACACCCACCATTTTACCAAAACTTTGAAATTCTTGAAAAACCCCAAATTTCCTCCTTTAAAAACTTCAAATTCAAGTCAAAATCGAGTTATAATCAAAGGTTAATGAAGATTGAGGTTCAAAATTACTTACCCAATCAATTCCCATGAAAAATCTCTTTTTAAATCGCTTTCCCGAGCTCCAAAATGTCAAAAATAGTGAAAATGGGCAATTTCCCGAATAAACACTGTTTCAAGTGAAATTTGTTCTCCGCGAACGCGGACCATAACCCTCCACGAACGCGGAGGCCAACAGCAGCAACACTCCACGAACGCGGACCAACACCCTCCGAGAACGCGGGGGCCCGAACGCCCACTCCAGAATCAACAAAATCAGCAATGCACTAAGTCTCCGAATGGACCCTCGGGATTCGTTCAAAACCCTGTGAACACAAACCATATATGCTTCCCTACTAAATTCAACGTTCCGGACTCAATGGAACCGTCGGAATTCGAATTCGAGACATCCTTGACCTGGAACCCAATAAAGCACAACGAAACTAACTTAAGCCTCATAAACTCAAATCAAGCTCGGGACCTCTAAAAATTCAACCATGGACACTCCTTGGCTTAAAATCATCTCCCGAATCCAACGGAGTTGTCGGTATCAAATTCTGAGCATCCGATCGCCGAATGTTGGCCAAAGTCAATTCTATGATCGAAATTCCACAATTTTACAACTCAGTCTCAAATCCACGATGCAGCCCCAAAGCTGACTCTGTCAACTCTCCTAGGCCAAATTCACAATTCCGGAACTGATGGAATCAACGGAATCCCCATCTGAGACCCAAAACTCCGAATGACCTCAAAAACTGTATTTTTATAACTTAAGCCTTTAGAATTCTAAACTTTCCAAAAACCAAATCTTAATAAGAATTTCACAAAACTAACTTTGGATATCAGCCAAACATGACTCGGAGCAACTCTCGGGAGGGGTTAAATGGTCATTTTATAAAATTTACCAAAAATGACCTTTTGTGTCATTACATTTACCTTATCTATCACTTGTTGGACTAGATCATGACCTAGAAACTCTACTTCCCTGATCATAAACCAATCAATAGGCGACCTGCACTTCCGCTCATATAGTGCTTCATAAGGAGCTAACTGAATACTTGCTTGGAAGCTATTATTATAAGCAAATTCTATCAGTGACACGTGATCATACTAGTTCCCACTAAAATCTAGCACACATACCAATAACATTTCCTTGAGCATCTGGATCATACGTTTGGCTTGGCCCTCAATCTGAAGATGAAAAGTCATATTGTGACTAACTTGAGTCCCCAAACCCTTCAATCAGAACCTCCATAACTGTTCTATAAATTGTCCCCCTCTATCTAAAATAATCAATTTTGGGACACCATGAAGTCTAAATATCTCTCTAATGTACATCCCAACATAACCTTCAACTAGAATGTATCCCAGACTAGATAGAAATGGGCTGATTTCATCAACCTGTCAATAATCACCCAAATGGAATTGATCTTCCATTGCGAATGAGGCAAACATGTGACAAAATTCATATTTATCTTCTCCCATTTCCACAATGGAATAACTATCTCTTGAGTCAGCAAAATAGGCTTCTAATGCTCTACCTCTACATGTTGACAATATAACTCCTTAATACCATAACACATTTTCATGGATCCTATGTGAACAGAGTAGGGAAAATGGTTTGCATGTCCTATAGTTTTCTATAGAAGCAAAGTGGCGTTCAGAACAAAACTGATATCTGAATCTAAAGATTGTATCTCCTACTCTATCAAAGGCTAAAAATGTTTGCTGCTGAGCCTTGCCTCTGAGCTGATCTAAGTTAGGATCCTTGTTTTGTCAGGCCTTCACCTCCACAACTAGATATGACATTAATTAGTCCTGAACTATGACTCTAGTATCATTGGCGTGTAATAATCTAACCCCCGATCAGCTAGCTGATGGAGCTCCTAGGCCATCTCCCGATTCTCAGCTTCCAAAGGTGATAGAATTCCCATAGACTTATGATTGAGGGCATCCGCTACTATATTGGTTTTCCTTGGATAATGTAAAATATCCACATCAAAGACTTTTAGCAATTCATGCCATCTGTGCTATCGTAGGTTCAACTTTTTCAGTCTAAAAAAATATATTGGGCTCTTATGATCTGTATAAATATCAACATTAAAGACATTCAAGTAATGCCTCATAATCTTCAAGGCATGAATAACTGCAGTTAACTCAAATCGTGTGTCGGCTAGTTTTTTTAATTCTTCTTTAACTGTCATGAAGCATAAGCAATTACCTTTCTGTGATGTGTCACAACATAAACCACCCTAACACTTGAAGCATCATAATACATTGCATTGCCCTCTGGACCATCTTGTAAGGTCAGAACTGGTGCTGAAGTCTATCTATCTCTCAGCTCTTTGAATCTCCCCTCATAGGCTACTGTCAATTGAAACCTAGATTCTTTCTGAGTCAACTTTGTTAGGGGTGCTGAAAGTGAAAAAAAAATATCCTTCCACAAACCTTTTGTAATACTCCATTAACCCGCAGAAAGCTTCAAACTTCTACCAGGTTCATAGGTCTAGGCCAAGTCTTCACGGCCTCAATCTTCTGTAATTCAACTCGAATACAAGCATCTAATACAATATGCCCCCTTCAAAAAACCACTGAACACAACCAGAACTCATACTTTGAGAGCTTAGCATACAACCTCTAACCATGGAGTATCTGAACCACTACTTGGAGATGATCTCTATGCTTTGCCTCTGAATGAGAATGTACTAGAATATCATTAACTAAAACAATCACGAACAAGTCTAAAAATGACATGTATATATTATTCATTAGGTTCATAATTACTGTTGGGGCATTCATCAATCTAAAAGACATTACAAGAAACTCAAAATGTCCATATCTAATCATGGAGGTTTGTCTTTGGAATATTACTCTCTTGAACAAGCTCCTAGTGGTACCCAAACTGTAAATCAATCTTTGGGAAGCATCCGACATCATATAGTTGGTCAAAAAACCCATCAATCCTTTGTAGCAGATATTTGTTCTTTATAGTCAACTTATTCAATTTTTGGTAGTCTATACACTTCTGTAATGAGTCATCTTTCTTCCGCACAAATAACATTGGTGCACCGCTCGGTGATGCACTCGACCTGATGAAGCCCTTATCTAATATATCCTTTAGTTGTTTTTTTTCAATACCTTTAATTTTTTTTTGGTGCAATTCTACTGGTAATGTATCAGTAGAAAAATCAGTCTCCTGCTCTAGGGGAATACCAAGAAACTCACCTAAAAATACATCTAGAAACTCATTGACCACTAGAATAACTGAAGAGTCGATGGCTTAGCATCAATATCTTACACTCACTGGGACAATATGATAAATGCAGCCTTTGGTAACCATTTCTTTCCCTGAAGATTGGAAATAAACTTGCCTTTAAGTGTTGATGCATTAGCCTTCCATTCTCATACTACTTCCCTTGGGAATGGAAATCTAACAGTCTTCTCTTGGTAGTTGACATTTTCATAACAAGGTTTCAGCCAATCCATGCCCATATTAATAATAAAGTCGAGCATCTCTAGCTCTATCACGTCTACCAATTTCTGACGAACCATAATCTCTACCGTAAAACCTCGGTAAATTCTCTTGAGCATAAGTACTCAATCAAATAAGAAACACAAAGCACGATTTAGATTTCGTACGAACTTATAACTCTGCTCTATAGCACGATCTATAAATTGAAAGAATTGTAACCAGTCCTAAATGCCTTATTGCCTCCTGACTATAAGTGTGGTGCACAACACACCCATAAACAAGAATCTACAAGACACAGCTTGTGGAATCCCTGGGATACGACCTGCTCTGATACCAAGTTTGTCACGCCCCAAACTAAGGGAGACGTGACTGGCACTCGATACCTTATGCAATCGAGTTAGCCCCTGAAACATACTAACTGACTCAACTGTAGGCCTAGAAGGTCGGGCAGCATAACCTCTAAAATACTAAGCATGTACTATTAAGGTCAAAACCTGAATAACAAAGTCATATAGACGAAGGTAGACAAGACAAAAATAATAAAGTACTAGCTGGCCGACGAGGCCACAACTGAAGACATACATATGTACATACATATATGTACATGCCAAGCCTATGAGGCTGGAGACTGGAAGCTGCAGAAAGAAACCCAGAATATCATGTCCACAATAGCCTCTAAGAGTGTCATAAGCAATGGCCAGGACAAGGCCCCGATTATACCCAAACTGTATAACAAAATTAAACATCCTATGAAAGCTCCAGGAAGAGATGGAGCTTACCAACTCACAGCTGAATCCGGAATCCTAGCGGATGGGTCAATCAAAATTCCTACCTGGACCTGCACGCACGAGACAAAAATGCAGCGTCCCCAGACAACGGGACGTCAGTACGAATAAAAATGTACTAGTATGTAAAATAGAAAGTGGAATCATAAATATCTGTTGTAAAAAGGGTAATAAAGATACCACCTGAAACAGAAACTCTGATAGACCTCCTTGGTTGACATCAAACTTTATATAAATTAAATATACATGGTATGCTCGTGTAATCATATGTCGTGAATACATATATATAGATGCAAATGCATGTCATACCCAACCAAGTGCTAGCAATGGTGGTGCCTTCCGATAGCTAACCGGCATCATATTCGCCAACTTGTGGCCATCTGTGTCACATACGTATAAATATAGGCAATCGACCCCATACCTCACGATTATAGCTCGGGAGTAGAATGCATAGCATGTTATCTCATGAATTCGGAATGCATTTATGTTACCAATAATCATGTTGCCAATCTTGGTCCATTGGTACTCTTGTTCTCATAATTTCGTAATCATTTCCATATCAAATGTAAATGTCTCATAGAACCTCGTATGCTTGTAGATTAAACTGGAACACTTAGCTCGAATTTAGAAAGGTAACTTAAACTTGAGGATGTTCATAAAGAGCTTAAGGTGCTTCACTTAGTTTCCATATATGTTTCCTTAGTAGTTTGTAAAAGAAAGTATTTCAAAAAAAAACATGTCCTTTAGTAGTTTAAACATACGAGTTACACCTAAGAGTTTTGGAAATCGACGTATTATTTTAAAGTTTTTTTAAAAAATAAATAAATAAATTAGCGAGGTAGGAGAACTGATTGCAAATTCTTAATGTTCCTCCATAATCTTTTTAAGTTACAACACCTAAAGAAGAATAAGAACTTATACACATGGACCTACAGACAAGGGAATCGTTAAAATGACATAAAGACACCGAGTACCCTATATAACCGAACGAGTGTAATATCAACATAATGGAGTCACAAAAATACTTCAGCTGCAATCCCAATGCCTTTCACAGAAGGTCTTTCTAGCAATAGATTAGTGAAACAACATTTGACGATTTAGGTTTCTAAAATTCATGCTCAGAGGAAGTACAAAGATTAGCCTTAACATACCTCAATTTTGGGCCTTGCGGTATTAATATGGACTGTACCCCTTCCTTACAGTATGTAACCTACACAAAATCATGTGACATAACCATTACAGACAGAATATTAACATGTCAGGGTCAAAGTAGAAATTTAGAGATTACTAGGAGAGTGATTAGCTCGTCAGACCCTTTCTAACCGTATGCTTCATTACAGTTTCTTCTCCAAATTAATGACATAACACACATTTTTGTAGCAGCTATTAACAAGTGGAGGCCTATGAAATAGTCCATCACAACTAAATAGAATATGCCTGCACAACAATAAAAACTCAGTGTATCGCCACACCCTCCTTTCCAACCCCAAAATAACCATAATCAAACCCCAACCATGAGTCTTCAAACCATCAAAGCCAGAAATATATATAATACAGTCCTATAATTGTTTAACATAACCATAATAACTCGAACTCACGGCTTCCGATCACCATCCTGTGAGTTTGTCCAATAATTACATTTGGTATCATGTCTTTCTCCTCATACGTACGCAATAAGAGGTTAAGAGGGCAGAATCTTAACTTAAACTTGATGGAGTTTATAGCAATTTAACATTTCCCCTCAAATAACAAACAATCTCCTCAAACACAAGACCTTGAACCCAGAAGAAACCATTTAAAAATCACAATGCAATAATAGAACTAATGTTACGCTAATTTATCTTATAATTCAATACCCATATTTACTTCTTCTTCTCTCCCAGATTCATATCAACAAAAACAACACACATACAAATCATTTCTAAAAATTTCAGCAACAACAGTATCAAAAAATACATCAAAACAGCCCAACATCACATAACTATCCAAATACAATTTTCCAACCGTCTATTCGTGTGTTCTTGCTTATATAACTTAGCTATAACTTGGATTCACTCAATAAAACGAAGGGTGAGAAATATTACCTCCAAACAGAAGCAACACCACCTAAATACGAGACTCCTTCACCATGAAGAATCCTTCAATTCACAACCAGCAAGGAGGAAAGAAGTAACACAATCTCTACGAACATTCTGAGGGTGAAACCACGTTGAAATCTTATAGATCTTGTCTTGGATGGGTGGGGAACTCTTAGAGAGGATCTAGGACTGTTTTTATTCTTATTTGTGTGGAAAAAAAAATGAGATAAAACGAAGGGATATCCACTCTTATAAAGCTAAACCGACATAGGAGCTATGGGGCCCTCCTTCACGTGCCTGCTTGTGCAGTCTCACGAAAATGTGAATACCTCTCTATTCTTAAGTTGTATGCATGAACGGCTTTGTGCGTTGAAAAATAGACTCGTAGACCTTCAATTTGATATATTGGGATCCTTCTAAAGATTTACATATTGGGAGAAAAGATCCAAGACATTTAACCCAAATTTCAGAAAGTTTATCAAAGAAACTTACTCTAACTTTTGCCCACTTTTATTTCACAACTTGCTTGACTTCCAAAACTTAACTTCCGATCATTGCGCGACTATATTACCTTATAAAACATTCTTATTATCATATAAGACACTCTTAGTCTTACCCCGAATGTACTAGTTAATTTAAATCTTCCGAATGGGCGTGGTGTTACAAGAGGAATTTTTTAACTCGAACTTGTTTAAGGGCATCCTTGACCCACAACTT
Organism: Solanum appendiculatum; assembly: GCA_018342035.1. Taxonomy (NCBI): domain Eukaryota; kingdom Viridiplantae; phylum Streptophyta; class Magnoliopsida; order Solanales; family Solanaceae; genus Solanum; species Solanum appendiculatum. The sequence goes on along the minus strand of JAGDQO010000879.1, from coordinate 290,909 downwards.
TAGTCTAATTCTTTGATCTCACAACCCCTTTGCAACCTTATTCTCTCGACGTGATACACCAAGTCATATACACCTCATACACTCATGCTATGCTACGTATATTATGTGAAAGAACCACGGGGTCTCACACTTTTCTTCTTATTCAAGTGTATCTTATAATGGTGAATAATATCTCTGTTTATAGGTTGATAAATCAATCCAAAGGTCACCATGTTGAATGCCAAATTAGTAGGTACAATGTTATCTTAAAAAAGTTCAAATCACCTAGGGAATATACATATATGATAAGTATAAGTTCGCGAATAAACTCAATGGACAATCCACTTAGTTCAATGAATTTATAACACTCCCCCTTGGATGTCCATAGATAATGTGCCTCGTTAAAACCTTACTAGGAAAAAACTCTGTGGGGAAAAAATTCTAGTGAAGGAAAAAAAGTACACATATCTTTTAATATGCATTATTTATTGCATCATTAAAAACCTTGCCAGGAAAATTCAGTGGGACAAAACCTCAGTCAAGGAAAAAAGAGTGCAACACGTATTATACCCCCTCCCCTCGATTAAAATATCACTTAATTTCTTGTGATGATGTCATCCAATCTTATATATCAGCTTCTCAAATGTTGATATTGACAGTGTCTTTGTGATCAAATCACATTCACAAAGATGTTGCATCATTGAACTCATCCTGATATATCATTTTCTGTTTTCATGGATATGATGAGGCTTTAAGCTTAGCCGAATACATTCTTGAAAATCATCTATTTGTTACCTCGTTGTTGCAAGTAAATTGCTCATTCAACTTGTTGATACCAACAATTATCTTGTTGACACTTTCATTTGCAATTGATTGTCTTGTAGGATAACTTCATATATGTCTTTGATGTCATTTCAATGTCTTCTCGTTGGGTAAGAGCGGAATCTTGTCAATAAACTTACTGCAAAATATTTGATCGTATATAGCAAGATTCATTAGTGTCCCAATTGACTGATATATGGAGTTTCATCACTAAGAAGCTCTTCAACCCTCTCTTTGAGATCGAAATGAATCCTTATTTATGTCAAGTGATCTCATAATCATTGGGGTACTCAATGAATATGATTTATTCATGTAAAATCGTATCAAAACTTTTTTATGTATTTTGATTGATGGACAAATATTTCAATTGTCAAATTCTCAATTTGTAGGTCAAGACAAAATTTTGTCTTACCAAGATCTTTTCATTTTAGATTTTCTTTTCAAACACTCAACAGCTTTTGAAAGCTCTGTAAGAGTGCTAATAATGTTAAAGTCATCAACATATACAACTATTATAACAAATTCAGATCTATGGAAGGACAAATAGGGTCATTTACTCTTTCTTCCCTGATTATTTCAATCAATATATGGATTTTTGAAGCTTTATTAAAAAAGTTTCTTTCAAACTTTTATATGCTTCGAAAAGAAAACTGTTGAATAGAAAATTGACATTTTCTTAATGATAAGTAGATTTTAAATCGACTATCACCCAAAATAATTACTCAGAGACTACTGTCAAAATATTTGCAGTCTGCAGAATGCAATCAAATTAATTAGTTAACGAAAACATAATCTCAAACTAGTTGGTGTTGGTCTTATGTATTCTCTAGAACCATATAGTACTTTATTGAGCCTCAGTAGTTAAACCATTGTCTTCCAAATGTAAACCATAAATCGAATTTTGACTTCCAAATGTGAACAACAATGGAATGATTACTTTTAAAAGTTATGTTAGGTGTTGATGATAGTGTTTAGCGATAGTTCTTTGTAGAAGCTATTGATAAAGAGAAGGTGTTTGAATGGTTGCTTTGCAAAATCATTTTCATGCGGAAAACAACCTCTAATATTAAAGGGCTTTACAACAATAATTATATCTCAATTTTAAATAAATTGGGATCGGCTACATAATTTTTCATTGATTGTATATCATCTAAATTATTTCATCACGAAATAAAAAAGGCTTTGATTTGAAAATCTTTCTTTTTCATAAATCAGACAATTAAAGTTGAAAATTGGCACCACGTGGCCATTCGATTGAATATGTGACACAAAATAACTCAATTCGCCTTAAGGATGGTAGAATGGTTAAAACTAAAATGATCATAACTTTTGACTCAAGTCTTGGATTGATAAGAGGTTTGCGGTGTTGAAAAGAAAACTCAAAACCTTTAATTTGAAATATAATGGGACACATAATTCTTCATATTCTAAGAGATATTCATGTTTGAAGTTGACTCAAGTAAAATCTTGTACCAAAACTTTATCGTTAAGGAAACTTTCAACTCAAATTTGTGCTAGAGGATTCTTATGTCTTTTATTCATCTCCAAAACACTTCCACACTTGGGAATTGTTTTTAACTCCTATGCACGATTAGAAATCACCGGTATGGACCTATATACATATGCAGTAAAATTCGTGTCTTAGCTGAAATTTTTCGGAATGTTACAATATCTCCCCCTTGGATCATTCGTCCTCGAATGAAGGTCATAGTTAGAATGAAGAATGAATGAAACTACTCTTGCTATCTTTTTGATATCTGAAACTTGACTATCAATATACATGAAATGGATTCTTACTAAGACTTTGGAACTCAACTAGAGCACGCTTGAAACGAATGTTCACATAAGATTACAAGGTCACAAATCACTGAAGTTTCTAAGAATCACTATAAGAATAAATTTACTACCTCGAACATTCTAATCGGAATTTATAATAACCTTTTGAGGAAAGAATCACAAGCATGATTCATGTGAGACATCTGGATATGATGCACTATCAAGATATGAGTACCTTAGTCAGTTGTCATGGGTTCACAAAGCATGGATGATATATGAGCCACTTTCTATCTGAAGCTATTTGATATGAAACATGGGTACCTTGGACATTAAGTAAGAATAAGACTCCTGTGTCAGCCTTATCAATGTGGGCCAGAGTTTAACTGAGTTTAGACAAATCTTGGTAAGGCGGACAAACCTCAATGCTGAGTCTAGGTAAATTTCATGTGGTGGTGCAAACCTCAGCGAGAATGTTGAGTCCATAAGAGGGGGTGTATGTGACACAAAAAAATGTGCATCGACAAAATGCAAGAGAGATGATGAGTATATAAGTAAGCAACCATACCCACTAGTGACACGTTTTAAAGTTGTGCGAGCCTAGATTCAAACTGGACAATATCACTAGTGGGTTGGATCGTTACATTAGATATAATATTTATTATAAAATAATTATTTATTTAATTTTAATAAGGAATTAACTAGATCATATATTCGTCTAGCATTCCATATACTTTCATAGTAAAGGATTTAGTATAAGAGTTTAGTTTATAGACGAATGATTAAATCATCGATTTTTATAAATAGAAAATTATGTTCACAATCTAATATGAAGATTGGACAAGTCATCGGTATAATTGTAGCATAAGACAAAATATAATTTATCTTAACTATAAAACGGTATAATTTCAACTTTTTGTGCTAGTACATTTTGTATATATTAAGTGGTCCAAACATAAATAAGTATTTTATACCGACTTATTAAAATAAATTTTCAAGTACATTTAATATGCTTATCCTTTTAATCTTGATATAATTATTATTAATTGTGTATATTATTTATTATTATAATTCATTAAAATGTGGGATTCTGTTGTGAATCAATATGCCAGATAAATTGGATGATGACAATATACATTTGTAAAATAATAGTTAGTTGAAGGAAGTCATGTCTTAGTTTGCAACAATCTCTAACCTAAAAATTATTAAACCCTAAACCTACGTCATCACCGCTTCTAATGGCCACTCCGGCCACTAGACAGCTTCCCAGGGAGGCTGCTCAGCAAAACCTTGCTAACAACCCAACGCCAGCCACAGGAGGAATGAATTATGATGCCACTTTACAAGCTGCGACCCTAAAAAAGCTACTGATACCGCGAAAGCCTATATCTTATTTTCATGGTGAACCACGAGTAATTTGGGAGGAGGAGGAAGTTTTACATATGATAGTGAATGAAGATCTACAATTTGCCATGATAGGGAAATTCTCTTATGGATGGCTTGATTTACAGGATCTGTGAAAATTGTTGCCAAAACAATGTGAACTCAAGAACGATTGCACTATTGGATACTTGAGTAGTAGATACATTCTTAATCGTGCATCAAGTATGGAGGACTATGTCCATTTACTGTCAAAGCGTATTTTTTACATAGGCCACAAGAACTGGTACTATCTGATGTGTACCCTTAAATGGGATCCATTGTTTGATCCAGAAAAGGAAACCACGATTGCTATTGCATAGATATCTTTTCCATCGTTGTCCCCAAATTTTTTGAAAAAGAAACGATGTTCTCCTTAGCAGCTGCAGTAGGAAAGCCATTGCTAGTGGATATGGCTACATGAAATAAGACAAGACTTAGTTGTGCGAGAGTGAAGGTAGAAGTGGATTTGCTTGTGGAATTCCCCAAAGAATCAACATTGGCGTGAGAAACAAGGCAACGAGTGAAATCAAAGAAAAATGGATTCAAATCAACTACGACTATATCCTGAAGTATTGCAAGAACTGTAAGGTACAGGGGCATAATGAGAAGGAATGTTATGTGTTACATTCAGAATTGTACCCGAAGGAGGAGGAAGTAGAGGGTGAACACAAATAACAGAAGGAGAAGAATGAAAAATGCAGTAATGATAAGAAAGCTGATATGGGATCACAGAAGGAGATAAGAGACAAAGGGAAAGACATGAAGAAAGAGTTTTAGGAACAAAAAAATAGAGGTGGGGGCGAGGTAAGTACACTAACAAATGGGGTCTGGTTCAATGATGGAACCAAAAAGATAATCGAAAGGAAGGGGAAAAAGTTGTTAATGCCAATAAGTACAGTACCCTAGAGAACAAAGATGAATCCGAGGAAACTCAAGGCAATCAGAATGCTGGAGAAACAGAGGTGCCAAAGGAGTCAGCGAAGAAATGGGTGGAGGAATCTTTTGGTAAGCAAAAATTACCAAGTGCTGGAAAAAGTGGCAGCAAAGCAAATGAGGTGGAAAAAGATGATGGAAGGGCTATAGAAGAGAATTCACAAAGAAAAGAGGCAGACGGTAATTATAATAATGAGGCAAAATTAAGGGAGGGAAATGGAGATCAATGGGGAAAGGAATGAAAATGACAAAGTTGGGGAAGAGGAAAATTCTAAAGCAATGGAGGTCACAAGAGACTCAGGGGAGTTGGAGTGTTACGCCTCAAGCCTATACCTTGGACGTGGCCGGCACTCTAGAACTATTTTTGATCCCAAAGCGAATCATTGGCATGGCTGACTATTTAGCGGAAGACTTATTCAAGCAATAATAAGCATTAGAACATAAATCGATCTCAAAGAAAAAAACTCAATAAGAATGTCTGAAAGTACTCAATGTTATTAATAAAACAATTTGCAAAACATCTCAAAATAAAAGGGAAATACTGAGAGACTCCTCAACTCTAACTATCTATGAAGCCTCTAATACTAGGATTGATGTCGGTACAAGACCCACGACAACTCAACAATAATCGAAAAATAAATGTGAAATCCTCTAGAAAGCAAGGAGGCTCACCAAAGATATTTGAAGAGCAAAGTGATCTCAACGAAATGCCTGTTGATGATCCTGAACACATGTATCTGCATCATAAAAGATGCAGCTCGAATGATATCAGTACATTGAATGCACGAGTAAGCAATATAGTCGAGGCGAAATAACTGAATGAAAGGACTGCAATAGATAACAATATACTCAAGCTGAATGTAAAGAAATAAAGGAGTTAAATCGTTTAAAACTTTACAAGTACTTACTCATTCTCTGAAGCTCAACATAATAAGTGATACAGTAAAAGTACACTTTAACTCTATTTGGGAGATTCTCTAATCGATAACCATCACTATGAGCTACATGATGATACATCGTCTCGCCCACGCTGCTAGAACTGTCCTATACCGTGTCGGGGAATAGAACCTCTCAACTAAGTGGATCCACTAAGCAATAAGGATTCATCTAAGAAATAAGATCATGTATCCATATTGGCAAGACATGGTTTATGAGGATTTTAAGTTATCTGAACTCATCCCCATATCGGTGCTCAATACTGCTCCCAATAATATATACTCATACTCAAATGTATAGAACATACGCTTTCTCTATTTTGAGGTAATTACTCAAAATATCCTCTTAAAAGAGGTAATTGCTATAAATATCTCTGAACTCATAAACTCTTTTAGAAATCAAAGTTTCTCTTTTCTCAATGTAACAAAATAATACATTTAGGACTACTTAGTTCCCTTATACTCTTTCTCAAATCATTTTTCAAACTCTTTCTCAAGACTTCTCTTTGCTTTCTCATAACTCAGTTTAAAATAATTATGTTTGTTTAAAAGATTCTCAATAAGAACTAAATGAATACTCAGGGATAGGGTTCATGCTGAAGAATAGACATGAACAATCAACTCAATAAATCTCAATGCACAATATACAACAATTCAATAATTAGCAATAGAAATTCAATAATCAGGAATTCATAAACTCATAACTCAACATCAACTCATGTCAAGAATACTCAAATCTAAGGATAGAACCCTAGATTAATCCTTTTACTAATTTGAAAGTAGATGTAGGGTGTGAGGACGAACTAGTCCAACACTATGATAGCCTTACATACCTGGAAGAACAAAGTTCTTAGCGAAATCGACGAAACTTGAAGAACGCTCGAAATCCCAGTTTTTCTCCTCTTGGAACCTTGCTGTAATGACTTGAAGTGTTAATGAACGTAAAAGAACTGATTAACACTTTCTAAGCCCTTAATTAGGTGTAAAACGTCATGGTTTGGGCTTAGAATAGGGATTAAAATGACGTAGTTTAAGTATCAAATGCATTGGGGAAAGACCAAAATGACCCCACCAAGAATCTTTTGAGCGTATTATGGATCTTAGGAGGAGACATCATTATTCATACATAGCCCTAACAGAACATTTTCAAGGGCCTCAAGAGTTAGAGAAGTATAGGAAAAAACTAGGGATGGAGAATGCAGTGGTGAACACATCTTCAAAAATATGAATTTTCTGGAATACGGAATGGGAGGGTGAAGTGGTACGAGACTTGTTTCAATAGATCTCAATCAAATTTAGACATGTAATATGTCAGAAGGAGATTGTTACTACAGCAGTGTATGACATGTGTAATGCACTAGAAAGACTATAACTTTTGGAAGATCTGGAAGAAATTGGAGAAGTTGTAAAGGTGCCTTGGATTGTAGGTGGAGACGTCAATGTAATTTTGGATGAAACAGAGAAATTAGGAGGACTACCAGTTACACAACATGAAATTGCTGATTTTGCTCAATGTATCAGTTCTTGCAGTCTTTCTGAGATCAATTTCAAAGGTAGTTCTTACACTTGGTGGAATGGCAGGATTGAGGAGGATAGTATTTTTCAAAAGGCTTGATAGGGTGCTAGGGAATCAGGAGTTTTTGTATGCAACAGTTTCCACCAAGTGAAATTCATCACTTGATAAGACAAGGGTCAGATCATGCTCCGTTGCATATGATGTGTAAGAGCTTACATGAAAAAATAGTGAAACCTTTTAGGTTTTTATACTTTTGGACAAAACACAAGAAGTTTAAGGAGGTGGTGCAGCAACAATGGTCTACCAATGTGATAGGAAGCCCATTCTATGTAGTTCAGCAGAAGATGAAAAACCTGAAGCGGGCACTATCAAACTGGAGCAAGGAAACATATGTAACATCTTTGTGAAAATAGTGACCCTAGAGGATATTATTAAAGTGAAGGAGAACCAAATTGAGGTGAATCCTACGGAGGCAAATAAGGAAGAGCTAGCTGAAGCTGAGGAGACAGTCAGGAAATATTATCAGATAGAAGAAGAGTATTGGAAGCAAAAAACTGGGATGCGGTGGTTTAAAAAGGGAGATATAAACACAAAATTCTTTCACTCCTATGTGAAAGGAAAAAAGAGAAAATTGATGATATCGGAGATTCAAACGGATCAGGGGGGACAAAATATATACTACACAAAACATTGGAGAGGAGGCAGTAAAGGTGTTTATGGAGCAGTTTAAAGCTGGGCAAAGAACTGAAATTTTTTCTATGTTGAAGGTGATCCCTAGAATTATAATGGTAGAGAAAAATGAAGAAATGACAAAGGCGCCATCAATGGATGAAGTGAAGGAGGCAGTATTCAGCTTAAACAAGGACAGTACACGTGGGCCAGATGGATTCTCTGGCGAATTTTTTCAGTCCGCAAGCAGATAATTAAAGGGGGCATTTGGAGGATGGTAACGACCTTCTTTTGTGGTAGTAAAATTCTCAAATTTATCACTCACACAAATGTGTTGCTTATTCCTAAGAAGGAGAAAGTTACTAAATTCACAGACTTAAGACCAATTAACCTTAGCTCTTTTGCTAACAAGTTTTTGTCAAAAGAGTTGCATGCGAGGATAGTACCAGTTCTTCCTAACATAATATCAAAGAATCAGTCAGGATTTATGAAAGGAAGAATCATTGCGAAAAATGTTCTTCTTGCTCAAGAGATTATTAGAGACATTAATAGAAGGAATGAATTTCATAATGTGATGGTGAAATTAGATATGACAAAAGCATATGATAGGTGTCATAGATCTTCCTTACAAAAGTTATGAGGAATTTTTTATTCGATGAAAGAATTATTGATATGGTATGGAAATTAATATCAAACAATTGGTACTCTATGTTGGTTAATGAACAGACCTTTGGATTCTTTGAATCAACTAGAGGATTGAAGCAATGTGATCCCCTATCACCCATATTGTTCATCATAGAGGTGGAGGTATGCTAGCCAGAAGTCTTAACAGACTAAATGATGATGTGAATTTTAGAAGATTTGTCATGCCTAAATGGAACAAAGAGATTAATCACCTGTCTTATGCAGATAATAAAATATTATTTTTTTCAGGGCATGAGAGGCCGATGAGGAAAATTATGAAAGTGCTGAGGGGATATGAATATGTATCAGGGCAACTCATTAATCTCACAAAGAGTTGTGTATATTTTCATGAGAAGGTGCAAATTGCTGACTGCCATAAGATTAGGAGAATCACTGGTATATCTCAAGGAACTTTTCCATTTACATACCTTGGATACCCTATCTTTTATGGGAGGAGGAGGATAGCACACTTTGAAGATCTGATAAAAAAAGTGACCAAACGAGTTATGGGATGGTAGAATAGGTTGCTAACATACGAAGAGAGGTATGTATTAATAGCTCATATTTTACCGTCAATGCCTATTTATCTATTATCAGCGATAAATCCTCCTAAAGGGGTAGTTGATTAGATTCACAAGATATTAGCCAATTTCTTTTGGGGAAATTTCATGGGAATCATTATGCTTGCCTAAGGATGAGGGGGGCTTGGGATTTAGATCGCTCCATGATGTTTCAGATGATTTGTTTGCTAAGCTTTGGTGGGTGTTAAGAACTTCCATCAATTCACTATGGAGTGAAATCATATAGAATAAATACTGCAAAAAGTGGCATCCTATTATGGCTCAGGGAACTAAAGCCTCGCATGTGTGGAGAAAAATGGTTAAAATCAGGGAAGAGGTAGAACATAATATCTGATGACAAATCAAATCGGGAGAAGCGAGCTTCTGGTATGACAACTGGACAAAGCAAAGGGTATTGTACTATGTTCAAGAGGACAGAAGAGGGGAAGAGGAGATGGAAGTCAGGAGTTTCATAGTTGGAGATCAGTGGGACGGGGAAAAGCTACTAAACTATGTATCGGAGGAAATGACTGATCATATTATGACCACCATATCGCCAGCAATTAGTAGTGGAGATCAGGACAAATCATGGTGGATGAGCAATGCAAATGGGGTTTTTCTGTTAAATCACCACGGAAAGTTATGAGGAAGAAAAGAGAAAAGGAACAAAAATATGCATTAATATGGATGAAAGGGCTGTCATTTAAGATTATTTTTTTATGGAGATCATGGAAAGGGAGGATTTCCACTGATGATAGTTTGAGAAGGATGAGAATTAATATTGTATTCCGATGTTGGTGTTGTGAAACACAACAAATGGAAACAATGTCAAACTTATTTCTAACCGCCTACATAGTCCAAAAGTTGTGGAGGTACTTTGTTTCTTGTGCAGGTCTAGACATAGAAGGCAAAAATCTAATGCAGACTATCAAGTGTTTGTGGTATGCTGAAGCTCCTAGCAAACTTAGGTTTGTCTTTAGAGCCATACCAGCTTTGATATTGTGGAGTCTATGGAAAAGAAGGAATCATATTAAGCACAGAGGACAGATGAATTTTGAAGGACTGGTGCATCAAGTGACAAAGCATAACAAATGTTGATAATAGGGAGAAGTGCAGAAATTAAAATAACTGGGAAGTCTTGGTATGAGGTGGTAACAATACTAGGAACTTACAAGCCTAGAATTTATTACTACATTATACAATGGAAACCACCATAGGTTGGTCAGGTAAAATGTAATACCGATGGAGTAAGTAAAGGAAATTCAGAGGAAAGTGCTTACAGATTTTATTTTAAGGACATGAATGGGGACATACTTCGTGCTCAAGCTAAAGGACTAGAAATTGATACCAATATAGAAGCTGAGGCGAGAGAAATACAAGAAGCTTTGAAGGTCAGTGCTGAGAAAAGTTATCAGAATCTAGTGATTGAAACAGATTCTTTAACTTTAAAGAATGTCATACAAAGGATTTGGAGGGTTCCATGGGAAATTGCAGAAATAATGGAAGATATAATGAAGGAAATGCGTCTACAAAAGGCTAAAATCAAGCATATTTTCAGAGAGGGCAATCAAATGACAGATTATTTAGTTAACTTAACTATTAATCACACAAAGACACAAAAATTCAAGAATTTTTCAGAGCTACCAACAACTGATAAATGCATCATTAACATGGATAAAACACATATTTCAGCTATCAAATTAAGAACAAAGGAAATTAAATATCATGACGACCCAGCAACAGACATATAGACAAATAGGGAAAGGGAGCAGTAAGACTATCAACATCAGAATATATCCTCAGAAGGGGCTCATTACAGTTGCTAGAAATATTTTTTTGCTAATCTATGTTAGCACACAAAAACTTTCACCAAAAAGCAGGAATACAACGTCATCTTCTATATTCAAGCAGAGAGGTCAGCCAAATTCGAACAACTACCACCATGGTCTCCAAACACTGGTGGGCATGTTACCTCCTAAGCAATATCAAGGAAAGAGTCAGGGGCAAATGATCCAAACAAAAAAGGAAGAGAAGGAAGAAGACATATATTTTTCGTAGTGAGTACTCTTGTGTGAACTGCGAAACATGGAGAAGTAGAGGAGCAAGATGGAAACACACCCAGAGAAGGAGGCGACGAAGAGTACGGTTCCGACTACTGCCGGAAGGGAGCATTTGGGAAGCTGAGCTGAAAATGGAAAGGGCGACAGAGGTGGATGATGTTAGGGATTCTTTCCTAAGTATAGGCAAAGGATTTGGTCTGGGTTGCGCCTTGATTTGGCGTTCATGGACATGTAATTATTGGGCTTTTTGGCCAAACTGGTTTCGTTTCTGATATTTTTATTAATAAAATGGCCCTCTAGGCCACCAAAAATTAATGCTAAAAAATGTCTTAGTTTAGAAATTGATGATACACTTTTATGAAAGCTTATAAATTTTCATATGTAAATCCTGCAGGTAGATTTACATACGACATTTGAAATAAGTTAAGCAAAAGTGTAAAGCAAATAAGCAATAAATTATTTTTTTCTATCTTCATCTTAACTTATTATCTTTTGTATCACTATCTTTTCCATAATCACATTTACTTAACAACTTAAATAGTTGACGCTAGAAACAAAAAAATATATTTTAATTTTCAATAACGTCAATAATCTTATCATGAATATATCAGCATCCCATCAACCATCAGGTGCCAAGAAAAGAAAGAAATTAAAAGGAAAAGAGATTTTTTTCATAATACTATAGCAACAAAAAAATTGTTCTTGTAATCTTATTCAGTAAAACTAGCACAAATATCATACTATCGAATAAACACAAATGTTAATCAAGCATCAGACTACTAATTTTATCATCAAAATTTAAAATTGCAAGCAAAACAGCAATCATAGTAATACCAAGAATATTGTGGATATACAAATTAATGAACAAAGAACTTGTAAAAGATTTTTAAATTGCAACTCTTCAAAAAAAATTCAATAGTCTACCTATGCATTATTTTAGTTTATAATCACCAAAATCAATTGTCATCACCATTAGGCATAATTCACAATCATTAACACTAATCATTATTACATCCGCTAATCACTATCAATAATTACCACTATTAATTCAACATTATATATCGCTAATCATCATCATCATTTACCACCGTCATTATCTATCATATCATTCTTTTGAGAAATAATTTTTCATAAATGTTAAGATAAATAATTCACTTGTGGTGATCTGAAAATGCATTTTAAATAAGTGTTGGAATAACAAATTTGGTATGCTTATTATAAATTTGTTATTTGGGACAAAGAAAATTGTTATGACATAATTGTGTTGTATAAAGATCATGTGAATTTTGTTTTGATGTTAATTAGATGTTCACACAAGTTATAAAAGAGACATTTGAAACATTTCAAGTGTGGGGGTGATTGGATTATGATTAATAGTCAATAATATTTGAAGAGGTTTAAGGTAAAAATTATTTCTTCAACACTCAGAAGATATATCTTTGATGTATTTGACATGGTAGTTATATTTACAACTTGACAATTTTAGCAATGATTAGTTGTTTAAACTGCCAATGTGAATTGTTGGATATTTTGTAGTATATAAATGTCTTAAATTGAACAGATGTATCTGTTCGTGAAAGAACATGACTGTCATGAAAAATCATTTGTTCATGAAAGAACATGACATTTATGAAAAGTCATTTGTTCATGAAAGAACATGACCATGACTCTTATGAAGAGTCATCTGTTCATGAAAGAACGTGGCTCATATTATGAAGAGTCATCTCTTAAGTTCTATAAATATAAAGACTCTCTAGAAGTAGTCGAAGAAAAAATCTACATGTATAAACAAAGGGTTTTGTTGTATCTTTGAAGAGAAATGTTTGTATTCACCCCAATCTGTATATGAGCAATATCTCTTTAGAGAAAGTGTTTACACACCTCAAAGTCATCTTCTTCTTCAATTATATTTCCTACTACTAATTTTTTCTAACAATTTTAAAGAGATATTAAATTTGAAGAAGATATCGTAAGTAATGACAATGAGCAGAGAGAATTCGAAGTCAGATAGAGTGACAGAAGAGTGGAGTTACATCCCTAAGGATGCACCAATCAATTTCATGGTTACAGATATGGGTTTGGATCCATAAGTGTGGGAGAATCTTTTGGATTTCAATCTAGATAAGAAGAAGAGTATATCCAGACTATCTCTTGGTTATGCTCCATTAAGAGTACTTTGTGGCTAATTTGGTCTGGCATTTTGAGTGGAACGCTCTGGATGGAAATACTATTGATCTATCTAAGAAGCAGGAACTCATCGTTATGATGAAGAACTTGTGTGCTCACACCAACAAACTTGAAGGTTGCATTCTAAGAAGTGAGAATTTTCATTATTTAAGAAAAATTCATTGTGACAATCGTAAATTGAATAAATGGAAAAGTGGTTATAGAATTAGAGCAATGGATCAAAAAGGAATCATGAAAATCGGGTTCTATTTTCTTAGCTTCTCTTGTTATTTATTTATGAAATTTTATCCTCTGAAATTTTTGAGAAATGATTTTTCATAAATGTTAGGATAAATATTTCACTTGTGATGATCTTAAAATGCATTTTAAATAAGTTTAGGAATAACATATTTTGTATGCTTATTATAAATTTGTTATTTGGGACAAAGAAAATTGTTATGACATAATTGTGTTGCATAAAGATCATGTGAATTTTGTTTTCAAGTTATGAGATGATATGTATATATATATATATGAATTCCTTTATTTTGATGGATAATATCTATACTTGAAAGTTATTAGAATAATTTGAAATTAAGGGTAATGATAATTCTTTATTAGATCATTTTGTATTCATTAAAGGTTGAAGACTTTGTCTTCTTATTAAATGTTCATGTGTTATAGTATTAGAACACTATAAATTTGACAACAAGCTAAGATGATCTACTGATGTTAATTAGATGTCCACACAAGTTATAAAAGGGACATTTGAAACATTTAAAGTGTGGGAGTGATTGGATTATGATTAATAGTCAATAATATTTGAAGAGATTTAAGATATAATTTTTTTCTTCAACACCTAGAAGATATATCTTTGATGTATTTGACATGATAGTTATATTTACAACTTGATAATTTTAGCGATAACTAGTTGATTAAATTGCTAGTGTAATGATTAGGCTATAAGCCTTTGTAGAAATATTGTGTAATTTCGTGAAGTAGTATCACTTGAAATGTTGTGACTTTCATGAAAAAAAGCATATGTTGTATGATAACTTTTGTATAGACATGGCCATTTATACATAGATAAATTGTTGTGTTGGTGATCTATAAATAGTGAATCATCTAATGATAATGATAAAATCCATATATGTTGGATTTGTAACATGTATGAACGTGCCATAAGTTTTGCATCAAAGTAGGCTTAAATTTCATAGTGGAATAAGAACACATTTAGCATATAAATGCTTGAAAAGAAATAAATGGTTGGAAAAAATATGATTTTAAAATGTTATGGCAACAACTGATACAACCATTCTAAGCTATTGAGATAATGATGATATCTGTGATATGTCTATGTGAAAGATTTGTTTATGATTTATATTATTCTTGTAAAACTTTGTTTCAAAAGATACAGTATAATAAATGTGTAACTGAATAAGGCTAAAATCCTTAAATAAAATACAAGTGATGGAAAATCAACTTTGAGTTAGTATACACTCTAACAATAAGGTCAACGGGTAATAACAAGTTACTTTGTATTGCTAAAGCATAAGTCTTCTCTATTAGAGTCTTGATTCAAGTGCACTGCATACTGTTATGTGAGAAGTTGAGAAGTTGTTAAATGCTTGAAATAAAAGGGGCATAGTGACAAACTCCATAGTGCAGACTGTTACACGGAAGTTGAATTAGTTCTTAATGAAATTAGTAAATGTCTACAGTAACAGAGACATAGTAGCTAATTTCACCTATATATATATATTGAAGTGGTGCCATTTCGAGCAAGATCTAAAGGGTTGGTTTTGTAAATATTCATGAAATCAGGATGAGCTCATGGCCATAAGCGTGCAAAAGTAAATACTGGGGTTTCTAAGCTACAAATAATATTATGTGTGTGATATTTTTGGTTTTGACACATGGAGTTGTGGTTCAAATCTTTTAAGATACCAATTACTTCGTCAGAACTTTAAAGTATTTGCACTAACGGAAAGTTCAAATCTATTATAAGATACTCTCTGGTATGCACGATATTATGAAAAATATTACAAACTAGTGGGGGATTGTTGGATATTTTGTAATATATAGATGTCTTAAATTGAACAGACATATTTATTTGTGAAAGAACATGACTGTTATGAAAAGTCATTTGTTGATGAAAGAACATGACATTTATGAAAAGTCATTTGTTCATGAAAGAACTTGGCCCTTATGAAGAGTCATTTGTTCATGAAAGAACATGACTCTTATTATAAAGAGTCATCTCTTAAGTTTTTTAAATATAAAAACTCTCTAGAATTAGCCTAAGAAAAAATATGCATGTATAAACAAAGGGCTTTGTTGTATCCTTAAAGAGAATTGTTTGTATTTACCCCAATCTATATATGGACAATATCTCTTTAAAGAAAGTGTTTACATGCCTCAAAACCATCTTCTTCTTCAATTATATTTCCTACTATTATTTTTTCTAACACATTCTACTATTAATTATCAGCCACCACCAATAATTACAACTACTGTTAATCATTGTTGCCAACCACTATACCATAAAATACTATCCACGACAACCATCATTAGTCAATATCATCTCAAATCGATACACACAATCACCATAGTTAGTTATCACCACCACCAATCGTCATATAAAAATTTTAAAATATTTTACTGATATAATATTAGATTAATTTAGTATTTTATTTGAATTTTATATATATATATATATATATATATATATATATTATTTATTAAACAAAGACAAATTTTATATATTCAAATGTTAAGAGAATAAATAATTTTATCTGTTTAGTATTTAAATCTTAATGCAACATCTTAATATTCAAATTCAAGTCTCTAAATCTTAATGTGAATTAGATACTTTTATACCTACTAAGAGATGTATTATTTTTTAAAAAGAAAAAATGCAGCTATTGAGCTGAAATCTTAATATTCAAATTGAGACATCACTAAATGCAAAGAACGAGTCCTTGATTGCTGTTAGTGTGGCATTTTCAACAATTGCCTACTTTATTATTATAAGAATTGTGTTCCTTAAAAACAACTGGTAGTTGTTAGCTCAAAAAATTACTCCTAATTTAAGAATGAGTTTTGTTGCATATAAAAATGATTGAGTTATCACCGTTCACCATTACCAATCGTCATATAAAAAATTTTAAAAATATTTTACTAATATAATATTAAATCAATTTAATATTTTATTTAAATTATATATTTATTTATCTTTTAAACAAAGACAAAATAAATAGTTTTATATGTTTAGTATTCAAATCTGGTATTCGGTGGGAAAAGATGCCACCTACTAATTTTGCGTTCTTAAAAAAAAATGCCCTTTGATAGCGGCAATTCACATGTATATATTCTCATAAAATTTCAATACTATGTAGCAGCGTGGCCCGTTTTGCTTGAACTTGAAATTGGTGAAAT
Organism: Solanum appendiculatum; assembly: GCA_018342035.1. Taxonomy (NCBI): domain Eukaryota; kingdom Viridiplantae; phylum Streptophyta; class Magnoliopsida; order Solanales; family Solanaceae; genus Solanum; species Solanum appendiculatum. Next base: position 273,952 of record JAGDQO010000879.1, on the reverse strand, counting down.
TTGATATGGCTGGGAAGGTTATGCATGTTGTTGAATGACTCTTAGCTTGAAGGTATTTTCACCTATTCTAGTGTCTCTTGAAGCATTGAGAGTATGATTATTTCTAGAAGAGAGCTTGCTTGGAAATAACTTTTAAATTGAGCACTAGCAGAGAGTTATAGCTTGGAAGTAACTTTTAAATTGAGCATTAAGTTTGAGGTTAAAGAAGATAATTATATTTAAGTAAATAGTATCTAGGCCTCGAATTGATCATCTGAGTAGAAAAATTGAGTGTCGTATACATATAAAATCTCATTTGATGCCTAGTGAGTAGACCATATGGATTTTGAGTCTTTAACGTAATTATAGTTGTTGATTTTCACATTATGATTCCATGCCAATTAGTTGAACTTTCAAAGACTTGTCTGTGTCTGTAAAAGAGAAGAAGGCTATACTATGTACTGAATTTTATGTTTTGAGTAATGATTTGCCATATTATCTTGTCTTATTCCTTTTTGCTGTAAATTGTTTTAAAAAGGCTAGCTGCTCTATACTCAGTAGTAGCAACACTACTACTACTACTAATATTAAAACCTTTTTCTTTGCTTGTTGCAACATGTGGAAGTTCCTGTGCCTACTCCGAAGAAAGATCAAGTCTTGGTAAAACTGGAGGCTACAAGCATAAATCATGTTGACTGGAAAATTCAGAAGGGCATGCTTCGTCCACTTCTTTCTCCCAAGTTTCCTTTTATTCCTAGTAAGTTCAATCATCAATTACATCACTGTGTTTTAAGTGCTTTTTGTTTTGGGTTCTCAAATGTCAGCCTTAGTATGAGGATCTTTGTCTAAGTATTCTCAAACACTGTATGCTACCTATCAAAAATCATCTCCTTTGACAAGTTAATATAGTTTTTCTTCTTCTTTCCTTTTCTAGACCCTGGGCTGATATAATAGAGAATTTCTTTTGGGTGTTCTTTCCTAGGAATCACATAGAGTGTATATTAGTCAATAACTTGTGTTGAAGCTATTCTGCTATGGAGTAATTTCCCATATGCATTTTATTCTTGTTGATTTTGTGAAGAGCTTAGGAGCAGATGAAGTTCTTGATTACAAGACCCCACAGGCCATAAATATGATGCAGTGATTCACTGCATAACAGGCATCCCTTGGTCTACCTTTGAGCCTAATTTAAGATCGATCTAACTCCTGGAGCTAGCTCCATATGGACCTTTGCAGTAAAGAAATTAACCTTCTCAAAGAAGCAGTTGGTGCCACTGTTTGTAAATAAATGCGAAGAAGGAGAACCTGGAATTGCTTGTTAGGCTTGTGAAGGAAGGGAAACATAAAACAGTGATTTCCTCTGAGCAACGCTGAGGATGCTTGGAGCAGGAGTATCGACGGACATGCGACAACAAAGATTTTTGTGGAGCTATAGAGTAGTGGTCTCCCAAATTATACATACATGTGCATTATGACCAGTTAACAACTTTTATTTGCCTTGTATGCATGTCAGTTTGTCAACTGTTTTTTTTTCTTTCATAATGCTGTTCCATTTTGTTTTCTTTGCATTTTGACAATGATTCATTTTCTCGACTGGGTTCTATGCTATGATAAATGGAAAACCAAACAGTTTAATTGAAAATAATAGAGTGGATTTTAAATCGACTGTCACCCAAAATAATTACTCAAGAGACTACTGTCTACTTTCCACAGTATCTTGTCCAATCATACTTTCAGTTCCAAATGTAAACCACAAATTGGATTAATTGACTTCCAAATGTGAATAACAATTGGATGATTACTTTTAAAAGTTAGTGTTGATGATAATTGGTAGTGTTTAGCGATAGTTCTTTATAGAAGCTTTTGAAAAAAGAAAAAGTGTTTGAATGATTGTTTTGCCAAGTCATTTTTCATGATAAAAACAACCTCTAATAATAAAGGGATTTACGACAATAATTATATCTCAACTTTAAAAAAATTGGGATGGGTTATATAATTTTTCATTGATTATGTATCATCTAAACTTATTTCATCTAAAAATAAGAAAGGCTTCTATTTTAATTTGAAAATATTTTTTTTTCATAAGTCAAGACAATTAAAGTTGAAAAATAGGCACCACATGGCCATTCGGTTGAATATTTAATACAAAATAACTCAATTCCCTAGTGGTAAAATGGTTAAAATTTATGATTATTCACTTAATTCAATTTATTTTAAATGTGTTGGGTAAGTGATCATTCAAAAGTGGATCGACTCATATTATCCATTATACAATATGGATAACCTATGTGTATCCAACAACTACATTTTTCTCAAAATATGTAAAGGCATATGAATTCCAAAAAGTCCACTTATTAAAGGTGTGTTAGGTATGAAGATTTTTTTTTCTTTCAATTTTCTCATGTTTGGTCGACTTAGGCCTCATTTATTGCACTGAATTAGTCTGAATAGATCTCAATCATTAAGATATAGAATAAAGTCTTAATATTATTAGGGTAAGTTACATAAATCAAATAGTGTAAAGATAAATTACAATCTATCCCTACTTTTTTTCTAATTACAATAATCCCTTAAAATTAACTCAATCCGGATACATTAATGAAAGCGCGGATACATTAATACAAGCACGGATACGTTAATACGGATACATTATTAAAATAAAAATTAACTCATTTCGGATACATTAATGAAAGCTCGGATACATTAATACAAGCATGAATACATTAATACGGATACATTATTAAAATAAAAATTAACTCAATCCGGATACATTAATGAAAGCGCGGATACATTAATACAAGCACGGATACATTAATACATTAATACGGATACATTATTAAAATAAGGGATTTTAGTTATTTTTAAAAGATATAGGGACAAATGGAAAATAATATACTTAAAGGTGTGTACTTTAGTAATTTTCCATATTATTAATAGGTATTTTTGTGTCGGATATTGTTTAGCACCACTCTATCCACAATTACTAGCCACTAGCATTAACCACCTCTATCATCACAACAACCATTACCATTGTCAATCACTATTATCGTCGTTGATCTGGGGTGTACTTACGCATCCAATCACCATATTTTATCCATTTTAAAGCTGAGTTCTGAGTATAATCTTATTAATATCTGTGCTTATTGTATATTTATTGTGATGAGCTAAAAGATATGATTAGGTTGATTATAGACCAAAATGCAAGAAAAGATCCAAATAATGGATTCGAACGCAAAGCAAAGTGTTCCGAACTAAGACCCAGCCAAAATAGATTGCAGAAGTGGAGTACACAACGCAAATCGCTTAACTTCAAAAATTGAAATACGACCCTTGAACACTTAAAATATGACATACCACATCATTTTTAATTTATTAATCACTCTTCGTCTTACCACAAAAATATGAGTTAATTTAGATATTTTGAAAAGTCAGGTGTTACATTTTTACTAAAACATACTAATTTTGTTTTCATTGTTATTTTAACCAATCAAATTGATATCTATATATATATATATATATATTAATTCCATACACTAACTTAAGTCTACTACCTTCCAAGATAAAAATTTTAAAAAATTCAGTAACTAGCAAATTTGTGTATTTTTAATGAGGTTTAAAGTAATAAGATAAGTTAATTGGGTATTGTGAGATGTCACGATCCAAAAATCGGGTGTGATGGCACTTGTCCTATCCCATCAGGACAAGTCAGCCTAAACCCAACAAGCGAAAAAAAAAACAGTGAAAAAGGAAACAATATAAGCGGAAGTCTAACCAAACTTAAGCAAACCCCCAAGAGTGGTTGTCACATGTACAAGCCACTAACACAGAATTTTGAAAGATAAGAACAAGTCTCAAGTCTTTGTATCTCAAATAGAACAAAGCTAAATAGATAAGGAACGAGAGAGTTCGCCAGCGTCGAACAGCTACCTCCCAAGTCTCCTCGAAAAGCCTCGGGTAAGAAAGGATAACTGAAATCACGATCCTGGCTCAGAACCTACACAGGTGTAGAAGCAAGGGTGAGTACCAAACAACACGGTACCCAGCAAATCAACTAACAAAATAAGACAAATGTAATAAAATCCACAAACTCCCTTACTTCCAACCGAACCTCCGTAACTACAACCCGCAGGGAAATCAGCCCAACCTAAACTACACAGTTCATATAATACAAAGGTCAACAACAACTCAACAACATCACCGAAATAAATCCCATCAGTATCAAGTATATCAATTCCAGAGTCACAAGCCATAAACACAACTCCACAATCACAGTTCATAAACATAAGTCATAACTCGCAAGCAATCACAAAGTCAATCACAAGAATCATGTTCAACACACAATAATATGTATGAATGTTGATGCACATGCAATGCTCATGCATGTATCACAACCGCCAGCAGAAACATTGGCATCACACTCTCGCCGGTAGAAACCTCGGCATCACAATATCACTGGAAGAAACCTCGGCATCACGATGACAAGAGTAAGACAATGCAATGTCAAATATAGTGATGCATGTCTGTCCTACGATACACATCCGCTGAATCTCAGACCGAAATCCATGGGGGCCACACATGGACCATGTATTCGCTGGAACCATTTCCCATCGGCATAATCATCAACGCCGGAACCATTTCCCATCGGCATAATCATTACTCGCCGGAACCATTTTTCATCGGCATAATCATCACTTGCCGAAACCATTTTCCATCGGCATAATCATCAAAGTGTCTCATCATAGTGTTTCAGAACCAATGCACATAAGCATGTTCACACAAATAATGAGAGAATGATAGTGTTCACAGTCACAACGCAATTCATATCAATGCAAATCACATCACACTATCAACAATATATCAACATCAACAATTACATCATTTACAATAAGATCAATTGCCTGTTCTCCGATTCACTACTCCTTTCATCACAAGTAGGATTAATCACTAAGCAAGAGTTTCAAGTCTAGTCCCATAATCCACAATGAGCAAAAGACGTATTCATCAACTTCACAATCACATCGAGGCTATCATAGCATTTCATCAATTACACATCAATATCAAGATCACGGCCTATCACACTTTGGCCTAACACTTTAGCACACATTGCCATTTTATTAACCCCACCGATCAATTTAGATTGATTCATACAAGAATTCAACCCATACCTCAATCCCATTACTCCCCAACACAATTAAGAAAGAGAAATCCGAAATTCTACAAGATTCGCAAAGTTTTAGAAGTTCACTTGCCTTAACGGAAATCGCAATCAATCAACAACCGGAGCTTTTCCCTTCCGAAAGGGATCCAAAGCAACACAATCTATTCAAATTATGAATCACAATCAAATTTTGGAACCAACAACATCAAGAACACGAAATTCGGGTAAAGGGGTCCAAATGGCTCAAAAATCCGATTTCGAAAACAAGGTTTGAATCCGGAAATTCTCACATGAAAATGATCTTCAAAGCATTAGAAATTCATTAGTGAAAACCATTTTGAAAAAGGAGTTCAAACCAGCCCACAATCACAATTTGATCAAAATTCGAAGTTCATGCAAAAACCCCCCAAAATCTCACTTTAAAAACCAAAGTTCCAAGTTGAAATCATGATAAAATCAATGGGTAATCAAGGTTTAGAGTTAAAATCAGTTACCCAATAGGTTTCCACGAAAATCTCTCTTTCAAATCGCCTTCCCGAGCTTCAAAAGCTCAAATCAAGCTCGGGACCTCTAAAAATTCAACCAAGGCCGCCCCTAGAACTAAAATCATCCCTTAAATCCAACGGAGTTGTCGGAATCAAATTCCGAGCATCCGATCTTCGAATGTTAACCAAAGTCAACTCTAAAATCAAAATTTCACAATTTTCCAACTCAAGGCGTCAAATCCACGATACAGCCCCAAATCTGATTCCGTGAACTCTCCTAGACCAAATTCCACATTCCGGAGCTGATGGAATCGACGGAATCCTCATCCGAGACCTAAAACTTAGAATGACCCCAAAAACCACATTTTGACAACTTAAGCCTTTAGAATTCAAAACTTTCCAAAAACCATAACTTAAAAAGAAATTTCACAAATCAACTTCGGATATTAACCAAACATGACTCGGGGCAACTCTCGGGAGGGGTAAAACGGCCATTTTACAAAAATTACCAAAAATGACCTTCAGGGTCATTACAATGTAATTGAAATTTGTATAATTATTAGGATAATAATTACCAACCTAGTAACTACACAATCTAGTAATTACGTTGACCTATTTGTTTGTCACTGTGTAATTATAAATGTACTATTTGGTTGCACAACTGTAATCACAAGGTTATATTAAATTTTAAGAATAAAAATCAGATATCTAAAATAAAAAATTTATATTATACAAATAAAAGACTTTATAAATGTCACGACCCAAAATCACAAGTCGTGATGGTACCTATGTTCCCAACTGATAGGTAAGCCAACCCAATAAGTTAACCAATTCAACTTAAAATATAGAAAAGTAAGTAGCAAACAATATCTTTCATACTAAGTCTTTTAAATAAAATGCGGAAAACTGAAATACCACCCCAAGATTTAGTGTCATAAGTACAGAAGCTTCTAAACTACGATACAAGTCTAGAACTAAATGTCAACCTAGACGTAAGAAAAATCATGTCTGAATACTAAAAAAAATAATAACTAAAGACATAGAGGGAGGTGTGGGCCACAGAACGGCCAAGCAGCTCACCACAACTCCAAGATAACTCAAACTCAACTCTGAAAGCTCCACGAAATGCACTCGAATTCGAAATTCAATCTGCACCACAAAAGGGTGCAGCAAGTGTAGTATGAGTACGAAATCACGTGTACCTAGTATATCTCATAACCGACAATGAAGAAGTAGTGATAGGAGTATATAAGAAAATAATCATTTAATTTAATAAGTCAGCATTATACTATCAATTAAGTTTTCATCAAATAGGGATAATCAAATGTCACGTAATGTCCAACATCAATAAAACACATACTTAAACAAGAATGAAGGATGTAATGAGATGCAATGCAATGTGACACCATGAAATGATATGCCTCAGATGCCAAGTACTCTCTCAACTATATATACATGATACTCCTCGGAAATACATCGAGAGTTCATGACCCATGGGGGACTCGTGAGGTTCATAAACCGACACGGACGATCTCCACTTGTCTGTGCGGACGATCTCAACGCACTATCATAAAATCACATAATCTCCAGCACAGACGATCTCCACGTGCCCAACTTATAATCATAACCAATCCCTCGCACGGATGATCTCCACGTGCCCAAATTATAATCATAACTCGATCTCAACACGGACAATCTCCACGTGTTAGACCTTTACTCATACTCAATTTCATGTCAATGCATGTGCACAATATGATATCGATAAAAGGGGGTGATGCAGCATCTCAATAATTCAAATGTCGCTATGACATATAATCACCTCAATTATCACAATTATACTGGTTCAATAAAGAAACACAACCACACAAAAGAAATCAAGTCACTAAATACATCAGCTAATGCCCACATTTTTGGCATTCTCGAATTACAATCTATCATATTATAGTAATAAACTTTCTCTTTAATAATACTGGTACTCGTACCAATGCCCGTCACACCATTGGTACGAGACTCCCATCTTTCACCCTTACCCATTGTCTATTTCATTTTTAATCTTTTATTAGAAAACATCCCTCAACGAAGTCTAGTAAGTCTTAACATACCTAAAGTGCTGAACACATGTCACGAATCCTCAAGATATTGCATTTCCCTTTCGCAAAGCTTCAGAGTATTCTCAATCTATCAAATATGCATTATTCATAAGTAAACGAGTTCGTAGACACCCATATTGTTATACCTCCATCCCGAACCCCAAATATCAACCAAAAATTGAATCTAGGCTCATAAGGATAAGTTGAAATTTTAGTAAAACTATATCACCCATAAATCATAGAGCACGAATCTATAACTAAGTTCCTAATTTTGATGTCAATTAATATGTCAAGTCTCATATTTTTCAAATTTCAAGTCTAGGGCTAAGTTTCAATTTTAGCAAAAAATAATTCCTCAAAATCTTAAACCTAAACTCAAAACGGCATCTGCCCAAATATCAAATTCCTAAAAAAATCATCTACTTACACTCATTCTATCAAAATTTCCAATGATTGTCCCATCATTACCCCTCACATTACTTAGCCACCATTTCTTTCTCTATATTGCCCACTAAACTTGAAAAGAAAAATCAACAGAAAGTATTAGCAGTATTAGCACTTTGCAAAAAAAATAATATTTTTTTCCTTGAAATTATGGGTTTAACAAGTGGTACAATATTGGTTAAGGTTTGAGAAATAAAAAGGCTCAAGCAGATGCTTCTCAAGAGGGTAAAACACGAGTTACAAACAACAAAAATAAAGTCTTTAAATTGTGACTTTTCTACCGACTCAAAAATCTCATCTACGTTCCAACACAATTAATATAATATTAATAATATAACTCCTACCCATATACACAATATAGAGGAAGATGTGGCCTACCTGATGAAAATTGGTCAGCAGTTTTTGTTATTGCTAATTTTTTCTTCTCGAAAAGAAAGTGCCTTAGGGTATTAACTTAAAATTATATATGGATTTGACCCATTAACCACAAACTAAATTTATCATTATAAAATTATTCATAAATTAATAACCATACTTAAACGAATAGTTCAAAGTTTCCAATTTGTATTTTACGAGAAGAGTCAAAATAATTCTAGTGCTCAAAACAACCTAGCGGGTCGTTACAATAAATAATAGTATTGAATTAAATATTTAAGATATATATTACCTTTTGAAAATATATTAATCAACAAACATATGTTCTTAACTAATAATATTTTTAAAAAACAATTGATTTTATTTTTTTCAAATTAATGTGTATTAATTAAATTAATAATAAAACTAAAAGTACAAGATTTCTACGAACATCATAAAATACATGTTTACAAAAAGATTAATATTACAAATATAATGTCATAAGTTTTTGACAAAAAGATAATCTATCAAATCTAACTAAAAAATAAATGACTTGTAATGTGAAATATCAAGTCAATACTACTAAAACAAATGAAATTGAAAATATAACATAAGTCCTAAATTTGTAAAGAAATTTAATGAAATGCTCTTATGTCAAATTTCAGCATAACGTACATAAATGTTATTTAAAAGAAAAGAAAATTGTGAATCTATAACCTTATTTAACAATGAATTTTCCTTCAATTTAAAAATTAGAATACTAACAAAATTATGCTAATGAAAAAAAAATATAGAATAAATAAATAAAATAGATAATACGAAAATCGCATGAAATCACGAGAAGTAAAGATTGAAATGAGAAAGAAATGAAATATAAATAACATAAAATAAAAAATATATTTTAAGAATAATAAAAATAATAGAACTAAAAATAAATTTAAAAAATAAAAATAAAAAGAAGAAATTAAAAAGAAATTACATCATGAACCAGCAATTCACAGCCCCTCCTTGAGAATTGAAGAGTGTAATTATTCCCTGTCAATTACATCTAATTACATGCTGACCAAATAATTATATGATCAACTAAACATGTCAGACGATATAATTACACTTAATTACGCCAACTCTAATTACAGGGTGACTTTCTAAACAGACCCTCAAGAAAGAAGGGACAATTGTTGGGGGGGGGGGGGGGGGACAACCAAAAAAGGTGGCCAACTGATTGAAAAAAATCATGGATTGATATGTCCTGTCAATTTGAAAGCACTATATTTATAAAAAGGACATTGATTAATCATATATCCTGCCATTGCAAAATACTATATTTATGAAAATAATATCGATTAATTAATACATAAATAAATTTTCATTTTCTTAAAAATTATTTATTAAATTGTTAGATATCGTTAGAAATCTAAAAAAATCTGTTAGAACTTGCAATATTCACTTTTAAACATGTTATATATATATATATATATATATATAATCATGGATTGATATGTCCTGTCAATTTGAAAGCACTATATTTATAAAAAGGACATTGATTAATCATATATCCTGCCATTGCAAAATACTATATTTATGAAAATAATATCGATTAATTAATACATAAATAAATTTTCATTTTCTTAAAAATTATTTATTAAATTGTTAGATATCGTTAGAAATCTAAAAAAATCTGTTAGAACTTGCAATATTCACTTTTAAACATGTTATATATATATATATATATATATATATATATATATATATATATATATATATATATTGTTCAGAGAACCATATACTTCAAAGTTAAACAGTTAAATTACTAAATAAAATCAAACTTCAAACATATTTACTTCAAATTTCAAACATATTTACTTTACATTAAACATAATTATAAACATAGGGAGAGAAGTTACATAAACTTATTAAAGCGTAAACTACTTACATATTTTTATTATTGTAGTATAAGTGGAAATGCTTTTGATACAAATTTAGGAAAGAAATTATTTAATAAATTACCAGGAGCTTTAGGTAGAGAAATAGAAGAAAAATGGTATAAAAGAGAAGGAGTGATACAAAATCCAGAAGGAAGATGGTCTATTGGACAAAGAATACAACATATAATGGCAATTTTACAAGAAAAATGTACAAATATACAAATACAGAAACAATTAAAACAAAATGAGACAAATTTCTGTAAAAGTATATATACCACTCAGAATTATGATAAAGAACCTAATAATAATAAATATAAGAAAAATAAAAATTATAAAAATAAATTTTCAAAAAGAAAATATTATTTAAGAAAATCAAGAGCTAAAAAACCTTATTTAGATAAATATAGACATGTAAGAAAATATGATAATAATAGAAATTATAAAAATAAATTAGAATGTTTTACTTGTGGAAGTCAAGAACATCTAGCTAATACTTGTCAAAAAAGAAATAATAGTAGAACTAGAAATGCTCAATTAATAGAAGATTTTCAAGAAACATTAATAAATGTAGACGAATATATGTCAGATAATGAAAGTATTTTTTCCATAATAAGTATAGAAGTAAATGAAGAAAAGAAAGAATCTTCAGATTCTGAAGAAGATGAATTAATAAATAATATAGGTTTAGAAAATTTAAATTTAGAAGATTTAGAAAATTATAATATGGTAAATATATCTTTTACTTGTGATCATGATTTTGAACAAGGAAAAGGTTTGGATAGTAACCAATGTTATATATGTCATTGGTATCCAGGAAGAAATATAAGAGCCAAATGTAAAAAATGTTATATAGAAGGATGTATACCTTGTATAGAAAAATCTATTATTAAGAAAAATGAAGAAATAAGAATTAATAAACCGATAGAAATTGAAAAAATTAATAAGAATATTAATTTAGAAGAAGAAATAAGAAAATTACAAAAAAGAGTAGAAATTCTTGAAAACAAGATATATAAATTAGATAAAGGAAAAGAAAAAAATATATGAAGAAAAAGAAAATTTAGAAACAGAAGAAGAACTATTAAATACTGAATCAAGTATTTTAATATGTAATGAAGATAAAAAGATAAGTACTATAAAAATTCTAGCAAGAATAAGAATTGAAGATTATGAAATAGAGACTTTAGCATTCGTAGATTCAGGTTGTACAAGAAGCATAATAAATAAGAAAATTATACCACATAATTTAATTAAAGAATTACAGAATCCTCAAATAGCTATGCAAATGGATGGATCATATAATACATACAAACATTATATAAATAAAGCTACAATAAGTTTTATTAATACTTGTACAGACTTTTACAAACCAACTTATAAATTAGAAAAAATTTGTGTAAGAGATTTAAATATACAAGTAGACTTTGTATTAGGATTAGATTTTTTTTATTACATAATAATGGAAGTTGTTTGCTAACAAGGGATGGAGTAATCTTTTCCAAGCAAGTAACTGAAACATCAGTAGTAACTACACCTGTAGAAAATAAATACAGATATATTAAAAATAAATCAGAAAAGAATAAAGATATTAAAAAAGATTGTAATTGCGATAATAAACAATCAAAATGTGAGTGTAAAATAAATGAAGAATTAGAATTAATAATTATAGAAGAGAATGAAAAAGAATACTCTTTAATAGAAATAAATACAGAATTATATGATTTTAAGAAAGGAATACAAAAAATTGGAATAATAAAAGATCAAAAAGATTTAGAAAGAATAATACATATTTTAGATGAACTAGAAATTATAGGAGAAAAACCTCTAAAACATTGGGAGGCAAATAAAATAAAATGTAAATTAGACATAATAAATCCAGAGTATATTGTAAAAACAGCCTCTATAGAATCAACAAATGAAGATTTGTTAGAATTTGAGACTCAAATAAAAGAATTAATGAATTTAGGTGTAATAAGAAGATCTAAATCTAAGCATAGATCTGCAGCCTTTATGGTTAGAAATCATAATAAAATAATTAGAGGGAAAGCAAGAATGGTAATAAATTATAAGAGACTAAATGATAATACTAGAATGGATGGTTATAAATTACCAGATAAGACAGAGTTAATTAATAGAATTCAAGGAAGAAAAATATTCAGTAAATTTGATTGCAAATCTGGATATTGGCAAATAAAAATGGAGGAAGAAAGTATAGAATGGACAGCTTTTACTTGTCCAGAAGGTCATTTTGAATGGTTAGTAATGCCATTTGGTTTAAAGACTGCTCCTCCAATATTCCAAAGAAAAATGGATAATATATTTAGAGAATATAAAAATTTTATAATTGTATATGTAGATGATATTTTAGTATTTAGTAAAGACTTAAGAGAACATTTAGGTCATTTACAAACAACTTTTAAGTTATTTGTAGAAAATGGAATAATAATTAGTAAAAAGAAAATGGAAATATGTAAGACTCATATAAAGTTTTTAGGAGTAATAATAGGGGAAGGAAAAATAACCTTACAACCTCATATAGCTAAAAAAATATTAGATATGCCAGATAAATTAGATAAGACAAAAGATTTACAAAAATTTCTAGGAATATTAAATTATGCTAGAAATTTTATAAAAGATTTAGGAAAAGTGGCTGGACCATTATATTCAAAGACAGGTTCTAAAGGCCAGAAAAATTTTAATATAGAAGACATAAAATTGGTAAAACAATTAAAAGAAATGATTAAAGAAATTCCAGATCTTGTTTTACCTTTAGAAAGTGACTATTTAATAATAGAAACAGATGGAAGCTTAGAAGGATGGGGAGCTGTCCTAAAAGCTAGACCAAATAAATATAGTAATAAAAATGAAGAAAAAATTTGTGCATACCAAAGTGGGAAATATTAGTAGTATAGATGCAGAAATTTTAGCTATAATTTATGGGTTAGATAGTTTTAGATTATACATTTTAAATAAACCAGAGATATTAATAAGAACAGATTGTGAAGCTATAGTTAAATTTTATCAGAAAATGAACGAAAAAAAGAGTAGCAAAAGAAGATGGTTAAATTTTTTGGATGCTACTTCTGTATATAATAATATTAAAATTGAACATATAGCTGGAAAAGATAATAATCTAGCTGATCAACTAAGTAGAATTATTAAATAAATTAAGCTAATCAATTTTGTTTCTATAGCATGACAGGAAAAGACAATACAAAGAAAGACAAGGGCAAGATGGAAGATTTATCATCCTCTTCAAACCCATTATCATACCTAAATAGTTTATTACAACAAAATACCCAATATAAGCCTCACGCTATGTTGGAAAAACAGACTTTAGAAAGAATACATTTTGGACCAGAAAGTATGTTACTATACCAAGACTGCAATTTAACTTTCAGACTTAAACCAGAGGTAAGAGTGGATAAACCACAAAAATGCCTTATAGACAATATTTGGATTGCTTTTAATAAAAATCCAAAAAATTATGCTTATTTTATTTCTACTTTAAATGCATTAAGTCATTATTTTACAGAAAAGAACCAGAGTAATAAATTTAAATTTTATGTTGTAGTACAAGGTCATAAACCAGGTATTTTTCACACCTGGATAGAAGTAGTAGACTCTGTAAAAAAATTTCCAATTCCTTTATATAAAGGTTTTAATGATTTTACAGAAAGTTTAGATTATGCAAAAGCTAAATTGGGGCCAAATTATTATATAAGCCCAAGTCTTAGAAATCAAAATATTAATATACCACAATATAATATTCAGAAAGATACAAATAAAATTATTTTTTGTGATCATTGTTCTAATATGACAGAAGCTTTTAAAAGATTGAACAATGAAAATGAGAAATTGAAAAAAGAAAAAGAAAAACTTTTAGAACAAATACATACATATAAAGAGAAAGAGAAAATGTTTTATAATGAATTATTTCAATTGAGTCAGACAAGGAGTTTTCCATCTCCAATAAAAATGGATGAGATGGGTGTGCATTCCCCAATGAATGCAAAGAAATCTACTATATCAGATTTAGATATAGCTAGTCCAGTTCAAACGGTAACTGGTAAAGACTTATCAAATCCGTTAATGGCTGACACTTTGCCAAAAAGTGTAAGAAGACTACCAGCTAGTTTCCAGACAGGAGAAACTTCAATAGCTATTTCACAAAAGAAAAAAGGAATAAATTTAAGAAAGACAAAGAAAAAAAAATGAAAATATAGAAAACATGATTGAAAAAGCTGTTAAAAAAGCCTTAGAAGAGAATATCAAAAAGACTATAATAGAACATCCTATTCCAGAATCAGAACAATCCGAAAGTTCAGGGTATAATCCTGCTATGGATCAATTTGCACAAGACCCAAATGAAGACGATGATTCAGGTATGAGCTTTGATACAGAAGCTCTACACAATTTAGACACATAGAAAAATAATTGTGAATCAGATGTAAGAGATGACGACAGACAGCACTAAGTATTTAAATACGTAAGGGATGACGACAGAGAAGCATTTAAAGACGTAAGGAATGACGATTTCAAGCACTTAAATCGACAAAGATGATAAAGGAGCATGTGACGATGGGGCCCAAAGAGCACCCGGCAGATTCTTTTTTCACTTTGAAATCCGGATTTGAAGTCCGAATGAATGTATATATATATATCATTCCAAGAAGCAGAGAAGTAAGAGAAAAGTAAGTAAGAGAGAAGTAAGAAAGAGGAAGAAACACCAATAAATAGGAAATAGTAAGAAAGTTTGAGTAAGCTATATATAAAAATAAAAAAAAAAGAGTGTTTATTTTGAGTGAAAGTTTTGAGTTTTTCAAAGTTCTTTGTTTACTTAAGCGGGACTCCCGAAAGGGAAATCTCTTTCTCCAATAATATGTAAGTAGTTTACGCTTTAATAAGTTTATGTAACTTCTCTCCCTATGTTTATAATTATGTTTAATGTAAAGTAAATATGTTTGAAATTTGAAGTAAATATGTTTGAAGTTTGATTTTATTTAGTAATTTAACTGTTTAACTTTGAAGTATATGGTTCTCTGAACAGTTTTAAATAGTATCGATGGATTAACCTGTAAAGTCCTAGGAATTGTTAAATGTCTGTTAAAGCCAGGTGTGCTGTTAAGACATTATCCGGGGTGTGGTTAGAGAAGATAACTATTTAAAAATAAGCTGCAAAGAAGAAGTGAAACAAGGTTAAATAGTTAAATAAAAAAAATAAATAAATAAATAAATAAATAAATAAAATAAAAAAAAAAATATAGGGGGTATTTATTTTTCAATATAGGGGGTATTTATTTTTCAATAATTTTTTCAATAAATTGATTGTTTTTAAAAATTTTCTTCAAAATAGTTGTAAATCCTACTAAGTACTCTCTCTTTCTTTATTCCTTTAATATATAAATAGTTATGCTTATTAAGTTTTATATAACTTCTCCCAAAGTTTTTTTTTTTTATTTTTTTTTATTTAACTATTTAGCCTTGTTTCACTTCTTCTTTGCAGCTTATTTTTAAATAGTTATCTTCTCTAACCACAACCCGGATAATGTCTTAACAGCACACCTGGCTTTAACAGACATTTAACAATTCCTAGGACTTTACAGGTTAATCCATCGATACTATTTAAAACTGTTCAGAGAACCATATACTTCAAAGTTAAACAGTTAAATTACTAAATAAAATCAAACTTCAAACATATTTACTTCAAATTTCAAACATATTTACTTTACATTAAACATAATTATAAACATAGGGAGAGAAGTTACATAAACTTATTAAAGCGTAAACTACTTACATATTATTGGAGAAAGAGATTTCCCTTTCGGGAGTCCCGCTTAAGTAAACAAAGAACTTTGAAAAACTCAAAACTTTCACTCAAAATAAACACTCTTTTTTTTTTATTTTTATATATAGCTTACTCAAACTTTCTTACTATTTCCTATTTATTGGTGTTTCTTCCTCTTTCTTACTTCTCTCTTACTTACTTTTCTCTTACTTCTCTGCTTCTTGGAATGATATATATATATACATTCCTTCGGACTTCAAATCCGGATTTCAAAGTGAAAAAAGAATCTGCCGGGTGCTCTTTGGGCCCCATCGTCACATGCTCCTTTATCATCTTTGTCGATTTAAGTGCTTGAAATCGTCATTCCTTACGTCTTTAAATGCTTCTCTGTCGTCATCCCTTACGTATTTAAATACTTAGTGCTGTCTGTCGTCATCTCTTACATCTGATTCACAATTATTTTTCTATGTGTCTAAATTGTGTAGAGCTTCTGTATCAAAGCTCATACCTGAATCATCGTCTTCATTTGGGTCTTGTGCAAATTGATCCATAGCAGGATTATACCCTGAACTTTCGGATTGTTCTGATTCTGGAATAGGATGTTCTATTATAGGCTTTTTGATATTCTCTTCTAAGGCTTTTTTAACAGCTTTTTCAATCATGTTTTCTATATTTTCATTTTTTTTTCTTTGTCTTTCTTAAATTTATTCCTTTTTTCTTTTGTGAAATAGCTATTGAAGTTTCTCCTGTCTGGAAACTAGCTGGTAGTCTTCTTACACTTTTTGGCAAAGTGTCAGCCATTAACGGATTTGATAAGTCTTTACCAGTTACCGTTTGAACTGGACTAGCTATATCTAAATCTGATATAGTAGATTTCTTTGCATTCATTGGGGAATGCACACCCATCTCATCCATTTTTATTGGAGATGGAAAACTCCTTGTCTGACTCAATTGAAATAATTCATTATAAAACATTTTCTCTTTCTCTTTATATGTATGTATTTGTTCTAAAAGTTTTTCTTTTTCTTTTTTCAATTTCTCATTTTCATTGTTCAATCTTTTAAAAGCTTCTGTCATATTAGAACAATGATCACAAAAAATAATTTTATTTGTATCTTTCTGAATATTATATTGTGGTATATTAATATTTTGATTTCTAAGACTTGGGCTTATATAATAATTTGGCCCCAATTTAGCTTTTGCATAATCTAAACTTTCTGTAAAATCATTAAAACCTTTATATAAAGGAATTGGAAATTTTTTTACAGAGTCTACTACTTCTATCCAGGTGTGAAAAATACCTGGTTTATGACCTTGTACTACAACATAAAATTTAAATTTATTACTCTGGTTCTTTTCTGTAAAATAATGACTTAATGCATTTAAAGTAGAAATAAAATAAGCATAATTTTTTGGATTTTTATTAAAAGCAATCCAAATATTGTCTATAAGGCATTTTTGTGGTTTATCCACTCTTACCTCTGGTTTAAGTCTGAAAGTTAAATTGCAGTCTTGGTATAGTAACATACTTTCTGGTCCAAAATGTATTCTTTCTAAAGTCTGTTTTTCCAACATAGCGTGAGGCTTATATTGGGTATTTTGTTGTAATAAACTATTTAGGTATGATAATGGGTTTGAAGAGGATGATAAATCTTCCATCTTGCCCTTGTCTTTCTTTGTATTGTCTTTTCCTGTCATGCTATAGAAACAAAATTGATTAGCTTAATTTATTTAATAATTCTACTTAGTTGATCAGCTAGATTATTATCTTTTCCAGCTATATGTTCAATTTTAATATTATTATATACAGAAGTAGCATCCAAAAAATTTAACCATCTTCTTTTGCTACTCTTTTTTTCGTTCATTTTCTGATAAAATTTAACTATAGCTTCACAATCTGTTCTTATTAATATCTCTGGTTTATTTAAAATGTATAATCTAAAACTATCTAACCCATAAATTATAGCTAAAATTTCTGCATCTATACTACTAATATTTCCCACTTTGGTATGCACAAATTTTTTCTTCATTTTTATTACTATATTTATTTGGTCTAGCTTTTAGGACAGCTCCCCATCCTTCTAAGCTTCCATCTGTTTCTATTATTAAATAGTCACTTTCTAAAGGTAAAACAAGATCTGGAATTTCTTTAATCATTTCTTTTAATTGTTTTACCAATTTTATGTCTTCTATATTAAAATTTTTCTGGCCTTTAGAACCTGTCTTTGAATATAATGGTCCAGCCACTTTTCCTAAATCTTTTATAAAATTTCTAGCATAATTTAATATTCCTAGAAATTTTTGTAAATCTTTTGTCTTATCTAATTTATCTGGCATATCTAATATTTTTTTAGCTATATGAGGTTGTAAGGTTATTTTTCCTTCCCCTATTATTACTCCTAAAAACTTTATATGAGTCTTACATATTTCCATTTTCTTTTTACTAATTATTATTCCATTTTCTACAAATAACTTAAAAGTTGTTTGTAAATGACCTAAATGTTCTCTTAAGTCTTTACTAAATACTAAAATATCATCTACATATACAATTATAAAAATTTTATATTCTCTAAATATATTATCCATTTTTCTTTGGAATATTGGAGGAGCAGTCTTTAAACCAAATGGCATTACTAACCATTCAAAATGACCTTCTGGACAAGTAAAAGCTGTCCATTCTATACTTTCTTCCTCCATTTTTATTTGCCAATATCCAGATTTGCAATCAAATTTACTGAATATTTTTCTTCCTTGAATTCTATTAATTAACTCTGTCTTATCTGGTAATTTATAACCATCCATTCTAGTATTATCATTTAGTCTTTTATAATTTATTACCATTCTTGCTTTTCCTCTAATTATTTCATTATGATTTCTAACCATAAAGGCTGCAGATATATGCTTAGATTTAGATCTTCTTATTACACCTAAATTCATTAAATCTTTTATTTGAGTCTCAAATTCTAACAAATCTTCATTTGTTGATTCTATAGAGGCTGTTTTTACAATATACTCTGGATTTATTATGTCTAATTTACATTTTATTTTATTTGCCTCCCAATGTTTTAGAGGTTTTTCTCCTATAATTTCTAGTTCATCTAAAATATGTATTATTCTTTCTAAATCTTTTTGATCTTTTATTATTCCAATTTTTTGTATTCCTTTCTTAAAATCATATAATTCTGTATTTATTTCTATTAAAGAGTATTCTTTTTCATTCTCTTCTATAATTATTAATTCTAATTCTTCATTTATTTTACACTCACATTTTGATTGTTTATTATCGCAATTACAATCTTTTTTAATATCTTTATTCTTTTCTGATTTATTTTTAATATATCTGTATTTATTTTCTACAGGTGTAGTTACTACTGATGTTTCAGTTACTTGCTTGGAAAAGATTACTCCATCCCTTGTTAGCAAACAACTTCCATTATTATGTAATAAAAAATCTAATCCTAATACAAAGTCTACTTGTATATTTAAATCTCTTACACAAATTTTTTCTAATTTATAAGTTGGTTTGTAAAAGTCTGTACAAGTATTAATAAAACTTATTGTAGCTTTATTTATATAATGTTTGTATGTATTATATGATCCATCCATTTGCATAGCTATTTGAGGATTCTGTAATTCTTTAATTAAATTCTGTGGTATAATTTTCTTATTTATTATGCTTCTTGTACAACCTGAATCTACTAATGCTAAAGTCTCTATTTCATAATCTTCAATTCTTATTCTTGCTAGAATTTTTATAGTACTTATCTTTTTATCTTCATTACATATTAAAATACTTGATTCAGTATTTAATAGTTCTTCTTCTGTTTCTAAATTTTCTTTTTCTTCATATATTTTTTCTTTTCCTTTATCTAATTTATATATCTTGTTTTCAAGAATTTCTACTCTTTTTTGTAATTTTCTTATTTCTTCTTCTAAATTAATATTCTTATTAATTTTTTCAATTTCTATCGGTTTATTAATTCTTATTTCTTCATTTTTCTTAATAATAGATTTTTCTATACAAGGTATACATCCTTCTATATAACATTTTTTACATTTGGGTATACATCCTTCTATATAACATTTTTTACATTTGGCTCTTATATTTCTTCCTGGATACCAATGACATATAT
This sequence comes from Solanum appendiculatum, assembly GCA_018342035.1. Taxonomy (NCBI): domain Eukaryota; kingdom Viridiplantae; phylum Streptophyta; class Magnoliopsida; order Solanales; family Solanaceae; genus Solanum; species Solanum appendiculatum. The sequence goes on along the minus strand of JAGDQO010000879.1, from coordinate 253,596 downwards.
AACATTGGTTACTATCCAAACCTTTTCCTTGTTCAAAATCATGATCACAAGTAAAAGATATATTTACCATATTATAATTTTCTAAATCTTCTAAATTTAAATTTTCTAAACCTATATTATTTATTAATTCATCTTCTTCAGAATCTGAAGATTCTTTCTTTTCTTCATTTACTTCTATACTTATTATGGAAAAAATACTTTCATTATCTGTTGTTGGCTAAAAAATTACTTTCTTTGTTCACTTTTATTTTTTCATAATTGAATTTGACACATCAATTAAAAAAAGACATGACTATTTTACCACATTATCTCTATTAATTGATACTTAGTATTATGTTTAGAAAATGATTCGAGAAATAAGTAATTAATTCTAAGCGTAAAACATGAAAAAATTAATTTCTTTTTTCTTGATATGTTAAAAGTGACAAATAAATAATAAAAATCTATTTTTGAAATAATTGACAAATAAAAATAAACAAATAAGGATAATTTAAAAATGAGTTGTTATCAATTTAATTATAAAAATTATCTTACGTAAAAAAAAATGAATCGTTATTAGCTAAAAGAATAAGCAGGCATTTGGGTATGTTATTTTATCTCGTGATTTGAAATTGTTAAATGAAATCAGCGTTTCAACATGTGATTTTATTTATGATTTGAAATCATGAGATAAATCTCAATTTTTTTCAAAAAGTTTGATTTGAGAATTTCATATTATGATTTCACATTTGTCAAATATAAAAATTGACTCCATAAGTTTATCTTTTGTAACAAAAAATCATCATTTTATATCTACATATTTTTTACAAATATAAAAGAGTGATGAAATATTCACAAAATATAAACATGATTGTATTTTTTTGATTTGTCAAAAATGATAAGTAAAAGAAAAAATAAAATTAGAAAATATTTAACAAGTAAATAGGGTAGGAGGGAATAGTACACTAAAACTTATTTTGTCAAAAATAATACTCTCTCTGTCAAACAATAGTTGTTCACTATACTATTTTGGGATGTCCAACAATACTTATCCACTTTATGAAATCAATGGATAATTTTACACTTAGTTTCTAATTTACCCTTATCATTAATTATAGTCATTTCTCTATTATATTTTTCAAGACATTGTATTTATTATATTCAAAAGGTAATATAATAAAGTTACCATTCTATTTATAATTTCTTAACAAATATGCAAAGTCAATAGTAGACAAGTATAATTGGACAAGAGAGTAATTAAAAGGAAAAATCAAATTAGAAAGGAGAATTTTCACATATAGCCACTCAAAAATAACTTAATTATGCTCCATAGCTATAGTTTGCAAATTACGATTCGTAGCTACATGTTATAGGGAGGAGAGTGGCGAGCTAGATTGACAGAGAGTGGAGAGAGGCGAATTGTATATGTATGCTTGCCGAATTATATATGTATATCTGTCAAAATAATTGTATATATGTAACTGATATACATATGTATTTGTATGTCTGGAGAGCGAGATTGGGAGAGGGAGGAGAGAGGCGAGCGAGAGAGGGCAGAGAGGCGAACTGTATATGTATATCGGTTAGATAATTGTATTTATGTAACTACTATGTATATGTATCAATTATTGTATTTGTATATCTACATATAATTTAAATTCGTATACAATTGAATCGAGTTAAAATATTTATATTGTATATCCAATCTCTCTCACTTTATACAAACACAACTTATACATTTGTGTTTGTATAAAGCGAGAGAGAGAGAAAGGCAAAAGATAACTAGGCAGGGGGAGATCCAATCTCTCTCGCTTTATACAAACACAAATTATACATTTGTGTTTGTATAAAACGAGAAAGAGAAAGACAAAAGAGAACTGGGCAGGGGAAAATTTTAATATGTATAATTATAAGTGTATAGGACGAAGAGATATGTGTTTGTATTTGTATATCCCGTCTATCTCGCTTTATTCAAATACAAACACAAATTATACATGTGTTTGTATAAAGTGAGAGAGAGAGATTGGGTAGGGAGAGATGACTAAGAAAGAGGAGAGTGGAGAGTGGAGAGTGACGAGCGAGATTTCAGAGAGAGGGGAGAGAGGAGAGAGGCGACAGAGAATGAAGTTATAGCTAAAAATAAGTTTCGAATTGTAATTAATGCAGATTATAACTATATTAGCTAATTAACTAATATATATTTGCTTAATCGCGTAATTTTTCCCAATTAGAAAATATTTAACAAGTAAAACTTATGGTCAACATTGTCTTTTTTACGAGAAAATAGTCGTGGATAGGCGGCCGCGTGTCGCCCAACAGATATACTCTATGCTACTGCCGTCTACGGATTCACATTTATATGTTCCAAAATCCAATTCCAATACAATCTAGAGGCCTCGCCGGTTTTGCTCCAATTTCAAGGTCTTGTTCCTTCCCCAATTTACAGCGACTTGAAATTGGTGAATTTGATATGGCTGGGAAGATTATGCATGCTGTTCACTACGACTCTTATGGCGGTGGAGCCGCTGGATTGAAGGTATTTTCACCTTCCGCTCTGCAAAACAACTTGCTTCCCTTTTTCTGTTCTTTTTTTTTTCATATCAGTAACTATGTTTTGAGTATTATTATATTTGGTTGATTCTTTGGCTGAGGAGAGAGGATATTGTAATTGGCTCATTTCTCATTAGAAGAAAATTGCACAAATAGTTGTTCGAAGACCAGTCTCTCTTACCTACTTTATTGACTGTTGGACTGTTGAATCATATGTACGCCATTAGAAATTAGAATTATTTAAACTGAAAAAATAAAATTGGCAGCAGAATTGAATTTATCTGATGTCATGAGAAATAATAATTTGATAATTTAACTAGGAATATGAAACTTTTCCATTTTGGGGATGTGAAGGTCAAAAGTAAGAGGTAGCGGATAAGAGAAGATGATATTAGCCATTAATTAAAAATTATAAAATTCTAATCATCATTTTACCCATTTTCTAGTCCGGAAATTAAGCTTTTGCTTCAAGTGTTAAAATAATATATTTTTTCATACTACTTTGTACAAAACAAGAATTAATTTTGTGCTAGATCAAATATCTTGTAACATAGTGGACAGAATGGCTTTTGTGATGCCAAGAGGCTGACCAAGTCAGAGCCAAGAATAATCCAGTTTATTTTCTGCTTCATTTGTGTATGTAGTTGAACTTCATAATGTGAAGGTGAAAGAGTTAACGGAAAAGGCCAGCTTACCATAATGCTTAAGCAGATAAAAAAGCAATGAGAAAAGAAATAGGATTACGGTAATTTGTGGTTTGGTTAAGCTGGACGAGATCTCTTTAAAAAAATGTTACTAGTATCTCTTAGATGATAGTGATCCACTCCGAGCAATTTGAGATCCAACTATTCATTTGAATGTGTTTGTTTTGATGTCTCTCTCCTGGTAAAACAGTATAATCAACTACTTCTGCCTCAATTCTAAACTAGTAGAAGTCTGCTATGTGAGTCATCTGTTGCTATTCTACTCTCACTGTTCAATCAATCCTCCGTAAATATCAGCTCTCTTTAATCGGGTTAAGGTATAACAGGCTCCTCATATGCTGAACTTCTGCTGTTGCTAAGGCAATCATTGGGAAATAGTAAAGTTAGGCTAGTTTTTGGCTTAGTAAACTACATCCTTAGAATACTTCTGTCTTAGTAAACTACATCCTTAGAATACTTCTGGCTTAGTAAACTACATCCTTAGAATACTTCTGGCTTAGTAAACTACATCCTTAGAATACTTAGTAAACTACATCCTTGTTTTTTGCTAAAGCAAGCAATTTTCATCCCGGTATTACTCAACGTTACTAAACTAATAGAACCAAATATTCCCGTGAGACTCAGGTGACTTCGTAAGCCTCCCCAAAACTGGTCTTCTTCTTTTGTTGTTTGATTGTTGCCATTGGAAATGAACAGACCAGCCCAGACTCCATCCAAAATTAAGAAACTTTCACTTTTGTTATTTGGATGTAGAAGCTTTCCTAAGAACCCTTCAAGAACAACATTGAGAAAGACTAGATATCTCATCTAAAAACAAATAAGTATGAGCTTCATAGTAGTGCTTGATAACATAAACCAGAAGGGAGATGTAGCTTATGATAGATTTTGAATTTTTCTAGTCTTTCCCAAGGTACCTCAAAAAAAAAATAGAAGGAAGGTTGATGCTACGAAGCCAAACCTTAAGGGAGGTATCTGAAAATATCTCATAAATATAAACTAATTTTGGAAAGTCTTTCATGACATTTTTGTTTAGGTAGCGTGTCTTGTAGCTTTGAGAGTATCATTATTTCTAGAAGAGAGCTTGCTTGGAAATAACTTTTAAATTGAGCACTAGCAGAGTGCTTGCTTGGAGTAACTTTTAAATCGAGTGTTCGTTTGAGGAAAAAGAAGATAAAGAAAAAAAAAAGAACAACTCCACAAACCATGAAAGGTCTTTCTCCTAAGTGATTACCCATATTCAAGTAATTATTATCCTCGAATTAGTCATCTGAGTAGAAAAATCAAGTGTAGTACATATAAAATTTCATTTGATGTGTAGTGAGTAAAGTGTTTCTTTGTGACCATTTGGATTTTGAGTCTTAACGTAATATAACTCTTGATTCCACGAAGTTGAACTTTCAAAGACTTGTCTATGTAAAAGAGAAGAAGGCTATACTATGTGATCAGATGGACCTTATTGCTTCATTTAGCATACTGAATTTTATGTTTGAGTAATGATTGCAGTTATTTATCATATTATCTTGTCTTATTCCTTTTTTCTGTAATTTGTTTTAAACACTTCCGCTAATGAGACTGCTCTATACTCAGTAGTAGCAACAGTTCTTCTAATATTAAAACCTTTTTGATTGTGTGCACGTCTTTGCTTCTTGCAGCATGTGGAAGTTCCTGTGCCTACTCCGAAGAAGGATGAGGTCTTGCTAAAACTGGAGGCTACAAGCATAAATCCAGTTGACTGGAAAATTCAGAAGGGCATGCTTCGTCCACTTCTTCCTCCCAAGTTTCCTTTTATTCCTAGTAAGTTCAATCATCAATTACATCTAGACATTTTGTTAGAATTTCCTTGCACTGTGTCTGTAGTGTTTTTAGGTTTTGGTTGCAGTCGCCTTGTTTTTCATGTCCTCAAATGTTTTTTGCATCAACCTTAGTGTGAGGATCTCTGTCTAACAGTCTAGTATTCTCAAACACTGTATGCTACCTATAAAAAATCATCTCCTTTGACAAGTTAATATAGTTTTTTCTTCTTGTTTCCTTTTCTAGATCCTGGGCTGATATAATAGAGAATTTCTCTTGGGTGGGTCATGGGTGTTAGTATATTGAGAAACTCTTTCATTGCCCGTTTTGTCTGGCCAAAAACAAAAATAGCCTAGGTACTTGGCTGTTAGGTTATGCAAGGCTGACATACGCATCTAGAATCCCTATTTACTCAGGGAACTGATAGAGTTGGTAGAAAGGAATATATAGAAGCTATTCTGCTATATTAATATAAATTTGTAAACTGGAATAGGAGACGGCATCAGTGTAAAGTATCTGAGAGATTGAGAATGGTAACATACACAGGGGGAAGAATTTGATTGGCAAAGGAATTGAGGCCATAAAGTTGTTCGAAATGAAATTTAATTTGCTTGTGTAGCATTTAATGAGTGAGTGGATCTGAACTTGGATCTGAAAAAATAAAAGGAGCTAAAATTTGAGGCCACCAGTAAGATCAACTTCGCTTAATAACATCAACTGTTGTTAATGGTAATGTACTAAAATTGGAAGTTAACTGGCGAAGACATCAAGACAGCCTCGCCATTATCTTTAATTTTATGGAGTAATTGCCTAGATGTATTTTAATATGCATTTTATCCTTGGTTTATGGTTCTCTAAACTGATTTTGGTTGTAACAGCTACCGACGTGGGAGGAGAGGTTGTAGAGGTAGGATCTAATGTAAAAAGTTTCAAGGCCGGTGACAAGGTTGTGGCTATGCTCAATACCCTGGTTGGTCCAATTCTTTTCAAATTTTTTTATTTTCGCTACATCTCTCTTACATTTTGGAGCTTGGTTGAAACATAATAGGTGAGGGACCTGCTCAGGGTTTACCTTCGTTTTCCATGGATGTTTTTTTTTGTTTCTTGTTTGCTGCCTGTATGGTTGAATGCTACTAAGTTTTGTTTTTGTTTTACTTTTGGGGGCCCAGTCCCCTCATTCAAACCCTCCTCCCCATGGGCCTACTGTAGTTTTCCAACTGACTTGAATCCTAACCGATTAGTTGAAAGTGGAGGCACCATGGCTAGAGCAACCTGCTCATCTTAACTTTGTAGTATTCCTCCTCAATTAGCTAAATCATTTTACTTTGAACAGTCATGTGGTAATATTGTGTTCTATCCTTTATGATTGATGGATCTTCATGAGCTTTGATACAGAATGGAGGTGGATTGGCTGAATATGCGGTGGCTAGTGAGAGTATGACTGTTCCAAGACACGCCGAAGTATCAGCTGCAGAAGGGGCAGGTCTTGTAATTGCAGGTCTTACCGCTCTTCAGGCCCTTGTCAATCCTGCAGAGGTTAAGCTCGATGGAACTGGGCCCCGAAAAAACATTCTAGTTACGGCTGCCTCGGGTGGTGTCGGTCACTATGCTGTTCAATTGGCAAAACTTGGTAACACCCATGTTACTGCCACCTGTGGAGCCCGCAACATTGATTTTGTGAAGAGCTTAGGAGCAGATGAAGTTCTTGATTACAAGACCCCAGAGGGAGCAGCTCTTAAAAGTCCATCAGGCCAAAAATATGATGCAGTGATTCACTGCGCAACGGGCATCCCTTGGTCTACCTTTGAGCCTAATTTAAGTTCGAACGGAAAGGTGATCGATATAACTCCTGGAGTTAGTGCCATGTGGACCTTTGCAGTAAAGAAATTGACCTTCTCAAAGAAGCAGTTGGTGCCACTGCTTTTAATTCCCAAGAAGGAGAAGCTGGAATTGATTGTTGGGCTTGTGAAGGAAGGGAAACTTAAAACAGTGATCGACTCCAAATTTCCTCTGAGCAACGCTGAAGATGCTTGGAGCAGGAGTATTGATGGACATGCGACAGGAAAGATTGTTGTGGAGCCATAGAGTAGTGGTCTCCCAAATTATGTAATAAAAGATTTGTGAGGCTTGTGCATTATGACCAGTTAAATATATTCAGCTGTAACAACTTTTATTTGCCTTGTATGCATGTGCAGTTTGTCAACTGGCTTTTCCCTTTAACGTAATACATAATTTTTATGCGGCTTCAGCTGATTATATCTAAATGAGTTACAAAAAAACAATTAAATAATTTGTTTATTTACTTAAAAAATTCAATTATATCTAATGAGTTACAAAAAAAATCGTCATCTATTTACATTCTCTATTTAAATACTATGTCTCTTCAACTACTTTCTAATTATTCTTATCATTTTCCACTCTATAAATAACAATCATCTATAGAGATGTTGAATGTTCATTTCCATTTTCTCATTCTTTCTTTTTATTAGTATAGGTTTTTTCTCCTTTTAAAATACTTTTTATTCATCTTTTTTATCAATCATCATGTACTTTAATAGTCAAGATAGTTTGATAGAAGTTCATCAAAATGAAGAAGGAAGCTTAACTATCTTGGAAGATTCCTCAAGAGATATGGTCATATAAGTATAAAAGTTTGAATGATTTCAAAATATTTTTGAAGATTCACTAATGTATTGTTTTGTTTTGTCCTCCTACTACTTATTTTTTGTTGTCTATTAGATTATTTAGAAAATTGTTATTGACGTAAACTATTTATCATAATTTTCTTTTATGTAATTCATTGATCTGTTACTTTTCTAATTCTATAGATGTAATTGTATTAACCATTTTTGGTGATTTATGAATGTGTTGTTTGTGAAAAATGATTATGATTTTTAAGTAATGTAATTTTTTTTAATTGTTTCATCCGTTTTGGAACCTAGAAGAAAAAATTTCTATTTTAATTTATAATGGGGTAAAAAGTTGTATGTATCAAGTATTTACATCATATATATATAGTATAAACAAGGTGGTGTAACACCTCTTTATGGTCAAAATTAGCATTTATCTTTTTTCTCTATTTTTCTTATTTTTTTCATTTATATTCTATGTTAAAGAAAAAACTCAAAATAACTTATTTAATTGATTTCTTAATTATGTTAAATGTGCTTAAATAAAATGTTGCAACAATTAAAAAAATAATTGTGAAAAAATATGCATAATTTTCATTTTCTACGATTTTTTATCTTATAAATCTCATAAATCACACCTTTTATTTATCATAAATAATAATATTCACAATTTTCATTTCTTTTCATGTTCATATTCTTTTAAAAAATCTAGATATATTAAAATTAGGTATACACAAAGTGATGTGACACTTTTTTATGACCTAGAAAATTATTTAATTTTTATCTTCTTATCTAAAAAATTTCCTTCATTCTTTTTATTTATCTTATTATAAGAATAAATGTCTCAATAATTGTACACACATTATTGTAGTAATAAGTATTGTCTCAAGTATTACTACTCCACTCATTATAATTTATTATTATAAAATGTTTAAACGTTTCAGTATTTACTATTTCAATGTTTCATATTCCTTCAATAATAAAGTTCTTATATTTTTATAGTTTCTCATTAGTTAGGAATAAAAAAGATGACGTGACACTTTTTTATTATTATTAATACTCATATTTATTTTTTTATGATTTTTTGGAGTTTTTTTCTTTTCTATAATTTTTAATCAATAACTAAATTTAAGGTCCATAATGTCTTTATTACATAAATAAAGGTTTAATCCCACCCATGTCCCTCTCTAATTAAATTCTTGAGCCTTTTATTTTTGTTATGCTATCAATATGTCACTAATAACCATTTATTTTTCTTAATCAATAGAGTAGAAGAATTCTTTTGTTATATAATTTGGAAAGAAGAAGTGATCTTCCACTTTCAATTCCTTCATCCAACATTTAATGGACTAAGTATTTATTTTTTGATGAGATTGTTTCTGTTTCTATGTTAGTATTTTATCTGTGATATTGATTTATTTTATTATTATGAGTTTTTCTATTAAGTTTTTGTATTGCTACGGATTTTGAATTATTGTGTTCATTTTTTCTTTTTCTTTTCCACCAAATATGAAAGACCTATAACAATTTAATTGTTTAAATATGAGAATTAAAAAGTTTGAGAGCTACGACTCAATTAAATATATTTTAATTTTCTTTATCCTTTATCAATTTTTTTTTTTTTAGAATGAGATGCAAAATAAAAGCAGAAGAATATATTTGTAACATTGTAACTTATACTATTAAGGTTTTTAGAGCAAATCGTAAGTATATGCATTCAGTTCAATATAGATGAATGAAATCTTAACTTGATGACTTCTTCAATTGTTCTTTCATTTAAATAATTTTTGTTACCTTAATCAGTCATACAAAGTTAAAAGCACAAGTATATATATAATAAGCAAAAGTTTTGAATTTTTTAAGCTTTCTTAATTTATAATTTTAATGATGATCCAATAAAGTTTTTATATATATAATCAATATATAAAATAAATTTATTTTTCGTCTACACTAAAGTGACTTGCATTTTTAATGAACTTTTCATTTTTAAAGATGAACTATTAGAAAAAGTAAGTGATGAAAAATCATAGAAATCATATTAATAATATAATTGATTAAACTTTAAAATATTTAATTAAAAATTTAATATCAAAAGTCTAATACGCGTGAAGTGCAAATAGATTTACTAATTTAAAAATAACTTAAAATAAGTTAAAAGTTAAAAGTAGGATTCTCTCTACTTTTAATTTTTTTTGATTTAGAAGTCATTTAAATTTGACTTTAAAAAGTTACTTTTTAAAGCCAATTTAAACGAGCTCTAAATATAATTTATCTTGATTATGAAAAACGATATAATTAAGATTATTTTGTATTAAATTTTATTTATTTATTTTGTCTTATATTTGTCATATTTAGAGAGCAGGAAAAAAGCATACTTTAATTTTTCTTTTCAAAAAGAATGATAATTAATACAACTAATTACTCCCATAGTTTCTTTTTAGTTGTTATGTTAAGATTTTCGAGAGTTAATTTGACTAATTTTTAAAGTTAAAATATATTACAATAATTTAATATTTTAAAATAAAATTTTAGATATACAAAAATTATATCATAGTTCATAGTAGTAACAACTTTTTTCATATTTATATGATGAAAAAATTACATCTTAAAATATCTGTCAAAATTTATATTATTTGACACTCAAAAAGAAAATTACGACAACTAAAAAAAAGAATGGAGCTATCAGATTACTACTCCGCCATTTAGTGTTAGTTGCCTTGTTGATGGACAAACGGCTCGAAGTAAAAGAAAAAAATTGTACACTACCACTCATGTTCGATTTTGGTTTTTTTAGGAGAATAGCCGGGGATAGGCGGCCTCGTGTGCCCCAGTCGATACACTCTATGCTACCGCCGATTCACATGTATATATTCCAATACTATCTTTTGCTCCAATTTGAGAGAGACTTGAAATTGGTGAATTTGATATGGCTGGGAAGGTTATGCATGCTGTTCAATACGACTCTTATGGCGGTGGAGCTGCTGCCTTGAAGGTATTTTCACCTTCCCCTCTGCAATACAACTTGCTTCCCTTTTTCTCTTCTTTTTTTCATATCAGTAACTATGTTTTGAGTATAATTATATTTGGTTGATGTTATAAATATTAGGAAAAATACTAAATAAAAAACATATGAATTTTTTAATGGTCATTTGAAACTTTAATGTACATAATTCAAATTCAGTTATTAAAAACATTTTCATTATTATTGTTGAATGTTGATTAAAAACAAATATAAATTCAATAACTGCGAGATTTGAGATTTTTTTTGGCCAATTTTACGGGATACCGCCACCTCCCACCAATCATTTTCTAGTTTGGAAATTAAGCTTTAGCTTCAAATGTTTAGATAATATATTTTTTCATTCTACTTTGTACCAAACAAAAATTTATTTTGTGCTAGATCAAATCTCTTGTAACATAGTGGACAGAATGGCTTATGTGATGCCATTATGGTCAAAAATAAGAATAACCCAGTTTATTTTCTGCTTCACTTGTGTATTTAGTTGGACATCATAATGTGAAGGTGCAAGAGTTAACGGAAAAGGCATGAGTCTTAAAAGCTCTTGATTTTTCAGCCTACCATATTTCTTTAGCTGATAAAAAAGAAATAGGATTATGGTAATTCGTAGTTTGGTTAAGCTGGACGAAATCTCTATAACAAATGTTACTAGTATCTCTGAGATCATAGTGACCCATTCCGAGTAATTTGAGATCCAACTATTCATTTCAATGTGTTTGTTTTCATGTCTCCCTCCTGGTAAAACAGTATAATCAACTACTTCCGTGCCTCAATACTCAACTAGTTGAAGTTTGCTATGTGAGTCATCTGCTGTTATTCTACTCTAACAGTTCAATCAATCCTCCGTAAATATCAGCTCTCTCTTTAATCGGGTTAATGTGTAACAGGCTACTCATATGCTGAACTTCTGCTGTTGCTAAGGCAGTCATTGGGAAATAGTAAAGTTTGGCGAGTTTTTGTCTTAAAACATCCTTTAAGTATGACAACAAATTAAACTACATCCTTAGAATACTTTTGTGAACAAAAACCATCCTTGTTGTTTTCTAAACAAGCGATTTTCATCCCGCTGTTACTCAACGTCTACTAAACCAATGGAACCAAATATTCCGTGAGACCCACGTGACTTCGTAAGTCTCCCCAAAACTTGTCTTCTTCTTTTGTTGTTTGATTGTTGCCATTGGAAATGAACAGATCCAGCCCAGACTCCATCCCAAATTAAGAAACTTTCACTTTCTTTATTTGGAGGTAAAGCTTTCATAAGAACCCTTCTAGAACAAAATTGAGAAAGACTTCATATCTTATCTAAAAACCAGTAAGTACGAGCTTCATAGTACTGCTTAATAACATAAACCAGAAGAGAGATGTAGCTTATGAAAGATTTTGATTTTTTTCTAGTCTTTTCCAATGTACCACAAAAAAAAATAGAAGGAAGGTTGATGTTACGAAGCCAAACCTTAAGGGAGGTCTCTGAAAATGTGTCATAAATATAAAATAATTTTGGAAAGTCTTTCATGACATTTATGTTTAGGGAGCGTGTCTTGTAGCTTTGAGAGTATCATTATTATTTCTAGAAGAGAGCTTGCTTGGAAATAACTTTTAAATTGAGCACTAGCAGAGTGCTAGCTTGGAAGTAAATTTTAAATTGAGCACTAGCAGAGTGCTAGCTTGGAAGTAAATTTTAAATTGAGCGTTAGTTTGAGGAAAAAGAATAACTCCACAAACCATGAAAGGTCTTTCTTCTAGGTGATTACCCATATTTAAGTAATTATTATCCTCAAATTGGTCATCTGAGTAGAAAAATTGAGTGTAGTACATACAAAATTTCATTTGATGTTTAGTGAGTAAAGTGTTTCTTTGTGACCATTTGGATTTTGATTCTTAAACGTAAATATAACTCTTGATTTTCACATTATGATTCCACAAAGTTGAACTTTCAAAGACTTGTCTATGTCTGTAAAAGAGAAGAAGGCCTATACTATGTGATCAGATGGACCTTATTGCTTCTATTTAGCATACTGAATTTTATGTTTTTAGTAATGATTGCAGTTATTTGTCATATCATCTTGTCTTATTCCTTTTTGCTGTAATTTGTTTTAAACACTTCCGCTAATGAGGCTGCTCTATACTCAGTAGTAGCAACAGTTCTTCTAATATTAAAACCTTTTTGATTGTGTGCATGTCTTTGCTTCTTGCAGCATGTGGAAGTTCCTGTGCCTACTCCGAAGAAGGATGAGGTCTTGCTAAAACTGGAGGCTACAAGCATAAATCCTGTTGACTGGAAAATTCAGAAGGGCATGCTTCGTCCACTTCTTCCTCCCAAGTTTCCTTTTATTCCTTGTAAGTTCAATCATCAATTACATCTAGACATTTTGTTAGAATTTCCTTGCACAGTGTTTTTAGTGCTTTTTGGTTTTGGTTGCAGTCGCCTTGTGTTTCATGTTTTTCAAATGTTTTTCGCATCAGCCTTAGTATGAGGATCTCTGTCTAAGTATTCTCAAACACTGTATGCTACCTATAAAAAATCATCTCCTTTGACAAGTTAATATAGCTTTTTCTTCTTGTTTCCTTTTCTAGACCCTAGGCTGATAAAATAGAGAATTTCTTTTGGGTGGGACATGGATGTTCCTACATTGAGAAACTCTTTCATTGCCCGTTTTGTCTGGCCAAAAAAATAAAAATGGCCTAGGCACTTGGCTGTTAGGTTATGCAAGGCTGACATACACATCTAGAATCCCTATTAACTCAGGGAACTGATAGAGTTGGTAGAAAGGAATATATAGAAGCTATTCTGCTATACTAACATAAATTTGTAAACTGGAATAGGAGACGGCATCAGTGTAAAGTATCTGAGAGATCGAGAATGATAACATAAAAAGGTAAAGAATTTGATTGGCAAAGGATTTGTGGCCATAAAGTTGTTAGAAATGGAGTTTAATTTGCTTGTGTAGCATAAAAGGAGCTTAAGTTTGAGGCCACCAGTAAGATCAACTTCGCTTAATAACATCAACTGTTGTTAATGGTAATGTACTCGAATAGGAAGCTAATAGGCAAAGACATCAAGACAGCCTGGCCATTATCTTTAATTTTATGGAGTAATTGCCTAAATACTTTGTAATATGCATTTTATTCTTGTTGGTTTACGGTTCTCTAAACTGATTTTGGTTGTAACAGCTATCGACGTGGGAGGAGAGGTTGTAGAGGTAGGATCTAATGTAAAAAGTCTCAAGTCCGGTGACAAGGTTGTGGCTATGCTCAATGTCCTGGTTGGTCCAATTCTTTTCAAATGTTTTCTTTTCGCTACATCTCTCTTACATTTTGGAGCTTGGTTGAAACTTAGTAGGTGAGGGACCTGCTCAGGGCTTACATTTGTTTTACATGGATGTTGTTTTTGTTTCTTGTTCTCTGCCTGTATTGTTCAATGCTACTTAATTTTGTTTTTGTTTTGGGGGCCAAGTCCCCTCATTCAAACCCTCCTCCCCATGGGCCTACAGTAGTTTGGTTGGAAGTGGAGTCATGGCTAGAGCAACCTGCTCATCTTAACTTTGTAGTATTCCTCCTCAATTAGCTAAATCATTTTACTTTGAACAGTAATGTGGTAATATGGTGTTCTATCCTTTATGATTGATGGATCTTCATGAGCTTTGATACAGAATGGAGGTGGATTGGCTGAATATGTGGTGGCTAATGAGTGTTTGACTGTTCCAAGACCCGCCGAAGTATCAGCTGCAGAAGGTGCAGGTGTTCTTGTTGCAGGTCTTACAGCTCTTCAGGCCCTTGCAATGCTGCTGAGGTTAAGCTCGATGGAACTGGACCCCGGAAGAACATTCTAGTTACGGCTGCCTCAGGTGGTGTCGGTCACTATGCTGTTCAATTGGCAAAACTTGGTAACACTCATGTTACTGCCACCTGTGGAGCCCGTAACATTGATTTTGTGAAGAGCGTAGGAGCAGATGAGGTTCTTGATTACAAGACCCCAGAGGGAGCAGCTCTTAAGAGTCCATCAGGCCAAAAATATGATGCAGTGATTCACTGCGCAACAGGCATCCCTTGGTCTACCTTTGAGCCTAATTTAAGTTCGAGCGGAAAGGTGATCGATATAACTCTTGGAGTTAGTGCCATGTGGACCTTTGCAGTAAAGAAATTGACCTTCTCAAAGAAGCAGTTGGTACCACTGCATTTAATTCCCAAGAAGGAGAAGCTGGAATTGATTGTTGGGCTTGTGAAGGAAGGGAAACTTAAAACAGTGATTGACTCCAAATTTCCTCTGAGCAAGGCTGAAGATGCTTGGAGCAAGAGTAGCGATGGACATGCGACGGGAAAAGTTATTGTGGTGCCATAGAGTAGTAGTCTCCCAAATTATGTAATAAAAGATTTGTGAGGCATGACCAGTTAAATCTTCAGCTGTAATCACTATCATTTAACTTGTATGCTTGTTCACTTTGTCATCTCACTTTTCCCTTTCATAATGCTGTTCGATTTTGTTTCGAATATACACTCCAGTCTTCATATCGTAACAATGCGTACAAATCAATTAGTCAATTAAAACATAATCTCAACTCTCAAGCTAGTTGGTGTTAGTCTTATCATTGTCTTCCAAATGTGAACAACAAATGAAAATAAGTTTTTGAAAAAGAAAAGGTCTTTAAATGATTGTTAATCATTTTTATGTTTAAAACAACCTCTAATATTAAAAGACTTTACAACAATAATTATATCTCAATTTTAACTAATCTAGTTAAAGAACCTGCACGCGCGATCACTCATTTATTTTTGTGAATTTAATTTCAAGGAAAAGTTTCTAATATCAAAAGTTTAAATAAAAAAAAGTAAAAAGCTATATATATAAGAAAATGCAAATAATACAATACATACATTCTTTGATTAAATCAATGATAAGGCAAACTTTCATGTCAGTAATTATTCTTATTTATCATCAAAATTATGAGTCTCTATAATTCTAATAATAGAAAAAATTAGTTGACGTCTTTAACCATTTTTTTACACCAACTAACCAAGAAAACAACAATTTTAACTTAAAAGTTGCTTTAGTACCAATTACCAAACATTTAATGTGAAGATATAATCTAAGACATTAATAAATAAAAAATATAATGTTGTTAGCTTGACTCTATACATAGCTTTTAATGGGCATGTAATCGTAGGTAGGAACTCATCGCTTTATAATATTTTTTTGTTAGGCTGGTAATTCCAATTACATATGTAAAGCAATCGTTATAATAATCTATTTCATACCCTTTTTGTCGTACCTCCTCTTCTACTTCTCATTTTTCTCTTCGTGTCGAGCCTGTTGGAGTGTTATTGAAGCTGATGTATAAGGAAAAAGTAAACATGAAAATATAGAATAGAAAAATAAATCCGAATAGAAAAGGCATTGGAACATACTTTTTTTTAATAATACCAGTGATATTAAGGAATGACCCTCTTAATCAGCGGAGTAAGTTAACAAATAATATATCCCTTCGGGTATCTTTGATTATGTTTAAATGTAGCTCACAAATCTATATATCTGTATAAAGTTGAATATGAGGGAGATAATGTGGCATGCTTCTTTGGTCAGGATTCAAATTTATCTTTTTTGTCAATTTTTTGAAATTTTTTCCCTATATTAAAATTTAAAATGTGCATTAATCAATGTACTAAATATTGGTATTTAAAAGATATGATTTATTATAAATAAATGCTACAATATGAATTTAAGGCAAACATAAAAAAATACATTGCAATTAAATGTTCAATATTCATCTGTAAAAAAAAATTAATATTATTTGATACAACTTCTTACCGTTTATATGGCTATTCACATGGGTTAATAAGGAAAAAAAAAACTTAAAAAATGCAAGGAAATAAAATATATCTTTTGTCTCATATTTTAAGTTCTTTTTCCTTATTTTCCTATCTAAAAAGTTGCATAAATTAAAATTACCACGTTTTTCTCTTTCGTTATATATTTATATAATTATAATTGTTATCTTGAAATCTTTCTATTTAATTAATTTAAGTAGAAGAAAAATGAAGTAAATATAATATTTATCTTCTACCTAAAATGAATTAAATATAATATTTATGAGCATTAATGCATGAATCTTTTTTGTATACATTTCTTTCCCATCAGCCTAATTTTACTCCTCACGTTCCTTTCTTTCAAAATCAATCAGTTACTTATTACGTAAATATAAAGCTTAAGTCATCTGCGGCCCCTTAAAGTTGTCCGTATAATTCACTTAGACACCTGAACTAGGGCTAGTACCTATTGAACACCTCTACCCTCTTGAATTTGAACCATTTAGACACTTTATGCAGACGTGGCACAAAAAATGTAATTCACATCTTGGTGAGCTCGTGAAATCAATATTTTAACATTTTTCCTTTTCCTTTTCAATTTATTCTTTTTATTTTTGATTATATTTTTTAAAAAATAACAATCTTTTTCTTCCTTCTCCCTTTCAAAACCACACATCTACTCGACCACTTCTTCAATACAATCCATCACCGTTTTTTCCCCACAAATTTCCTTCTTTCTTCTTTTTTTTTAATCTTCTTATTATTGTCTACTTTTGTCATCTCTTTTCCAGAAAAGATGGAGGTCATCCGTTCTTTGTCGGATAAAATGAAAATTATTATCTACGTCTTCTTTGCCGGAAAAAATGGAGACCATCTATATCTTCTTTGTTGGAAAAAATAGAGATCATTATTCAAATATTTTCTCTCTCCCTCTTCACCTCTCCCCACAACACCGCCTCGACCCACACCCCTTCTTCCTCACAAATCGAACAGAAAACAAAAATTGAAATCAAAATAAAAAAAGAAAAGAATGGATCTTTCAAGAAAACAATATCAATTTAAATGGTAAAGAAGACATAAAGAGAAATAAAAATGATAAATTCATACATAATATATGTTAAAACCTCTAATTTTCTAAATGGAGGTAATTCATACATAATATGTGTTAAAACCTCTCATTTTTCTAAATGGAGGTTAGGAATGGTGGACAAGGTAACTGTTAGGGAAAGAGAAAAAATGGAGAGGTTTGAGGTGGGGTGGGGTGTGGGGTGTGGGGGTGTATAATTTCTTTTTCTTTTTTTTAGTTTAAAGTATTTTCATTTAGGATTTTGTTATATTCAAAATTCATTTTTATAATTATTTTAAATTAAAATGTCACGTCAGGATTTTGTTATATTCAAAATTCATTTTTATAATTATTTTAAATTAAAATGTCACGTGTCTTCATTTGATTTGTTATTTTGCCACATCATATGTATGTATATTATACGCACTTTCTCTTTAGACTAAGTGTTAGAAAAGTGTTCAATAGATATTATTTTTTAAGATTGGAGTGTCTAATAGGAAACAAGGTTTGTTAAGGTGTCTAAGTGAACTATACAGACAACTTCAAGGGGCCACGAATGACTTAAGCCTAAATATAATTGATGGTACCATAAATACAATTGAATGCAAAATTATATATTCTTTGTGGGTAAGTTTTTTTTCTTGTACATAAATTCAACACTCTAATCTCAGACTCTAGCGACTGAAGAAGGCACACGCTCAAAATAATTCGCAAGTATACCCATTTTCGTGGAGATTGTTGCTGACAAATTACTTATGATCTCAACAAATCATTATTATTCTTTTTATATTGGCTCTTTAGATACTTTATTGATATTAGATATAGAATGAATTTGAATTATATTTTATTATATTTTGATTTTGATAGAATTGACAATATGCTCTAATTACTTTCAACGGTTAACCTTACTGCACGTATTTTTTAATTTTTGTAGGGAAACTAATAGATGAATTCAGATTGCGGGAGAAGCTATCCAAGGAGAATTCTTTTGTAGAAGATGGTGGGAGGGCAAGAGAAGTTATGCTTAGAAGAATGAATGTGTTGTAGAAGATTTAAAGGAGGAAGAATGGATATTTAATCGGCATGAAGATATGTGTAATATAAAATGGAGAGAGAAAATTGTGACGTTTCTTCGATATTTGACCTTCTACTTATTTGATTTTTCTGTTTTCTTATTTATTTCCTTTTTGTAACACATTAAAATAGGAGAAAATCTATAAAAGTACAAGTTCTTATACATCTTGTAATGAAAAATGTCAATATTTATCAATTTTTATACAATAAAGAATCAAACAATTAAATGTGTGAGAAATAAAATATGTGATGTTTCTTCGATATTTGACCTTCTACTTATTTGAGTTTTCTGTTTTCTTATTTATTTCCTTTTTATAACACATTAAAATAGGAGAAAATCTATAAAAGTACAAGTTCTTATACATCTTGTAATAAAAAATATCAATATTTATCAATTTTTATACAATAAAGAATCAAACAGTTAAATGTGTGAGAAATAAAATATGGAAATTTAATTTTTTGTTCTTCAATTTTTGACCTTCTACTTATTTGATTTTTTCGTTTTCTTATTTATTTCCTTTTTGTAACACATTAAAATAGAGAAATCTATAGAAGTACAAGTTCTTATACAACTTTTAAGGAAAAATATCAATATTTATTAATTTTTGTACAAAAAAGAATCAAACAGTTAAATGTGTGAAAAATAAAATATGGTAATTCAATTTTTTAAGTAAAATTATATAAAAATTGACAAATAGTATAGGAATTTGTATCATTGTAATTTTTTTTAAAACAAGAAAAAAAAGTCTATAGTAAACATATACTATAGATTTCAAATTGATTTTTATTAAAGAATATTTGAAAACACCAAACTGTGTAATTATGAAAAGAATGGAAAGATAATAAATGTGTGTAGACCGTTTATTTTTTTAATCGTTATTCATAATATTCAAATATTAGATAGAAATTTTTATCATTGTAATTTTTTTCAGAAAAAACAAAAAAAATCTATGATAAACATATAACTAAAGATCTCTACTTGGTTTTTGTTAAAGAATATTTGAAAATATCAAACTATGTAATTATGAAAAGAATATAAAGATCAGAAGTATGTGTATATTGCTGATTTTTATGCTTATTCTTAATATTCAAATATTAGATAAATATATTTCATAGATTTAATAAGATGTTTTATTATCGCGCGAACAAGTCTACTAGTAATATTAGTAATTATGAATAATATTAATACTTTTTTAGTCTTGTCACGATCAGAAAACTCGAGTCCTGATAGCATTGACTAGAATTCACCAGTAGGTAAGTCAACCCGTAACTCGAAACGACTAGTAATAAACGTATAGGGTAGAAACAACAATTAACAAGAAATACAAGATAATTTAAAGGAACAACAGAAGATAAGAACAGAAACCAACATAATATATACAATAAAAGGTCCAACCCAAATCTTGGTAGTCGTATGTACAGAGCTGCAACAAAAGAGTACAAGTCCCAAAAGTGGACCAAAATATACAGACATGTCTCAAAAGCAACATACTAAACATGACTAAAAAGAAGGAGACATGTATGATCCAGAACGTCTAAGCTCACCCTCATCTTTGAGTCCTCTAGCAACTGGCTCGAAATCAGTGCTGATAACTGTGCTTGAACCTGCATCATGAAAACAGATGTATAGTGTAGTATGAGTACACCAAAACAATAGGTACTCAAAAGGCATTATAGGCTGACTGAGCTTGAAAAGTAAAAAGAAGTAATGAAAAGCAAAACAAGAAACAACTAAAAGTCACATAATGAAAATAACAACGGAAATCCTAACTAAGGAGTACACGAGCTAAGGAAAGAAAGGACATCAAAGTAAATTGTTAACTAGAACCCACTGGACCCCCATAATCCCAAAATGTACACTCGTACACCATTTAAAGTAAATACCAAATGGACCCCCATAAGCCCGATGGGTACATAGAAGAGCTAAGAAACAACTAAAGGACTTGAGAATGCTTCCAGAATCGTCATGGCCTTCCATGGACTCAAACCGCGATAAAGGCAATCTAAGAACCCAAGTCAGGATTCGAACCCAACAATAGGGGTGTGCCAGACTCAAATTAGAAGCCAGGGCCTCAAACCTGGCTAAAAATAGATAGTACGCCAAGGCCTCGAATCCGACTAAAAGCTGCCAAAACCCCCAATCACCCGCTCTTCCTCAAATCAGCACATATCATAAAGTAAAACCATCTTCTAGGTCGCCAGGGACCCATTCCAGCTTCAAATCCAAAACCCACTCCCAAACAACCAAATAGAGTCTAAAATAACCCACGAACACGTTTGAATCAAACCATGAGAGACATTTATGGATAGAAGGTCATACGAGCTAAGTTGTTGCCTATCTAAGGTTCACACTATCAAACCCAAGTCTGTTATATCAGTCTACAGAGTGCTAAGCTGTCCGAAGCGATGTTGGAGCAAATCTAAGGCCTATTGGCTCCAAAACTCGAGTCTAAGACAAACACTAGCCTAAACCTAGGCTAAGGACAATAACATGTAGTTGATGTTGTAGCTTTCTCCAATCCTTACAGAATGCTTGATAAAGAATTTTATGAATTTTTTTCAGAATATCATTGAATGTCACGTCTATCCCTTAGTTATAGTTGTAGGGGGTGGACAAGGTTGCATATGATTAGCCAAAAGATGTCATTTTGACACTTGACGGATTGTGGTCTTGGTTCTTGAATTTGACTGGAACTACCACATCATTTGGACACATGGCGTCATCTCCTTGGTCTTGGATGTCTAGTCATCGTGGCACATGACATGAGTTTGGGCTTCAAGGTGAAATGGACCTCGGATTTGAATTTAATAAAATGGACTTATTTATTTATAAAGCTCAAATTAATTATTCAACCCAAATGAACTTGGATTTAATTCAAATTTCGTATGAATTTAATCGTATTTTTATTTTTTGAGACTTGTTGACATGTAGGCTTGTCAAAATTTGATGACGAGAGTTGAAATATTCATCAATGTGTTTTCACTTCTTCGAGTCTTGTCGATGTGTAGGCTTTTCAAAACTTGACGATGAGACTTGAAGTATTCATAAATATGTTTTAATTTTTTGAGACTTGTCGACTTTTAGACTTGCCGAAACTTGACGACGAGACTTGAAGTATTCATGAATGTGTTTTAATTTTCTTAAGACTTATTGACGTGTAGGATTATCGAAACTTGACAATGAGACTTGAAGTATTCACGAATGTGTTTTCATTTCTTTGAGACTTGTCGATGTGTAGACTTGCCGAAACTTGACGACGAGATTTAAAGTATTCATGAATGTGTTTTCATTTCTTCAAGACTTGTTGACGTGTAGGCTTGCCAGAACTTGAAGACAAAACTTGAAGTAATCATGAATGTGTTTTCATTTTTTTTAGACTTCAAAAGTACTTTTTTTTGTCATCACAGTCTATCCAGGCCACTTCTTGAGAGTTGTTTACAACTAAAACAATTCTCATACATTTTCACTTGAGAATGTATTTCATTAAAGTGACAGATAACTTCGAATAGTGTTCTTGATTTTATTTATTTTCAATTATGATGTAACTTTAATGCCTTTTTCTTAGATAGACATGAAAAATTACCAACTTCATCTTTGCTTGAGTCCATCTCACGTTGGAGCATCATTGAGGCATATCAAAAGATTTAAAAAATAAAATAAAATAATTAATTGGAACTTTTGAACCAAAGAAGTTAACTTTCCTTTGTTGTCCTGGAATCAAAATCTCTACCAAAGAAATCTCCTTCAATATGATAGATTTTTTTAATTAATGAATCTAAATAAAGGTATTCTTCTTTCTTTAAGTCGTTGGTTCATCCTTTCCATATTGGTGTGATCTAAAAAATGAGCGGTGAATCAATCAATCCAAATCATATTTTCTTCTTTCAATTTCACCTTAACATTTCTTATGCGATGATTGGAAATCTTTCACAATAATCTCTATATAATCCTCTCAAATGCACAAAGAATTTTTACCGAACAAAATTTCAGAAGCTGCAAAGACAAGTTGTCCGAGTGTGTTTAACTATTGAGTTTCAATGCCTCTTGATTTTATCAAATCGAGAGACGTAGCTTCTATCATATCTAAAAAACTTAGAGCAAAAGTAGGCTTTGTACTTTCTCAGGTAACATTAAAGTTTATTTAGGAGTAACCCATTTTTGATGGTTCAGCTTTGCGCATCTGAAGTGTAAAATTCATATCTCATTATAGAAAAATTCAAATCGCAATCTGTTTGATTTTTTCGAAACTAGAAACAAGCAACTACAGTATAGCAAAGATTTGCAACCAAATTCCTCTTCCACTTCAACAGTTTGATATTTAATAATGAACCTATTTTTGATGGTCACATTTGTACATCTGTAGTGCAAAATTCATATCTCCTTATAAAAAATTCAAAATCGTAAGCCGTTTGATTTTTCTGAAACTAAAAACATGGAAATACAATGTAGCAAAAATTTGCTGCCAAATTTCTCTTTCATTGCTACAGTTTTGATTTTTATTATTGGACCCGACTTCAGCTTTTTTGTCTTTTAATTTCTCCAATTTGCGTTTTCATCAAGATAACTCTCTGTTTATTGTTATTTTTTAATAATGTTTTGTATATCTTTCTTTCCAGCAGTGACGTATTTCAACAACTATGAGACGCCATATCCTTGCCTTGAGATCAGTGATGATAAATGAAAATTTACGTGTCAAAACTCTTATTTTAAAAGTTCATCCTCCGATGATTAACCTCTTCCCGCTTGTTAGAAAGTCGTTGAACATTCTCATCCATCTCACAGAATGATCGACTATCGAAACAAAGGACGTTATGTACAATTTCTCGGGCAAAGTTATGACTGAAAAATTTCTCCTCTTAAAGTCCTTCACTATCAAAATGTTGTTGCTTCTAGTCCTCACCGTGATGAGAACCTTGACAGTTTGTGTGTTCCTACTTCTGATTTTGGTGAAGTTTGCTACATGTCTAGAAATTGAAAATGGGTAGAAAATGTGCTTATCCGCAACAAGGAGGTTTTGGACTGAAAATTTATGATGCTATCTTTGCTTCAATGTTCACATATGACCATAATGAGAATGTACTCCAAGCCTATTATGAAAATTGGCGTTTATCCACCAACACAATTTATACTTTTATTGGAGAATTATCTCTATCTTTGTGGGACTTGAGAAACACCGGAGACCTTCCTATTCACAGGAGTTTTTTTTGATGAAGTTATTCCCTCGGATAAGGAGTAAGCGCATGTAGATGATCAAGGAAAATCTTTTCTCCCTAGAAGTTGATCATACTTATTTTCGACATTCTATCAGCTTACAAAGGATGCCATCGATGAAGTCTCCTTTCGTGATTGGACCAAGTTTTAATTTTGAGGTTAAAAATAGTATGTCGAGCCTTCAATGAGAGATGAGGCTTATTTGGCAGTTTTTCTTGTATGTTGGCTCTATAAATCATGTTTCTCAACAAGAATGTTGATTGTGTTTGTGTTTGCGTCTTCAAAGTTGCAAGCTTGATGGCTCATGGAAAAATAATTTCTTTAGCTATTTCGGTCCTTGCAAGCATTTATCGCTACCTTAGGGAGATCTCCACTTCTTCAAATTTGGGTTCCTGCAAGGTACTCCTTCCCATTCATTATATATATAAATGGATTGGTGAGTATTTTAAAAGTTATTACCGTGTGAGCCGTCAATAATGGGGAGCAAATGTGGTAGATTTTTGGAGAAAAAATGACAAAATATTTAAATCTAGTTGATGCTCACAAACTATTTCAGCAGGTGAATGTACATAATCGTCATTATTTGGCCATGAGACAAAAAAAGTGCTTCATATGGATGATAAAGGCAAGCTGTCCAATTTCTGGAGTGGTTTCCTTATAAGCCTCTGTTCAAGTTTCATCACTTTGAGGCATGACGATGATTTGATTGTGGAACCTTATAGCCCTTATCGATTTAGTCGACAATTTGGATTTTGCCAAGATGTTTCCGATGTTCTAATAGAACACCATTATGATGGCTCGTTGTTAGCTTTAGTATAGCTCTGAGATTCTTGTGTTCATCTTGAAAGCTTGTCAAAGCTCATTATACCATTGTGTCCATCAAATGAGGGACCTACAATGACTTGTGAGTATTAATACTGGTGGTCCGCCCATCGAGAGAGTATGTTAAGACAAAGCATTATTTTAAGAGATCCGAGGAAGGATGAAGCTTCCTTATCAACCAAAGGAGACCAACTTTAGCTGGATGGTCAAGAAAAGCTTTCTCACTCTTCAAAGTCCAAGGTGACACCAAATATCCCTCCACAATATGTCAAAGTCGTTTTCAAGTCTAAAAATTCGAAGGGCAAGGATGCTCATGTGAATAAAGGAGTTAAAAGTCCTTCACTGACCCCAAGGCAACCAACAGCACTGATTTTGAGGCGATTGACTTAAATCTCAAGAGGAAGAAACCTTCCAGCTCATCGGATAAAAGTGTTGAAAAGTCACTAGGCATTGCACCATTTTATAGCAACACATCCAAAGTATTTGTTTCGATCCATGGGATTGGCATAAGTTCTACTGTAACCTCTAGCTCCAATGAGAGCAATGTTAGCCAAGAGCAACACTGGAAACATTTGAAGAAAAAGTCGAAGGACTTGAATGATCAACACTGTAAGTTTGCTGAATTGGATTCATTAGTATCGATACAACGATCTTTGAAGATGGTGTTGCTGGTTCTACAATACCCTTGACTGAATTGACACATCAAGTAAAAGTTATTTCTTTAATAGTTCTCTAAACTTGCTTATAGGTATGTTGAGAAAATTTGCCAAATTTGTTCACAACAAATTTTTGTAGCGTTGAAAATAAACTACAAAAAAAATAAATAAAAGAAAATGTGGTTTTTATTAATGAATTTTGTGAGTACAATTTTGTTGTTCTCTTGATTCTTCTCTCTTAAGATTTTTTCGTGATTCAAGAGACATCAGCTGCGTGTTTCTCGAATTGTAGGATGATGTAGACCTCCTTGAGATGTGTTTGATCTCCGAAAATATCGGAAAGTACTTCTTCTTTTCAAGTCTATCTCCTGGAAAAAATCTGTTGACCACTCCTTTGAAGAACTATGTATTTGATGTTGTAGCTTTCTCCAATCATTACAGAATGCTTGGTGAAGTGTTTTTCGAATTCTTTTCAGAATGTTATTGAATGTTATGTCTATCCCCTATTTATAATTGTAGGGGTAGACAAGGTTACTTATGATTGACCAAAAGATGTCATTTTGACACTTGGCGGATTGCGATTAGTTCTTGAATTTGATTGGGACTACCATACTATTTAAACATGTGACATGAGTTTGTGCTTCAAGGTGAAATGGACCTCGTACTTGAATTTAATAAAATGAATTTATTTATTTATACGGGAAAAAGGATAAATATATCACCAAACTATTGTAAATGATATCCAAATACCATCCGTTATACTTTTAGAACTCTGATGCCCTTACTGTCTAATTTTTGGAGCGTATATATCCTTTGGACTAACGGAGGGACACGTGTCACGATCTTAACAACCTATTCGAAATTTGTTTAATTTTTATTTTCAATTAAAAAATCGACCCAGATAATTAAAAACCCTCCCAAATAATTTAATACCTGCATTGAAATTATAACCCAAAACCCTAATAGAGACTATCTTCTCAGATATTTTCCTTTCTAACAGAGAGTCGATCAGAGATTTTCTTTTATTTTTTAGTTAAATCTCATATTGCATACTCCAATTTAAGATGATTCTCATCAACACAACTTTTAGTAAGATCCACTAATTTTTTTTAAACAGAACAAAGGACACATACAGAGTTTTAAACTCATTCAATGTACGGGTAGAACTTTGGGGGTTTTCAGTTGATGGAATTGAGTTTGATTTTTTCTGGTGTTGAGGCAATTTTCCATCGTTCTTCTTGATTGACCATAAATCCCTTTTGTGGTACATTTTGGAATGTGAAAATATTCCCACGCCACAGATTAGCTATGGATTACAGAGTGTTTTCTTGACTGCCATTGTTGAAGCTCTGTAAAGAGAGCTAGAGGTATGTTTGTTCCCTATCCTCCCACATTTTTCTTGTCTGATTTATGACCGATTTTATTTTATATTTCTCATTGTAGTGTGCTTGTTGAATGTATTGTTGATTTTTGATTTTCACAGATCTATTTTCTTGGCTTTCAGCCCTACAATTTTCATTTTTCAAAGTTTCAGCCATCTAAAAAGTTTTAAGTTTTGCGATTATAAATCCGTTCGAAGGTCATTGGTTCGGTTCGCCGGAGCTGTTGGAGCAGCGGTGAGGAAGAGATGAGTGCGTGGTGATCAGGTTTCATGGTGAACGAAGGGTCGCTACCTCACTAAATTTGCTGGAGCCAGGGAGGTTGGGTTCGATAGCAGTTAGAGGTGGTTTTGTTTGTGGAGCTTCGCCGGAGAAGATGGAGTCACGACAATGGTGTTGTGTAACTGGTTCTTGGGGTGTTGGGTTGCTGAAACTAGAGAAGAAAGGAAAAATGGGATTTATTTGGGTGTGAGTCTTAAATTATTTGGGTGGGTTTTTAATTATTCGGGTTGATTTTTTAATTGGAAATAAAAATTAAATAAATTTTGGATAGGTTGTTTATATCGTGACATGTGTTCCTCCGTTAGTCCAAATGATATACACGCTCCAAAAATTAGACGATAATGCTATCAGAGTTCTAAAAGTATAACATATGGTATTTAGATATCATTTACGATAGTCTAGGGGTATATCTGTCCTTTTCCCTATTTATAAAGCCCAAGCTAATCATTCAACCCAAATGAACTTGGATTTAATTCAAATTTCGTATGAATTTAATCCAATAAAATTTATGTGTCTACAGTTATGTTTTGTAAATTTTCACTGTGTTTTGTAAATAAAAAAATATCTCTATATTTAATTATATAATATCTTATTTAACTATGTGGTGTAAATTTAGGGCTGTTCAAAATCGAATCGGAATTGATAATCTGAATCGAAAAAAATTATTGGTTTATCGATTTAGCAGTTTCGATAACGGTTCTAATTTTTTTTATTATCGAGCTATCGATTCTTAACGGTTTGAGATTTTTAAATGAGTTAATCTATGACTCGATATTAAATTAATAAATTATATGTGTACCATTCATTTTATAAAGTTATTGACTTAGGGTTTAGTTTCATACATTTATTTATGACTTTCTCAAACTCTCGATTATTCTACAATGTGTCGGTGTTTATTTTTGAAGAAGATGCAATCTATCAATTCATGTGCATCGTTTATTTGGTTTCTCGATTTGTTTCTAAGTGATTTTCAACGATTTTTTAAAAGTTAAATCTTAACGATTAAATTGATAATCGAACCAATAATAATCAAATCGATAAACTGATAATCGATAAGTAAATATTTTAATAATTTTTTATAAACGATTTAACATGTCTATAAAATTGATAATTAATAAATCAAATAGATAACTTTAAAATCGAATCAAATTGATCAATATGCAATCCTAGATGTAATTTTCCCAAATCAAAATGAATTTTCATACTTGGGAAATAGAGTCTTGGCTACGAGGGGTAAAATGTGCAATTAGATGTAGTGTAGTAGGGTGAAGTGGTGATTAGACACAAACGGCTATGGATAAGCTTAGAAAACGAGCTGGATAATGGGACCCACCTGGCCCAAGCAGCATCTTTTGCAGATTTCTCTTGATTTAAATAAATTACACCTGTAATACAATTTTAGTACTCGATATTGCTTCTCTGTTCCATGCCAAATACCAGCAAAACGAATTCGTTCTTCTCTACCCTCTACAATTCTTCATACATCCTCTTTCTCTCTCTAAACTAGACTGGATCCTTCTATGTGTTGATGCCGTTTTCCGGTGAGTGAATTTCTCTGTAATTGCATTTTGAATCATACGCTTTTTCTGTGCCTTCAGAATCTTTGTTTGTCCTTCTGGTTAACAATTTGTCAACAAATTCAACTGCATTATGTGTATTTCTCTACAATTTTGGCTTGGATGTTGGCCGGCTATGTGCATTGTTTACTATAAGGACTGTTTTTCTTACAATTTGCTGCTTTAAATTACCGGTTATACTTATTTTGGACGCGAAGTTGTTTATTTTCTGAAGTTAAAAAGTGTTGTTTAGATTTATCTTCAGCCAACCTCTAACAATTTTTCTAATTTGTTCTCTAGTGGTTTGATTTTGAATCATTACATTCATGTGGATTGTGAATTCGTGTAGTAGTATCTGTTTTATAATTAGACCTTATGATGATTTGAATTTTTAATTCTCTATTTGATCTCTTTGCTTAATGTATACAAAAGATAATCAAATTTGATATCAAAAGGTGAGTGTATTTTCTATTCATAGTGGAAATATCTTTCTAGAGAATTATAATAACTTAAAGCGAATGGTGAATACCTGATTGCTTATTACGTTCACGAGTGTTATTGACAAAATAATCAAGTGAAGGGAAGAGATCGTTTGGTGTACAGAAGAGCAACCTAACCATGCTATCACCTCTCATGTTTCATTTGTCTCGTCTTTGTTTGTGATGGAAAACTAAGAAGAGCTTTTTCCTCACTTCACATGTTTAATTCTGCAGTCTTGAATTATTTAAAGGATTGAAGGTAGCATGCTTTATTTATGTTCTATTTCTATCTCTGATTTATCTGAGCTTTTTAACAGATATGGAATAATGGTAGGTCATGGAAAAGAGATGTTTTGACAGTCTGAAATCTCGTGGACAAAACAAACTTATTACTGATCACTTTAAAGCAAGGAATTGATATAGTGGATATTCTTACATGATAACCACTGACTGCAGCTTCTGAAGGCTGCATTAAAGCATGTTGATAAGTTTTCAGTTGCTTCTCAATTACCTTTTCAATGAGAAGTGGAATTTTTTACAATTTACTGTATCATATGCCACACATTAAACATGATGTATGTCAACAACAACATGAAGAACATTGTTTTTACAGTGTAGAAACCTCTATCAAGAGGTTAGAAGCCCATTGAGCAAAAGTTGGTCTGTCACTTACAGTAAATCTAAAGATGGAAAAGTAAGGTCTTTGTTCAGATGTTGATTCTGTACTAAATATCTTTTTCAGCCTTGTGATATTGCCATTTGTTGTGTGGGACATTATTATTCAAGATATAGGATATTGAATGAGCTTGGAGATGGAACTTGTGGCAATGTATATAAGGCTCTTAATATGGAAACATTTGAGATTGTAAGGGGTTCTTTACTTTACTAAAATTAGTACTGTTCCATTATCCATGCATCTATATCATCTTTTTTCTTTTATTTTCTCGGTTCAAAAAGGAATGCATTACTATTATTTCGGAAACAGTTCCGCTGAATAGGATGTTTCAAATGTGTTAAAATACTCTTAACTATAAGAATTTGTGATTTAATGGTACTTTTATGTAGTTTGTAAAATATGTAATTTTCAAATAAAAGAATTAAGAAATCCATGTTTAGATTCACATTGAAAATTAGATGCGTTGTTCCCATACTTATTCTTTATTGTGATGGAGGGAGTAGTTGATGTAAGAGCATGTTCCAGGATCATATTCTGCAAAATTGAGTCTTAATTGTGAAGCTTGAGTTTTAAGAGAAGTTTGTTTTGCACCCTCAACTAGTTTTGGATTGAGTGTGGTAGTTGTCGTTGTTCTGTCTGTGCATGTTGTGCTTGAATTAAATAAACCCCTTAGTTTAAGCACCTGAGCTAAACATTTCCAAGAATTGAATAGTCATGGTAGAACTAGTTTTGCTCTCTGGTTTCCTTCATAATAGAGTTACTGGGTGCATCCCGTATGTAACAGTATAACAGATGGAAACTCCTAGATTGCCTGCTTCGCATAATACATGTTGGGAGTTAATGGGCATGTTAGATTTTCAACCACCTGATAAAAAAATCTTAGGTTCAATGAATATATAAGAATTAGCAAGACTCATGTGAATGTTTCATGCAACACATAGCGAGGGACATAATTATGCATATGCTATTATGTCCGATGAAGAATGATGCATTAGGATTTTTTCAACTTCTTTTTCTTTTATTGGGTGGGCTGTTCATGTTGGTTGTTTCATGTCTACGGTGATAAGATGCTCTGTTATTGTCTTCACCT
The DNA here is from genome assembly GCA_018342035.1 of Solanum appendiculatum. Lineage (NCBI taxonomy): Eukaryota > Viridiplantae > Streptophyta > Magnoliopsida > Solanales > Solanaceae > Solanum > Solanum appendiculatum. The sequence continues at coordinate 222,829 of JAGDQO010000879.1, read as the reverse complement.
TTTGGAATGAGCATTGGTTTCTTTTAAGACTAATTCTCTCTGCTTCCTTTACTTCTATAGGATTATGTTTAGTTGTTTACAGATGCACTCCAATATGGACTTCTATATGATTGGAATTTCGTAGGATGTTATTTCTTGTCTAACAACATAGTTTATTCAGATCAATTAATGTGTTGCAGGTTGCGGTCAAGAAAATGAAGAGGAAGTTCTATTCTTGGGAAGAATGCATTAACCTGCGTGAAGTAAAGGTGTGTGGCTTTGTTCTTAACACTTGGTTGGTTGTCTAGAAACATAGATAAAAGGGTGTCAATTCACAAGGCATGATACAGTTAGAGCTGCTTACGTCGTTTAACTTAATCTCATTGAGTGTCTAATGTTTCCTGTGCAGTCCCTTAGGAAATTGAATCATCCTAATATCATCAAGCTGAAGGAGATTGTGTGGAAAACAATGAGCTTTTCTTCATATTCGAGTACATGGTAGCATTTGAGATTTTGAGCCATATTCTATACTCTCTCTGTTCCAATTTATGTGATGTAGTTTGAATGGGCACAAAGTTAAAGAAATATGGGAAGACCTTGCAATGTTCCAAACAACCCTTAACATAAATGAATTTTTAAATAAACAAGTACACTTTTGTGGGTTTTTTGCCAAATAAGTGGGATACAACATGGATAAAATGTTAATAGTGTTTTAAATATTTGTCAAATAAGGAAATGTGTCATTTTTTTTGGGACTAACTAAAAAGGAAAGTGTGTCACATAAATTGGGACAGAAGGAGTAGTATTTATTACTCCCTCGGTACCATATTAGTTGTCCACATTACTAAAAATAGATGTCCCAAATTACTTGTCAATTTATAAAACCAAGATAGAATTAATTATAATTTTCCAATTTTACCCTCATAATTAATTATTTTTTAAAAGTATAAAGAAGTTTGTAAAGTTCCAAAAAATTTTCTTAAGGGGTAAATAAGCAAAACTATCCTTCTTATTTATGATTTCATAAATGGCGTGTAGAGGGGAAAGCGGACAACTAATATGAGGTGGAGGGAGTAACTTTTTCCTTTTATCTCTGCAGCTAAATACTTGTGAATGCAACAAATTCAATTAACATAGGCTGCATCTATGTCACTGTAGATATTAGGTGTCTTTTAGCTTCAGAATATTGAAATGCTATGTCAATGTGAACCTCTACAGCATCTCCTTTTGACCTGTATCTAGGAATGTAATCTTTACCATTCAATAAAAGGACGGCAGAGTCCCTTCTCCGAGGAGGAGATCCGGGGATTTATGTTGCAGGTGCTGCAAGGACTCGCAGACATGCATAAAAATGGTTATTTCCATCGGGACTTGAAACCTGGTATTGAGCTATTGATTGATCATTTCTATATAATGCAGCTTAAGGATATTTTTATTTGTGGCAGTGTGAAGCTTAATTAGTAATCTTTGTTCTACCTCAGAGAATTTATTGGTAACAAATGACATAATCAAAATTGCTGATTTTGGGTTGGCTAGAGAAGTGTCATCAATGCCACCTTTCACTAATTATGTTTCAACTCGTTGGTGAGTTATCTCCTCTACTAAAAGTGCACTATTTCTTTCCATGTTCCACTATATAATATGCCTCTGATGGGAGGGGTGTTCTATATGTTTAAAAGGTACCGAGCACCAGAGATCTTGTTGCAATCTTCTTCATACACGCCTGCCATTGGTATGCACTGTCCACATGCTCTTACTATTCCAGAATCTTCTTGAGTAATGCACTGGACTTTTATTTGACACCAGCCAGATGCTGTATGTTTTGAAGCTACAATTTGTCTTGGATCATTTGTGCCTGATTACATTCTTGATCATGAATTTTATAATTTATCAAACGAAAAATGTTTCCGAATCTTGAATATTATTGCCCCGGTAGCTGTATATATGACGTGATAACTCCATGATGGGCATAAATTCGTGTGAAGCCTTATACTGGAAACAAGACGTACCTTCATTTAAAGGCTACTGGTAATTTTGATGGTAAGAATATTTTGTGAGCTGTCATGGCTTTTATAATCTTATATAGGCTTTAATGTTGGAAGGTTATATTTTCTATACCATTGTTAAGGAAAAGGTTGTAAGGCTATAGGAACATAAATAGGAAGGACTGTAGCACAAAATGTACTTCTAAGTAATTGCCCCATATATCCTATATCTATCTATATGAAGAAGAAATCATGTCACGAGGGGGATTCTTATTTGTACAAATGGTACTTCGAGCTTGAAACGAGCATGAAGAGATTAAGGATACTTCTTTATCTTTTGAGTTGTTCTGTTGGATCGGTCGCTCAAGACCTTTGGTCTTTATCTTGACCCGATGAAAAAAAATAGGATCACTTCTTATGGACTCTTTGAGAATGATTCTGATCTAGTTCATGGCCTATTAGAACTAGAAGATGCTCTGGTTGGATCTTCATGGACAGAAAAAGATTGCAGTCAGTTTGATAATGATTGAGGGACATTGCTTCTTCACCCCAACTGAGGAATCCATTAGATATGATGCAAAAGGGCTCTTGGTTTATCCTTGATCAAAGATTTCTACTAAAAATATGAATCGGAGTTTGAAGCAGATCTCTATTTTGTAATTTCAGTGTTTTGCTCTATAAAGTATATTGTACTTTGACAAATTGATTCTTTGTGTTTGTATGAAACTTCTGTACTTCAAAAGTCTTTCTAAAAAAGGTTACGTGTAGGCGTGATCCAGTATCCTTTGTCTTTCTATCATCATAGAATCAAACTCGTAGTCTAGCTACAATCAACATAGCAGTCACAACACGGCTACTCTTGAGTTGGTGGCCTATTGTTTGCACTTGTTTTGAGTTAGCAATTACTTTTGGAATATACCACTTCTTTTGGCAATCAGTTTCTTGACTCATATTTAAAAAGGTCTACAATTGACAGAAGTAACCAGTCGATTGTTATTATAAAGCATGGTTGCTTCTCTGTATAGTTCTTTGATGTCTTCTTGCTTATATACCTTTGCTATTTATTATTGGTGTTATGCAACTTATGTGCACAACCAACGCAGATATGTGGGCGGTTGGTGCAATACTTGCTGAACTTTTCACTTTGTGCCCAATTTTCCCTGGTGAAAGGTGATTTCATGACCCATATTTTAGTAATGTGAATATGATATGCTACATTCTTTTGTTTGGAGCTTAGACTCTTTTTAAGTCATATATAATTTGAATGCTTGTTGCTTTCTTGAAAATTTAAAGAGATACTTTTATATCTGGAAGTATAATCTAATAGTCAATTACCCAGCATTATTTTTGAGGATTCTTTTCTGCTAGGAAATTGAAGCTTGATTTATTTAAATATTAAGTTCAACTATTCAGAGAATTTGAATATTAAGTCAAATTATTTGGAGAACTGTTCATCTTAGAGCTTTCTAATCTTCTTTTCCTATGGCCAGTGAAACTGATCAGTTGGATAAGATATGCTGCATTCTTGGGCCACCAGATTGGACTATCCTCCCAGAAGTGAGAAGTGCTTCACGAGTGCTCGATATAAGTAATTTAAATGTAAGTGTAGCTTGAACCTATTGCAAGTTTCCTGCCATTTTCATGTGATCTCTCTCACTTACACACATGAGTAGAGCTAGGGTAACCAAAGGGAGTTCATCCGAACCCCTTTCGACAAAAAATTACACTATGTATTCAGGGTCAAAATTATTTTTTATGTATTAGTAGATGTTGAATTCCCTTGACTTCTTCGTATTCGTACTTTTTTATATTTTGGATCCCCTAGGTGAAATTCCGGGCTCTGCCACATGCATGCACATGCTAATGTGTGCACTAATGCATTGAGGTCTTTCCTTTTGTTATTATCTTTTCTTTGTGGCAGGTTGTACCAGCCAATCTGTCTGATATCATTCCCAATGCAAGCTTGGAAGCTATTCATTTGATCAAGGTGGTTCTTTGTGATCTTTCCCATAATTGCCAATTTTCTCATGAAACAGACATACATAATGATTTCTACTCTCATACCGTAGCAACTCTATTCATGGGACCCTTTAAGGAGGCCAACTGCTGATCAATGCTTGCAGCATCCATTTTTCCATGTAAAATAGTTCTCTTATTTGTCATTTGCTTACTCCAATAGAAATTTGTAAGCTTCATGATTGGCATCTTTCCATAATGGCTTGAATAAGTTACTGCTTGCTAATAAATAGGTTGGTGAGTGGAAATCTGAGCCACTAGAGGATCCATTACAGCTGAAGTTAAGTGATGGTGGTAAGAACTCATAAATCATTTTTACCATTAGTGTTATCTACTACAAGTCTATGAAGCTACCTTCGTTTCTGCAAGACCCAAGCCAAATCTTGAGTTGAACCTCTGGGACTTTGGGAGACAAAAAGATAACTGTTCTCTTGATTTGACTTTGGCAGTTAAACCACACCCATCTAGATTGGGTATGAATTATGTGCGCACAGTCATATTCATATATATGTTGCAACTGACATCTATCTGCCGATGACAAATTGTTTGCATATACATGTCGGCCTAAAACTCAATTTGTTACAAAAGTTGCAGTCTGATGTTAATCCTGGCTCTCATCATAACTGATACGTTTTCCCTGTTGTCTCTTTTAAGTGATACCTACACCCAATGCTCCCTCAACAGAAAATAGATGAAAATTTCCAAGTATAGACTTATTATACAAGTGAAACAGCCTTAAAGAAAAAAACTATCATTGTCATTAGAAATAACTTTTATTTCGAGTGACTTTGAGATCATTTTTCTGTTGTGCTACTTTCTCTTTTTATTTGTAGCTTTCTAAAAGTATTCACCTTGACAATGTTATGCAGATTTTCTTCCTGTGGAAATGGTAAGTAGAACTCGGGGCACAGGAATGGTGAGTTGTATTGGGTTTTCTTTTCTCAGTAGCTTTACTCACTGTTTTTAGGGTTTCGTTTCCACGGTACTCTGATAACAAAGCAGTTATATTGTGCTGAGTGGTTTTTGTGACAAATGGCAGGATGTGCTGTTCCATTCAGGTTTTCAGGATCACCTACAACAATCAGGTAGGTTATGTACGTTTCTGGATAGCTCTAAAATCTTATGGGACTTGTTCTTGCTGCATATAACCCCATCTGGACATCTGTGGGTTCTGTTTTCTAAGTATTTGAGACCTTCTTATTCAATGTTATGCTGTAAAGTAATTGCTTTTTTGTTTTTTCACAGATTTTTGGTCATTGCTTCCTCCTGATCACCATCAAACCTCTATGCCAGTGGATTCTTCATTGTCATTATCATTCAGGTCAGATGCTATTCTTCTAATTAAAATTGGGTCAATTGTTTAACGAAATACTGTATATGGAGTATGGTAAAGGATTATATCCTGCTTCTCTTCAAACAAATTCCTGGGAATCGGAACTTGTAAAAAGCTCATTGCTTGTAAACACCAGTATTGTCTCAATTTGCTTGTTCCCTTTTGTTTTAGCACAGTATTAAGGGTGGCATTGAGGATGTGAGCTGGTTGATATTTGTTCAGAACATCCTAGTATATATTTTCTGATTTGTGGGGTGAAGGCATAAAGGCTAAAAGATTACATTGAGAAAGTAAAAGGGGATTTCGTAATCTTTTTTTGTAGTTTTCCAAATGCATTCAAATTTTCTATTTGATGAAGTCGACAACATTTTGGAACAATCCTAAAAGGCAGTAGGCTAAGCATTTCCTACTGAGAGAGTAATGAAATTGCCCTCCAACTCTCTTCGCACATCCCAAACATTCAAGCTCTAGTGCCTGTTCTCAAAAGAATAGCAAATGCTGGAAGATCTTGTCTTACTCACGTTACATATCAGCATGAGTGTAAAATTGACTGGTTGAGTCAACTTGGACAGGTTAAATCGGGTGGAGTCTTGAGTTGGTTCCATCCAAAATTTTGATTGATTACTTTGTAGAGTTAAGTTGAGGCAAAATACTTAAAGAAATGACAAAGTGCTTTCTAAAGGAAAAGATGAGATTGGTCAAAATGAATTACTATGTTATAACATGCCCCACTCAAATTTGGATGGGTAACTTTATTCTTCAAAACCTTTAGGCTGTCAAATATGTGGTTGAGCCAACCGGTTAGAGCTTGCTTGGATCAATATGAGTTTAGCAATAAAGCAATATTTACCTGCCAACACAAGTAACCGAAAATTGGAAATCCCTTCAGCATTGAAATTGACAACAAAAAAAGACTTCTGTTTTAAATGAAATTATTATAACTGAAGTAACGCATGGAATAGTATCTCTTGTTCATGCTATAATAAAGGTGTTTGTATTTTCAAGTGGACATTAAAAGTTGTACTTTTTTTAAACCACTTTCTTTAAAGTAGGAAGTTGTAGCAGTAGATGGATATTAAAAGTTACTGTAATTGTGTAGACAGTAGACTCAGTAGATGCACACAATTAATTCCTTTTCATGTTTCATCAACAGCTCAATTTCGCAAACAGCTGTCAGAGTTCCGGAATCAGTAGGATTCCCCGTGACATCGTTGCAGTCTAACATCTTGGATCGCCCTTTTCTGATATGTCTTCCTCCTTCCAGCAAAGACATTACGTTTGAGCTATTGATTCAGTTGTTGGTGCGAGTAAATAGGTGATTTATAGGGAATACAGTTGTAATCTGTAAAAGTTATTGGCCACATAACAATTAAAATTTACTTTTCAAGGACCATCACAACTCACAAGCACTGTTTTAAACTTTCAAAGTTTTTTCTTCTAATAAGTGGATGATTCATACCCCTTTGTGTGGTTTAGCTGGTGTAGTATATACGGGAATCAAGCTGGACTGTGGTTTCAGCTGCTCGTAAAGCATCAAGAACGAGGAGAGAGGAACTAAACTCCCATTCTTTAATAGCTGTACTAGTAAAGACCAGTTTGATTTTTAGCATAAATGCTTATTTGGGCCACAACCTTGAAAAAGAAATGATGTGACCTCAATAATGTTTTGTATAGATCTATTAAGGAATGTGAAAAGATTGTGTAGTAAAATTATTATTGGTGTGGACTGTGGAAGATGAAACAAATAAAGAACAAAGATAATTATGGGGATTACTATTAATGGGGAAGAAGAAAGATGCAAAGAACAAGGAAAGAAATCATTTTAACTACTGAGCAAATTTACACCTCCAATAACTATAGCCTAGCGAAAATTTTTATGGTCATAGTTGTATGAAGGATTATTTTAATAGATAAAAATTTGTGGATCTCATATCTTTATAACTTTTCAATTTCTCTTCTCACTCCACTTCACCTTCTATTTAACCCCCTCTATGTAGAGTACTTTGTAATTTTTTTTAAATTTAAATGTATTTCATTACACAATAAAAATAATAATATCCTAAAAATAGTATTTCATTCTCTCTTTTGTGCATTATTTCTCCAATCTTCAATAAATAATAGTAGTGTCCTAAAATTAGTAATTTATTTTCTTTATTGTTTTGATAATTCATAATGTTCATTTGTTAAAAATCAAATAGAGATAAATATATTAATATTAATTTAGATTTAAAGTCAAATAATTGCGCATTTTAAAAAGGTTGAGTTAAGATTTGTGCTCTTAACCTTATACAAAATCAATTGTATTATTTTTAGGATAAAAATAAATAGTTATTTAAAATTACTTGTAAATCAACAAAATCAAAATATAATTAATTATTTTCTTTCATTTTACTCTCTCTATTAATTTATTATTTTTTTAAATTATATTAGCATGATAAGAATTGCAACTAATAATATTTTTTGGTTGAATTGCAACTTAGTGAGAAGGTTATATTTTTGAACAAACACTATAAGTTGCAATTTTTATCATGTTAATATAATAATAAAAGTATATTTTTAAAATATTAATTAAATTTCACATAGCTTGAATTTCAAGAATAAAAATATACCATATAAATTGAGAGAGTATGTATGTATGTAGGAGTTTAGGGATGATTTTCGATTTTGGGTTACATGAAAATAGTAACAAAACTTATGTAATTATTTGTCAAGATCACTGATGGTCTTTCTGTTATATTTTCTTGTTGGAGAATATTTGATACATTTAAGTGTTTATGAAATTAGAAAATTATGAAATTATTGAGAAGAGAAAAAATTAATTTTATACTCCTTTTGTTTTTTGTATTAGTTATTTTACTTTTTTTACACGTTCTCTAAGAAATTATTAATAAAAATGATAATTTATTAATTTACTCTTTAAGATTATTTTTTTTGCAATTTTACAAATTTTGTTTATACTTTCAAAAAGAATTAATTGCTAGGGTAATGAAAATAAAAAATATATTATAGTTTAATTTTGTTAATTGATAAATAATTTTAATAATTATTTTTAGTAATTTAGATAATTAATATATGATAGAAAAATAATACCAAATGTTAGGAGTAGGATGAATTAGGCTAAATTTCATACTTTTAAAATTATTTAAAGATAAGAAAAATAGCAAAATTTGAAATAATGGTTAAAAAAAAGAAGAAGAAGTTAAAAAGTTGAAGTAATGACAAAAAGTTAAAAAGTAAGAGAGAGAAACAACTTTGGCAAAATGGAACCCACTAATTCATTTGTCAAATTATGAAAAAAGCCTTATACAATTTTTGTATGTCATCTCATACTTATTCCTCAATTCATCTCATACTTATTCCTCAATCATCATAAAATTTTTCATAGCCCGGGTAGATCAGGGATGAAAGAATTCTCCACGCTCAGACTTCAGGTTCAATGTATTAAAAAATAATTATTTAATAAATGTTTTTTTTCGTAAGAATAAGTTGGCCAATCAGTCATATTGTAGTAATTCAACTTTTGATTTAATTTTTCGACTTTCCACTTTATGATAATTTGGAAAAAGTTTTTGGGCAAAAAGTAACGCAAAGATGAATGTGACCTGGATGACCAATTATCTGTTCTCCTCTTTTTAGATTTCCCACTCATTTTAAAATCTTTTTTCTAATTATTTAAAATTTCTTATACCAAACAAACAATAAAATGGAACAGTTGCAACACTTGAGCTACTGTAACATTCGATTACGTAAATTATAATGGTATGAATAATTCTATTTTCCTATTTAATTAGTTACATGAATTTTTAGTTTAGAATATCAAAAAGTCTATAAATTTAAGTGTTGGATATGGAGAAAATCCCCTTAGGAACATCATCTACTCATGAGTCCTGCAGTGCAGAATTCAGATTTAGTCAAGGCTTCAACGTGGACACCAAAAATTGAGTGGAATTGTTTTTTAAAAAATGTTGTATTAATTGGTCAATTGGTCCACTGCACGTTGAAGCATTAGTGTTGTGCTACACTTTATTTCTTCTACCAAATATGTATGTATATTGAAATGGCTTTTTTTTACCTCAATTGTAGAATAACTAACTTAGGTTTTAAAAGAATAAAAATGTCTAACAACTTTCAATGGACGTTCTTTGAGTTTCAAACTTTTGACTTTAACATCTTCTCATTACTATTTAATATTTAAATCTAATACAAAAGTAAAATAATAATCCAATTTTGTAATTGAAAGCTTTTCTCATTTAGTACATATGATATAGTTAAAAAGTTAATGTCTAGTTTTATTTCAAAGTGGTCTGATTCACAGAAGTTGACATCATGCTGAATTGCTGATGAAAGTGAAAATACAAAACAAAAAGAAAAACAGGTAATTGGAAAATACTTAATTGATCATAAGAATGCCAACTATAGCAAGACCTCACTTAATCTTAATCTTAATCCTTCAAATCGTAGTCATTAAATCTATTTATTTTCAAGATTTGAATCTTAATCATTCAGATCTTACGCATTAATATCCCGAAAGTGAGACATATCATAGCTAGTTACTTGAAATCTTAGCCATACCCTTCATTTCATAAACTAAATCCTCAATAAACTTGCATTGTATCTCCTTATTCAACAGAAACTCCTTCCATTTCTTCTGATTTTCCCTAAACAGTTTACCTGGCTCCTTATCAACCTCCATCATCCCCATCTCGACAGCTTCCTTAACATCTTGTCTACCAAAATAGCCATCTTCATCTCTCCTATTCACCTCCACCCCAGCTATCATATCTCCACTCACTAGCTTTGCATTCAAGAACTGATCACCTTTCTGTGGCAACATAACAACTTGACAGTCATTCACTAATGCCTCAATAACTGAACTGAATCCTGCATGACATACATAACAACCAACACTAGAATGTGCAAGTATGTGCTGTTGCTGAACCCAACCTGAATGAATGATTCCCCTTTCTTTCACTCTCTCCATAAACCCTTTTGGTAAAACTCGGTTTAGTTCAGCTGAGACATCAATATTGACAGGAAAATTCAAGACAAGAAAGAAAGGCAGCCCTGTTTCTTCCAAACCTAAAGCTAGTTCTTTTATTTGATCATCATTCAAGAATGTTTCGCTTCCGAAAGAAGAGTAAATAACTGTTCCTGATTCAAATTTGTTTAACCAAGTATCCCATCTTTCTTCTAATTCCCCGGAAGGTGGATCAGGTGCTACTGGTCCAACTAGAAAAACAGGTTTCTTGAATTGTGATTCTACGTATTCGATATAAGGTCCTTCCATTTGAGAACAAGTTTTCGCTAGTATAGCAGAGCACCCCTTAAGACCTGAGAGTACGCGGTCGTATACAGTTGGACCTCCATGGAAGCTCTTGAAGATGTATAGAAAATCTTGAGCTTCAAAGGTTTTGACTGAGGTGACAGAGGTGTGAGGAAATCCAGGTGGAGGTTTTTTCAGGTCTTGAAGAGATGGATATTTTTTTGGTTGAGGAACTCTAGCAGGACAAGTAAGATAAGCAGTAGAAAGTGCAACAAAAACAGAGTAATAAACAGATTTGATCCCTAATTCATCAGCCATTTTAGGGAGCCAATCTTGAGCAAAATCAAAAAGTACAAAATGGGGTTTGAGATTGGATAGTAAAGACTTGATTTGTGGTTGCATTTGGTCTAAAGCAACTTTAAGAAGTTCAGCAGTTATTGGTGTCAATTCAGCAGTACTTTCAGCACCAGGAGGTAGACCTTCAACTTGCGGAAGAGTTAGAGGGACAATACGAGTAGTTGGAGCAGAATTTAGCATAGATTTCACTCTGTTTGCATTGCCAGATGCAGTGAAAAATGAAACTTCGACACCATGAAAGGAGAGCTTGTTAGAAAGCTGAACAAATGGACTAATATGACCAAATGCAAAAAAAGGGAACATAACTATGTGAAGATCATCATTTGAGTTCCCTTTCATCTCCATAATTGATTCTCCAAATTAAAATTGATGTGTTAGCTATGCAAAGAAGTACATAACAACTTGTATATATAAAAGTAGACAAGAAAGTAAAGTCATATGAGGAATGGAGGATTGTAGAATGGTAAGTAAGATGACTGGTGAGCTGACCAACATTTCCACATTGGCCTCGTGGACGAATTGTCAGCCAATAAACTTTTTTCCCCCTACTAAAGTCGCGTAACTATGTTTTAAATACGTACAAAAATTATAAAACTCTCACTCTACTAACACCAAAGTCATAATTGTCGAAAAATCCCACCTTCCAGTGATAATACATAAACGCGTCTTTTAACTTGGGTTCAATTCATATCTATGCTCTTCAACTTTGAATGTCTTTTAATTTATCTTCAACTCATATCTTTACTCTTCAACTTTGGATGTGTATAAGTACACACTTTAACTTATATAAAATTGAACAAATAGATACATGCGTTCTACGTGGTGTCCTATCTGATAATTTAGTGTCTTGCTTGGAGTTCTACGTGTATTATGCCACATAGAATGCATGTCTACTTGTTCAATTTTATACAAATTTAAGTATCTATGTGTGCATATTTAAAGTTGGAGGGTATACATATCAACTGAAGCCAAGTTAAAATCATATTTATGTACTATGCCTTTTTTATTTTATAATATAACTTTTTTTATTTTTTTATTTTATAAATGCAAACCCAATTAAAAGAGGGTCAACCTGATCTGCAAAGTGAATGAATCTGAGTCAAATCAAATATGAAGAGGAAAGTGAGATTATTATTCGATCTTTATCATCGAAACTCCAACAGTATTTTATTTTTAAAAAAAGTATAGTTAATGTATATTGTGAAACACTACGTTTTGTTACATAATAAGAAATTGAATTGTGTGGAGTAATAGTTACTGCTATTAATTATCAGTGAATCAGAAGGTTATTAGTGCATAAGTAAAAATATTGTGATAACCTTTTTTTCAATCCATTGGCATTATTAGCTGTCTAATTGAGTTGTTTTCTTAGAGTATTTTGTATGAGATACTGATGGGGAAAAAGGGGCATGGATAAGGAGATAAATACTCATACACAGAGCTCTAAGATAATAATTACTCTGATAAAAAAAAAGGAAGATAATAATTACTCTCAGTTTGGATAAAAATCTTGAAAATAGGAATGCAAAATGGGTCATTCGCACAAACATCTTTATTTTGGGGTGGTTTTTACTCCCTCTATTCTTTTTTAGTTGTCATAGTTTTCTTGTTGAGTGTCAAACGATATAAATTTTGATTAACATCTTAAGATGTATTTTTTCATCATATTGTCTCGAAAAGCACAATATGACAACTAAAAGAGGACAAAAGGAGTAATTTTTATCTTTTAAATATATGGTCTTTAATTTTTGTTTTTCAACATTTTAAGTAACAAAACAATAACCAAAAATACCTCTATATCGAAAAATAAATAAATTTGAAAGGTATAAATTATGTCTTATTGATTCGCAAGGAACAAGTACCTCACAAGTAAGGCTATTAAGTTGAAAAATTCCGTCGGGCTACCGAACTGGGCTGAGTCGGGTCACCCATTAATGGGACGGATTGGTCCGGGCTCAACAGTAGCAATACCCCATTCGACCCGGCCCACAACCCATCAGTCCACGCTCCCGGGCTAACCGGATCGGGGCCGAGTTTTGGCCCAATGGGCTTAACGGGCTAGGGGTATTTATTTTTAATTTTTTTTTTCATCACCATTCATTAATTCGAAAGTTTGAGTCAATTATCAATATAGTATGTTATTATTTATTTAATTTTGAAATAATTATAACTATTTGTATTAATAGATTGCTTACATTATATTATTTATATATATACTTATAATGTATACGAAATACACAAAATATATTATCTATACAATAGAATACTTACATTATATATATACACACAAACACACAGACACACACACACTCTCTCTCTCTCTCCTACCTATCAATAAAAAGAAATTCATTCAAATTTATTATGTATCATTGTATTCAATCAAATATATAGGTGAGAGTTTTATATATTTTTTAAATTGTATTAAAAAAACTGTATTTTGTATTTTTGTATCAATTGTATTCGTATTCATATGAATACAATATACATTCATCCTATGTCAAATTTGTTTGTATCCAATCAAAGAGATGATGAATATAATTGTATTCACTGTATTTCGAATACAATTGATACAAAATGAATAAAAAATACAATGCAAAATAAATACAAAATACAATTTGTTGTATTTCGAATACAATCGATACAAAATAAATACAAATCAGTTTGTATTTATCTTTTTTCTCCAAAATTCATGTAAAAAATACACTCTCTCCTAGATCTCGCTCGTCTCTCTCCTCCCTCCTCTCCTAACATTTTGTTATTATTCATAATTAAGCAAATTATAGCTATAGAGTCTTATTTAAGGCTTAATGTTTGCTATTTTTGAAAGTTTCTCTTTAATATATATACTTATAATTTATTCTAAATATACATACAATATATTGTCTATTATAATAGAATACTTTCATTATAGTATATATACACTTATAATATATACTACCTATTATAATAGAATACTTACATTAACTTATATATATATACTAAGGGCTCGTTTGACCATGCGATATGAAATCATGAGATGAAGTTGAAGTTTTTTTTTGGGCATGGGATTTGAACTTTTTATGTTGTGTGTTTTCTCATAAACATAAAAATCTCATAAGTTGTAAAACTATTAAAATTGTCCTAATTCTTTATACAATCTTACCAAATAAGCACAAGTTTATAAAATGACATAATATACTATCACAAATATATTTTTAAAAAATACAATATTTATTGATCATGCTTTAATTCAATAAAAACAAAAATTAAACATAAGTTGTGGTGTACTAGTCTTTAATATAATCCTCCCACATAGTACGTTGAACTTTGCATTTCTCATTCATGTGACTGAGAAGACAAACCAACATTGTTACTTTGAGCTATTTGTTGGTCAATTTGGTTGGTAAATATATTTGATTAAAAAATAATGAATTTGATGAATATAAATGGTAAAGTAGAAATTGATTTGAAATAATAATAAATTCTATGTTAGTGAGAATAATCATTATATGAGATATAAATTATTTAAAAAGTAATGATATAAATTATAAATTTTATTTACATATGAAATAAATGGTTAGTAGATATATACAAATTTATGTGTTTTAGAGCTTTTGAAGCTTAAACGGTTGATTACGATCAAAAGTTCAGGAAGACGACCTCAAAATGCAATTCTGACGGTTCCGTCAGCTTCGGAGGGTCATTTTAGGCTACGGCGTGGTTGGCTCGGATCCCAAGGCTTTCAGTGGGAGTTTGTGCCATTAGGCGTTTTGGCTTTTAAGCTTTGGCCTAAGTTTGACCTCGGTCAACATTCTTGGTAAACGTACCCGAATGAGAATTCTACCTGCGTCAGTTAGCTCTAGAATATTGAGTTTGGTCTAGACAACCCTTCGTGCGAATTCCGAGGCTCTCGGGCTAGTTCCAAGCCCCATTGTGAATTTTGGCTAAAACTAAAGTTTGAGTGTGGGACCCACTTTTTATCGAGACGACCTCAGATGGAAGTTTTGACTGCCGCGTTGAGTTCGGAATATCAAAGTAGCATATCTAGTTTGTGTGCACGGGGTTCCAAATGAATTTCGAGCACCCCATCAGAGGTTTTGGATTTGCCAAAACTAGCTAATATGCGTCAGCTAGTGCATGCACCAATATGGCCTTCACATTCGGGGGCACTGGAACGCTTTCGCGATGGTTTGGGTTCCTGACTCTCAACAATCGTGGGCCCCTACTGCAGTTGCGGACCCCCATTCTCCTTTGCCTTCGCATTCGCGTGATCCTCGCCACGTTCGTGAAGGGTAATCTTGGCTAGCCTCTGTGTTTGTGGGCCTCTTTGGCTGCGTTCGTGAAGGGTTAATCAGTTTGGTCTTTTAAATAAAGACCAGACTCGATCAACGATGTCTCTTATTCTTGTTTTGGCGATTCTAAGAGTTATATAGCTTTAAATTAGGTGATTCGAAGTGTGGTGTGATCAGGGAGCTTGGGCTACGTGGGTGATCAATCAGAGAGTGTCGGAGAATTATTGTTTGAGGTAAATTCCACGATTCTTGGGCTACATTGTCTCTTTTGGTGTTCTTGAAAATGTGAATATTTGCATATTGGTTGAATTCGCTATTTCGGCCCCAAATTGTGTTCCATTTTAGAACACAAGTTTGGGGAACTGATTTGGACCTTTTGACAATGTCGATTTTGGAATTTTCAATGCAGGTCCCACATTTTCTATTTTGACTCCAAAATTGGTCCTCTTTATTTTAAGTGAATTCAATGTCTAAAAGACCGTATTAACCTTGTAATTTTATATTTGATAGTGTGGCAGCGTTTGGAGGTTGTTCAAAAGGGAAAAGCTTTAGAGACGTGATTTGGAGCTCGTGGGGTCAGCCTAAAGGTAGGCTACGACTTCCCATTCCTTAGATTGAGCTTGATTATGTGAAATCATGTTGATTTTGGTGAATTAGGGGCAGAAACCTAGTTGATCATGCTAGCTTATTAGAATTCAAATTTTAGGCTTATATCGGGTTTTTCGGGATTAAAAGCATGTCAATTGTTATTTGTGAGCATCCTTACCTTGTGGTGTGCCTTCATTGTTGTTGTTATTTTTGGATTTTTAGTATTGTTGGCCTTAGTCTAGGATTAGACTAGTGTTGCCTTAAACTTGCGATGCTTAGAGCTGTTTGACCTTATTTATATTCCGAAGTCATTCAGATGGTTTAGCTCCTTGTAGACTGGTGTAGCAGACTTGGGTCTGATAGAATGAGTATTAGATTAGGAAATGACTCAACTTTGATGACCTTCTATCCATTCTCCCTCTTTCTACAGCCCCGGGTGTTACGATTGAGATTTTGGGCTTCACTTGGCAACTTGGGACTAGAGTCGGTTCGAGCTTGGAGTATTGTACTGACTATTTGAGAGTGGACGTTATTCCACGCTGGTTCTGTGATGATGAGTTGATATGAGATCCTTCGGAAGCCATTATAGTAGCAGGTTTAAGGTCTGGTCATGCTACTTTTTATTCTCTACGGAGTTGATAAACTACAACTTATTGCCCCTTTGGAGGTTATCCATGATTCGAGGTCCAAGTTCTGCACTCATTGTCTGTGGGAGAATCTTATTGGTTACTTGGGAGACTATTCACGGTTCGAGGTTTGGGCTACGCCTTCTCTGGCTCACTCATCGTGACTTGTTCATAGTAGATATAGATATTCTATGTACCTATCGGGCTTATGTAGGTCCATTCGGATTTTTACTTAAACTTGTGCACGAGTGTACCTTCTAGGCTTATGGGGATCTAGTTAGGTTTAGTTGGTTGTACTTAGTTCTTTCTCTATTCTTAGTACACTCATGTGCATCTCTTTTGAATTCCACTCTTGACCTCTGATTTGTGTTTATTCTAGCATTTCATATTGCTTTTACCTTTTCTGCTCAGTCGGCCTATGATGCTTATTGAGTACCTGTTGTTTTGGTACTCATGTCATACTCTGCATCTGTTTCATGATGCAGATTCCAACACTGATATTCGAGCCTACTGCAACTTTAGTTCAGAGGCGAGGGTGAGCACTTGGCGTCCATGACTTACATGTCTCTATCTGTATTTTGATAGCTAGTTTTTTGCTTTTTGAGACAAATTTTGTATTTTTGAGTCAACTTTTGGAGCTTGTACTATTTTATTTTAGAAAGCTATGTACTTGTGATTTTCAAGTTCCAGGAAGGATCTTTTGTACTCCCTCCGTCCCATTTTATGTGGCACTATTTCCTTTTTAGTCCGTCCCAAAAAGAATGTCACTTACTATAATTAGAAACAATTTAACTTTAAAATACCCTTTTTACCCTTGATGAAATGATTTTCAACCACACAAATATCTAAGGATTGTTTTAGACCACAAGTTTCAAAAGTCTTCCTTTTTTTCTTAAACACCGTGCCAAGTCAAATTGTGCCACATAAAATGGGACGGAGGGAGGATATATTATTTTAGTTTGCTTCCGCCTGTTGTTATATTTCCGTTGTTAAATTATTACTTCTGCTTTGTTTCTACCCTTATATCCATTACTTGTTGTTCTGGGCTACAGGTTGACTTACCTACTGTTAGGTTATAGTAGGTGTTATTATGACTCGAGAAATTGAGTCGTGACCTTTTATAACACAATACTACCTCTAAATTTTGATGTTGAATCAAGTCAATCAAATTCTTTAAATTGTATTTATATGTATCTTGTATTCCCAATCAAATCCTTGTGTGGGTTTACTGATGTTTTCTCTCTATCCTTTTACTAGTGTACTTGGCCGCGCTTTGCGCGGTTACGAAAAGAACTAACATAAAGTTGATATTAATATCATTAAGTACTTTAGTAAAAGGGAATTGTTTTTTACTAATCATACAAAGTTCATTAAAGAAAAGCTATGGAAAATATTTTGATTAAATATGAAACATATATAAGAAATCAATATACGTGAACTTGCAAAAGTTAAATATTAAAAATAAATTTAGTGGGAAAAAAATAGTAATGTTAAGATCCGTGGAATGTAAACTTGAGATATAACCATTTTTTTGTTGTTGAGATCCTTTCCTTAATTATAATTTTTAGTATGATTTCTCTACATTTATGTAAACTTGAGTTATGATCAATATTTCTTCTTCTTCTTCTTTTGAGGTCCTCTTTTTAATTATATTTTTAGTATGATTTCTCAATAGTTATGCTTCATAAGATTCACATTTTTTTCATCTTTTTAAATAAATTAGATTTAAAGGACTAAAAGAAGGAAATAAGAAGAAATAGAAAAAAAAAATGAAGAAAAGGATAAAATATCTCAATATTTTATGAAAATTGTTATTTTAAGTTATCTATAAGGTATATACTCTCTAATTCGAGTTACTTAATTTTTCACATCAATATTTTTTTAAAGCCTACTTCTTCCTCTTCTTTGTTAATTTTATCACTATTTACTTTTTCGTTTTCGTCTGTTCACCAACCTAAAGAACTGTCATAGTAAAATCACTAAAAAATGAATAAATAATATTTTGAAATTAGAAGACAAAAAACGGTAAGAAAGAAATTCATTTAAAAGTAAATATAAAAAAGAGAACAAAAGAGAGAATTAACTGCACAAAAAGATTGAAAAAAATGATATGTACAAATTTTCAATTTTTCTAGTTTTGCTTGGCTTATATACAAAAATGTTAAAGAGTATATTTCACATTTTAAATAAATATTACATTCAATATACAATAAATTCCTAAGAATGAAAAGACGTAGTAATTAAGAGGATTAAGAATGTAACTTTGGACTTGTTTATAACGTAATTGGAGTAATATTTGTACATTATTACACAAAATAATGAACATTAATCATAGAAAATAAAAAGACAATCAAAATTAAAGTTATTGGGACAATTCTTTTTATAATAAGTTAAATAAAAAATAGTAAGAAAAAATAAAAAATAAATATGTCAAATTAAAGAGAGATGACACCTCACTGTTTTAGTGCCAATAATTATTATATTATATAGATAGATATATACTTTTAAGAATCACCATTTTTTTAACCAAGAAAATCAACACATTGTTTCAGAAGAAGAAGTTAACATTATCCTTAAAAAAAATAATAGAAATGTATCATATAATAAAATACGATAATATTATGTAAAGTAAGCTTTACAATTATTTTTTGGTACACATGATTTTCTATAATAAAATATCAATAAGTTTTATACTAATATTAATACACAAAGTAACCTCAAAATAAAGTTTTATTCTTGGAGAATACATATCTTATATTTGAAGAAATAACTAACTGAAAATACTAAAATAAGTAATAATAAGCGCATTTCTATATATTCTAAATCATTCAAACTTATATTTTTTCAAACTAATCTGACCATCTCTCTTGATGAAATTTTTATCGCCATTAAATTTCCTCTTCATCTTGATGTACTTGTACCAAACCAATTAATTTGACACTAACATCAAAAAAAATTCTTCATCTTGATGAACTCGTGTTTGATTATTATGACACAAGAATAAATTATGTAAAATATATTTATGATCTTCATCAACATGGTGACCATATTTCCACATCACCTTTTTATGTTCTTTTTTCAGTTATTAAATATTAGTTCGATGAAAAAGAATGAAGAAAAAAACAAACAAAGGAGAAAAAAATATATACTAATAAAAAAAAAGGAGAACATGAAAATGAAAATGAACATCCAACAACTTTATGGATAATTCTTATTTATAAAAAAAAAATCTGAGAAATAGATAAGAAAAGGGCCAAAAAAAAGAAGAAGAGAAAATAAATAAATATGAATCATGACCTAAGTGATGTCTCACGTTTCTTTCTTCAATATCTAGTTTTAGCATATACATATAAATAGATATTATGGATATAAAGAAGCTACTTAATATCAATAATACAAATGAGATATTAGACGACGATAAACCTTTTATGTCTTATCCCAAATTTCACATTAATATATAGGGTTGTTGAATAGCACATATTTTGACAAATCCACAACGTAAACAGTTTGACTATATGTTAATTTAAAAAAATCCTGAGAAGAATTTTAATTAACGTATCAATTGAGAAATTGAAGTCTAAATAAAAAATGATATTAAAAGAAAAATAAATATAAGTGGTAAACAAACAAAATATCTAACAGAATCGTGTATGACCTATAATCATTATCTAAAGCTACTAAAATGTCTTTAGGAAAAATAGCTTATTACTCCATTCATAACCATCGATCTTTAGTACTTACCCATAAAATTTGCATTAATAGAAGAAGTAGAATAGTGCATATTGTGATAATCTGCAACATGATATAATATAAATTAGAAAAAAATGATATTCTACACATTAATGTAAAAATAACCCCACATGAAATTTAACTCATCAATTGAGAAATCAAAATTTAAATAAAAAACAACATTAGAATAAAAATAAACACGAGAATAAAGCAATATGACAACATGACAAACTACAATTATACAAATATAATAATTTGTTCCAAGAGAATTTATAAAATAGCAAACCAAATAAATTCAAGAATTTATAAAATAGCAAAACAATTGAAAAAATAGTCATCTAAAATGATAATGATGAAAGTATGACACAAAATATCATTATTAAAAATTAAAATCTTACAAAATATTAATATTTTCAAACAAAAACAAATAAAATAAAATGATACCTGAAAACTGCCTAAACAATCCCCTCAAAAGGAAAGCAATTGGTGAACAAAAAATATTTCTCCATGACATAAATAGTTAGAGATTTATAGGAAGATAATTACTTCACCTCCACAATTGATTTTGAGACACAAAAAAAACATTTACTGTGATAAAAGAGTATAAATAATAATTAAAAGAGAATATGAAAAGTTGAAGAATTTTTTGTATAAGAAGTTTTAATGAATTAGTCATGGTCTTAGACATGGGGGAGAGGGAGGGTTGAATCTTTTTTACTAATAAATTTAATATAATTTAATTACAGTAATTATGGATAAAGAGTATAACATTAAGGGGCCGTTTGGTACAAATGTTAATAACACAGGGATTGGTAATGCATGAATTAGTAATGCAGGGATTAACAGTGCAGGGATTTGTAGTGCATAGATTATTTTTATCAAGTGTTTGGTTCATTATTTCCTACCTCATCTTGTGTTTGGATTAAAACTCTATAAAAAGCTTCTTTCCAATTTTACCCTTGAATTATTATGTAATTGGGTCAAAGTAGATAATTACCGGACAATATTATTTTTTATGACCTTCTAACTGGCTAGGAGAAGAACAATTTTGTTGTCATGTTTGCTATTTTTTATCTTAGATTATTTGAGGATAAGTAATTGTCATCTTAATAAATTTATCACTTACCAAAACGTCAATTTTCAATGTAAAAAGATAAATAATCTACTTTTAAAATCGAAAGATGATAAATAATATTAAAATTGAATAAACCATCTTTATTTATACATAAAAATTGCAAGTTGTAATTTCAATATGTATGCAATTTTATAAATTGTTCAAAATACAAATAATTAGAAAACCACACACAAAAATAAAAAATAATAATAAAAAAATAAATAAAAATAAAATAAAAAAATAATATTATATATATATCAACAAATAATGCATTCAATTAAGATCACAAACGTCATATAGTGATATATTTGCCTTTTTAATTAGTAAATGTTAAACAACTCACATTTCAAATATTGTATTGATTTGTATTGGATTTATTTAGTAACAAACAACTCTTTCTAAATATTTTGTAAGCTAATTTATTTAAATAAATTTACTAATACAAATATAAAACATAATATGAAGAAAGTAAACAAAATGATTTGAGGGATATTTTTGTCTTTACATAGACTTATCTCATGGTATTAAATTCTATGTACTACTAATACCTCCAAATGGAAGGTATTAGTAATACATCCTTTAATACCATGTAGGATGTATAACTAATCCATGGATTAGTTATACATAGACCCAAATTTCTACCAAACATAGTACTAAATAATACCATACATAATACATGGACTATTTATCCTAATACTCCTTACCAAACGGCCCCTAATTGTATAAGAAATTTTAATGAATTAGTCATGGTCTTAAACGGGAGGGAGAGGGGGGGGGGTTGATTCTTTTTTACTAATAAAATTAATATAATTTAATTACAGTAATTATAGTTAAAGAATAAAACATTAATCAAAATATTTAGACATTAAAAATCTCAAAAAAAGGAGAAAAAAGATAAATATGAATGGAGGCCATAGAGAGGTGTCACATCACCTTGTATATGTTCCTCCTTTATATATATATATATAGATTATTTATCCCTCTGATCACTCATGAGCATTCCCTTTCTCTATTTTTTTTTTCAAAAAGGATAAAAAATTATGTTTAAATTATGCGAAATTAAATAAAAATACACTCAATTTATAGTATGGTTTAAAACTATCTATGTCGTCAATAGTTTAGTCCGAAAATACTTCTATCACTAAGTGCCCGTTTGGTTACTGGATAAGACATGAGTTATTCAGGTATAAAATGTTGCATAAATTTTACCATGTTTGGTAGCATTTTTATGTCAGCTATAAATATCAGCACACATAATACTATGTTTGGTTAGAAAATTAGAAAACTACATAACTAATACATGTATAAATTATGAGTGAATTTATGTATTATTTTATGCGGGATAGAAGATGGAATAAGTTATACATGAATAACTAATACTTGTATAAAAAATCTATTTGACAACTTTACCCTTCATTCTCAATCAAATATACTTCACTTCTTTTTAGAAAACATTTAGATCCTCTCTACATATTTCTAGCTCTAGAATGACTGTTCATCTTCCCTAGAACAATATGTTTCTAGTCATTTCAACCATAGCATCTACTAGAGCTTCTTTATTGCTAAAATTTCTCACGTTATGTGTAATTTGTATGAGATTGAGCATGCTTTATAGATGAGAATCTGTCTCACACTGATTATTTCTTTTGTTTATTTTTTTTATTTTTTATTTTACTTTTTGTGTTTTTTTAACCTGTGAAAGCATGGAACTACTGGACTTGGGTTGCAATGTAAAAGGTTCTAGCAATAGTTGGTCGTTCATAAATTTGTCAAACTCAATAAGACAAATAATTTAATTTTAAGAAGTATATAATGTTTATTAATTTTTAATATAACAAATTAACACCCAAAGAAATTACTAAACCCTCCATAACTAAATCCTCCATAAATAAACCTTGCATAAATAAACGCTGCATAACTAATACATGCATTATTAATACCTGCATAACTAATACATGTATTACTAATACCTGCATAACTCTAACCAGCAACCAAACGGCCCCTAACATCAAAGGAAGTAATTTAACCTTAGAATGAGACAATAGTTGAAAATAACCTTAACTTGCTGAAATAAATATGAGAGAAGATCTTTGGATATGAAAAACTGTCACTTTGATTATGTCGGAATTGTTATATATATTTCACATCAAATATGATAAAATAATATTAACAACAACAAAAACATACTTAATGAAATTCCACAAGTTCTCCTTTCATTTTTCACTCTTATCTAAGTATTGTTAATACATGCATTTTTACTATTATGAATTAACATAAACAATGTATATTACTACTCATAAAATTGAAATAAATTCAACAATAATGAAAAATAAATACTTCAATCATATTACCTATGTATCCTTGAAGAAATGAGTTTTACATAGTAATGAATTTTCATCCTTCGATTAGCTTAGCCGATTAATATTGACTTTCTCCATCGTTAATTTGTTGTCGTCTGGTTTGCTTGACATTATGATTTAATGAAATCAATCACCAAAACTAGATCAGTATTAATGAGGCTTAAACTTGCATCAAAAATTTAATTTTTTTTAAACTAGTCACATAAAATATTCACTATTTTTCTCTACACAACCATAACCTCGCTCCTGTAATCACCCTAAGCTTACACCACCATCACTTTCTCATTTTTCAACATTGCTATTACCAACCAAATGCTCCAACAACAATGAGTTCAAAGTTTAAAGCTTTCTCCCTTATTTTACATTAAGTAAAAAAAAATCTGAAATGAAATAAGATATGATAGGTTAAACTCTCATGTTTTTAGTGGGTCAGATAAAATATTCGCTTTTTTCTCATACACAGCCGTTAACATTCTCATAATAACCCCAAATTTTCACCACCACTAATTTATCAATCAAGTATTTTATCCTTGTCAAACTTGTAGTAATTTAATATTTAAGAAAATTTTATTTATACAATAACTCAAACTAATTTGCGTGAGATCTACTAATATATAACTTTTATTAGTTTGTATTATTCTCCAATTCTTAGATTATCTTTTCTTTGTTGAGGATGTAATGTAGTGTAATTAAATTTGGGTGAGGAAGGGTTTTTGAGTGCTGTGGAGGATCAGGGGAAACAATATAAGTTTGATAAACTTAACACTTATATTTTTCTTTCATATATTTTATCTATGATCTTATAATTTTTGTGTTCGAGAGTTTTTGCTCTTAAAAGGGTCATATTGGGCTATTGTCATGGCAAAAGTCATCACAAGTCTATACAATATTAAGTTGAACAAGATAAAATTTTATTAAAATAATAGGTCATTGATTGCTTGTATACTGTAGTTAAAGTGCCAAAAAATATTCGATACCACGAGAAGATAATGATGCTTTCATAGTCATTAAAAAAACAGTAACAATTACAATGAAAAGAAATACTTATTCTGATGTGTCATATTCCTATGCTATCAAGAAGAGAAATTATAGAAACCTATCTAATAAGGTAAACAATTGTTATTGAATTTATTGTTCTCTTTTTGGGTTGAACAATTTTTGCAAGAAATATACTAATATGATAATAAATAATATATTTTGATTAAAAAATAGTATCAATTACAATGAAAAGAAATACTTATTCTAATGTTTCATATTCCTATGTTGTAAAGAGGAAAAATTATAGAAACTTACCTAATAAGGTAAGCAATTGTTATTGAATTTAATGTTCTCTTTTTTGGGTTGGATAATTTTTACAAGAAATATACTAATATGATAATAAATAATAGGGAAAATTTTTAAAACAACAACATTTTAGCATTTAATAGGACCATTTAATTATAATTTCAATATTTATTAAAAATAGTTGTATTTTAGTTTGTTATTAGGCTAATTTATGTTATTAGGCAGATTTATGTATTTTTTTTTCAATACTACTAAGAAATAACAAATTCGAAAAAATCAGGGGAGATAATCTTTTAAATTAGGTAAATATTGCTGAAAATCCTCATTACATACGTTACAGAGATTAGGAGACCAAAAAAAGGGTGCTTCTCACCCTTCTCCCTCAAACTCCATTCGACTTTCAAATCAACAATGATAATCTTCCTTCTTCCTCAAACTCCATCATCATTTTTGCTGGAAAAAAAGAGATCGATATCAATGAAAATTTTGAATACAAAATTGGATCAATAATAGATAATCGATTGAAAAAAATCGTTGAAATACATATTTGACAGGCAATTTCTTTGATCTTGGAGCTATAATCGATTGTAAATTTGTTTGGAATAAGTTTCAAATTCAATTCGTTTTGATGCCAAAAACTCGTGAATTGAAAGTTTATTTCGAATGCAAAGTGTTTCGAATATAGAAATTGAAAGTTTTATTCTGAATACATTTTGATTTTGATATAACATTGATTTTGATTTTGATACAACAATTGAATGGTTTGAATGGATTAGAACTTTTGTATGTTGGCTGCTTGGATCACAAAATAAGTTTGAATACAATTTGAAAATTGTGATTAAAAGCTGTTATTTTTTAAATACAAATTGTGGTTGTTACTGTGATTGAAAATTTATATGTTTTGATGAATGTGACACAAATTTTGTTTGAATATATTTAAGTTTCAAATTAGAGAATGAGTGAATGTTTTTGAATTTTTTTATATTGGCTGCTTGGAATACAACGAGATGGGTGTAATACATAAACAAGAGAACAAGATTTTAAAGTGAGAGTGAAATATACAAAGTGAGAATGAAATACAAATCCTTGTTGACATATATTTAGAATGAGGTTCAGATCCCTCTGACTGAAAATGTACTGAAGACTACGATGATCGGTGAAAACCTCACAATGAACCCCATAAAAATAGTGTCGCCACAACTTAAGTAGAAATACCAACTCCGCAAGCTCTAGGTCATCGGTAGGATAGTTCTTCTCATGTGCTTTCAACTATCTAGAAGCATAAGCAATAACCTTTCCTTTTTGCATCAACACACCTCCCAAACCAACTCTGGAGGCATCACAATATACGGTAAAACCCACACCCTCCTCGGGCAAAGTCAATACAGGAGCTAAACTCAACAAGGTCTTGAGCTTTTGAAAGCTTACCTCACACTCATCGAACCAATAAAAATCCATGATCTTCTGAGTCAATCTAGTCAATGGCGCTGCAATAGTAGAGAAACCCTGTACAAACAACCTTTTGTAGCCTGCCAATCCCATGAAACTTCGAATCTCAGTAGGAGAAGTATGTCTCGTCCAGCCCTTAACTTCCTTAATCGTGGCCGAATCAACTCTAATACCCTCTTTGGACACCATGTGTCCCAAGAATGCCACAGAATCAAGCCAGTACTCACACTTGTAGAACTTGGCATACAACTTCTGCTCCCTTAATCCCTGAAGCACCAACCTCAAGTGACGGGCATGATCCTCCTCGGTCCTAGAATATATCAAAATGTCATCAATGAATACAATCACGAAAGAATCCAAGTCTTGACGAAACACTCAGTTCATCAACTCTATAAACGCCGCAATAGCGTTAGTCAGCTCAAAAGACATCACTAAGAACTCATAGTAACCATAATGAGTCCAGAACGCTGTCTTAAGAATATCCGATAGCCTAATCTTTAAGTGATGATAGTCGGACCTTAAATCAATCTTAGAAAACAACGTCGCACCCTGAAGCTGATCAAACAAATCATCAATGCGAGGAAGAGGATACTTGTTCTTGAAAGTCACCTTGTTCAACTGCCAATAGTCAATACACATCCTTATCGAACCATCCTTCTTCATTACAAAAAGGATCGGTGCACCCCAAGGTGACACACTAGGGCGAATAAATCCTTTGCTCAACAAGTCCTGCAACTGATCCTTCAACTCCTTCAACTCAGCTGGAGCCATACGATACGGGGCAATAGATATGGGCTTAGTACCCGGCTCCAAGTCAATAGCAAAATCAATGTCCCTATCCGGTGGGACACCAGGAAGATCAGTAGGAAACACATCAGCAAACTCTTGAACCACATGAATGGACTCCATAGAAGGCGACTCAACGCTAGTATCCCGGATAAAAGCCAAATAGGACAAATACCGTCAATCAATCAACCTCCGGGCTCGGATGTAGGAGATAACCTTATTAGGGTAAGAACCACTAGTACCCTTCCACTCTACCCTCGGGACACCAGGCATCGCTAAGGTAACAGTCTTAGCATAACAATCAAGGATCACATGATAGTGAAAAAGCCAACCATACCCAATATCACATCGAAATCTACCATCCCCAGAATAATCAAGTCTACCCAAGTGTCGTACCCAGCCAAAGAAGCAAGACAGGATCAATACACTCGATCCACCACTAAGGGCTTACCCACGGGTGTAGAAACATGCACATGCATAGGCATACGATCACATACTAAATCAAACCCAGATGCAAAGTAGGTAGACACATAGGAGAAAGTAGACCCCGGATCAACTAATACAGATGCAGAGCGATGGAAGACTGGGACGATACCTGTGATGACAACATAAGAAGACTCAGCCTCGGGTCTCCCTAGAAAAGCATAACACTGGGCTCCTCTACCACCTCCTGTCTGAGCAACACCTCTACATCCACGCTGGGCCACAACACCACTACCCGAATCTCTACCGCCTCCTACTGTTTGACCCCTACCTCAACCCGTAGCCAGAGGCGTTGAATCTATCTCTGGAGCTGCTAAGTAAGTACGATGGGGCCTTGAATGATTTTGCAGAGGGCACAGTCATATCAAATGACCTGGATACCCACAACTATAACAAGATCTCGGAACGGAGAACTGCTGGGATGAGCCAGATGAAGTATCATGACTACCCCGGCCAGAACTGTAAGACCCACGAGACACCTGCCCACTCTCAATCGCTGGCATAGAAGCATGAACAGGTCTCTGACACTGAAATGAACTACCTCCTCTCTAAGAACCTCTGCCTCCAGACGAAGCACTGGAAAACTGACTGCTAGCACGGGCCCTCTTGGGATCCCCAAACTCCTCTCGAACCAATAACTCCGCCTCCTTGGTGGTGCTCACAATGGACTAGAAGGAAGCCCCCTCATGGGCTGATCTGAACACATACGATCTGATGGAGAAAGTTAATCCTCTCATAAATCTACGGACCCTCTCCGCCTCATCTGGAATCAAAGACGTGGCATGATGAGACAGCTGACAGAAACGTGCCTCATACTCAGAAACGAACATGCCACCCTGAGTCAAACTCTCAAACCTCAACCTGCTCTCCTCACGCACACTCCAAGGAATGAAGCGATCCCGAAAAGTACTGGAGAAAACATCCTACTCAACCGGAGGAGATCCCACTGGCCTGGACCCCACATAAGACCTCCACCACTCCCTGGCTGGCCCACGGAGCTGGAGAGCAATAAAATGAACACCCCTCGCATCCACCATCCTCACAGCCTCAAGCATCTCATGGCACAAGGTCACCAACACATTTCTTCAATAATGAGACATGGAAAACCGGATGCACTTATGCCAAATCATTAGGCAAGTCAAGTTCATAAGCAACCTTACTAACACGTCTCAAAATTTGATATGGGCCCATATAACGGGGACTAAGATTCCCTCTCTTCCCAAACCTCATTACATCCTTCATGGGTGAAATTTTCAAGTCGACCCAATCATTAACATCAAATTCTAATTCTCTCCTTCTAACATCGACATAGGACTTTTGTTGACTTTGAGCCGTTGTCAACCTTTCTCTAATAAGCCGAACTTTCTCCATAGCCTCATGTACCAATTCGGGACCTAGCAAAGCAACTTCACCAACTTCGAACCAACCTATAGGAGATCTACACCTCCTACCATAAAGAGCTTCAAATAGAACCATGCCAATACTAGAATGGTAGCTATTATTATAATCAAACTCAATCAAAGGCAAATGATCATCCTAATAACCCTTGAAATCAATTACTCAAGTTCTCAATATATCTTACAAGGTTTGGATAGTACGCTCCGCTTGCCCATCGGTTTGAGGATGAAACATACTAAGCTTAACACGAGTACCAAGACCCTTTCGGAAGGATTTCCAAAATTAAGAGGTGAATTGTGCACCACGATAAGAGATAATGGATAAAGGCACTCCATGCAACCTAACCATTTCCCTCAAGTACAACTTAGCATAATCTTCCGTCGAATAAGAAACCTTGACGGGAATGAAATGGGTTGATTTCTTCATACGATCTACAATCACCTAAATCAAATCATATTGTCTCCGGGTGCGTGGTAAACCAACAATAAAATTCATATTCACATCTTCCCACTTCCAAGTAGGAATACTAATATCTTGGGTCAAACCTCTCGATTTTTGGTGCTCAACTTTCACTTATTGACAATTAGGACATTTAGCCACAAACTCCGCAACATCCTTCTTCATCCCATTCCACCAATAGATCTCCCGCAAATCACGGTACATCATGGTAGCTCCCGGGTGAATGGAATATCGAGAACTATGGGCTTTCGATAAAATTTGTCCTCTTAAGTCATCTACATTGAGAACACACAAGCGACCTTGTTATCTAAGTACTCCGTCTCCCCCTTGGGAGAAATCCTCAACGAACTTCTTTAGCACCGCTTCCTTCAATTCAACCAAATTAGGATCAAGATCTTGTTTAGCCTTCACATCATGCACAAAAGACGATTCGAAGCCATTATGAACCATGACACCACCTTTAGTGGAATCAAACAACCGAACACCCAAACGGGCCAATCTATGAACATCACGAACCAATTCTTTCTTACCATCCTCAACATGAGCAACACTACCCATAGACAACCGACTAAGAGCATCCGCCACCACATTAGCTTTACCGGGGTGATAGAGGACACTAATGTGATAGTCCTTTAACAACTCAAGCCACCTTCTTCGGCGAAGATTTAGATCTTTTCGTTTGA
Organism: Solanum appendiculatum; assembly: GCA_018342035.1. Taxonomy (NCBI): domain Eukaryota; kingdom Viridiplantae; phylum Streptophyta; class Magnoliopsida; order Solanales; family Solanaceae; genus Solanum; species Solanum appendiculatum. The sequence goes on along the minus strand of JAGDQO010000879.1, from coordinate 192,666 downwards.
ACACATATTGCAAACTCTTATGGTTGGTAAAGACCTCAACATGCACACTATACAAATAATGCCGCCATATCTTTAAAGCAAACACAATCACCGCTAGTTCTAAGTCATGGGTAGGATAGTTCTTTTCATGAATTTTAAGTTGCCTTGAAGCGTAAGCGATGACTTTCCCATTTTGCATAAGAAAATATCCTAGCCCAATTCTCGAGGCATAAAAATAAACCACAAACCCATCGGACCCTTCCGGTAAGGTCAACACCGGAGCCGAGGTAAGTCTATCCTTCAACTCTTGGAAACTTTTCTCACACGTTTCGAACCATGCGAACTTAACCTTGTTTTTGAGTCAAAGCCGTCAATGGAGAAGCAATTAAAGAGAACCCTTCAACAAATCTCCTATAATAACCGGCTAAACCCAAGAAACTACGAATATCCGAAGGTGATAGAGGTCTAGGCAAATTCTTAACCGCATCCGTCTTCTTAGGATCTACCTCAATACCTTTACCGGAGACAATGTGACCAAGAAAAGCCACGGACCTTAGCCAAAACTCACATTTTTCTAAACTTTGCAAAGAGTTGTTGGTCCTTGAGGACTTGCAACACAATCCTTAAATGATTGGTACGCTCATCCTCACTCCTTGAATATATCAAGATATCATCGATGAACACAATCACGAACATATCAAGGTATTGTCTAATCACCCTATTCATCAAGTCCATAAATGCGACCGGAGCATTTGTCAACCCAAACGACATTACCAAGAACTCGTAGTGACCATACCTAGTCTGAAAATTCATCTTAGGTATGTCATCTTCCTTCACCCTCAATTTGTGATAACCCGAACGAAGGTCGATCTTAGAGAAGTAACTAGCCCCTTGAAGTTGATCAAACAAGTCATCTATCCTTGGAAGAGGATACTTATTCTTAATGTTAACCTTGTTCAATTGGCGGTAGTCAATGCACATACGGAGTGAACCATCTTTCTTCCTAACAAACAAGACCGGAGCACCCCATGGAGAAATACTTGGTCGGATGAAACCCTTATCCAACAAGTCTTTCAATTGTTCCTTCAATTCCTTAAGTTCCACCGGAGCCATTCTATAAGGAGGAATAGAGATAGGTTGCGTATTGGGGAGAAGGTCAATACCGAAGTCTATTTCCCTTTCGGAAGGAATATCGGGTAAATCGTCGGGAAACACTTTTGGAAACTCATTAACAATGGGGACCAACTCAAGAATAGGGGTTTCGGAATCCACATCCCTCACCCTAACTAGGTGGTATAAGAAACCCTTAGAGATCATCTTTCTAGCTTTTAGACAAGAAACAAATTGACCTCTAAACATAGAATTTCCCCCCTTCCACTCTAGGATAGGCTCATTCGGAAATTGAAACTTGACCATTCAGGTCTTACAATCAATAGAAGCATAACGAGAATGCAACCAATCTATCCCAAGAATAACATCAAAATCTAACATATCAAGCTCTACAAGATCAACATGAGTGACTTTATGGGATAAGAGATGGGATAATTTCTATAGACTCTCCTAGCCATAATAGATTCACCAATAGGAGTAGAGACATGAAAAGGATCTAACAACACATCCAGAACAACATCAAACCTCATAGCCACATATGGCGTCACAAAAGACAAGGTAGCACCGGGATCAAGCAAGGCATAAACATCAAAGTGGAAGACTTTCAACATATCTGTGACCACATCGGGAGAACCCTCTTGCTCATGACGAGCTTGAAGTGCATAGAATCGATTTTGCTTGGGAGCATTTGAACCCGAACCACTAGGTGGAGCTTTCTTACCTTCTCTTCCCTTAGCCGTGAGAGATGGACAATCCCTTATCTTATGACCACTTTTTCCACAACCGAAGCAACCATCCGTACCGGCTAGGCATTTTCCCTCATGCTTCTTCCCGCATCTAGCACACGTAGCTGATGAGAATCCACCACCATTTCCTCCTTGAGGATTAGGATTAGACACCCTATCTTTGTTGAACTTAGGAGGAGCATTGGAGGAACCTTGACTGGAGAAATTCTATCGAAATCTAGAACGACCATGTCCATCGGACCTTGAGTGTGAGAAATTGCCATCACTGGTCTTAGCCCTCTTTGCCTCCCTAGACCTTTCCTTAAGTTTCTCCTCTTCTATTTGTTGAGCATGAACCATTAGGCGAGAAATGTCCATATCATGGATAAGCATAGCGGTACGACATTCCTTGACCACCAATTAGAATACTCCCGACACGAACTTACTCATCCTTGCCCTAGGATCGGCAACCATAGAAGGAGTATATCGAGACAATTGTGTGAACTTCAAAGCATATTCTTTCACACTCATTCTTCCTTGACGAAGATTGATAAATTCAAGCACCCTTGCCTCCCTCATTTCAAGGGGAAAGAACCTATCAAGGAAAGCAACTTTGAATTTCTCCCAATCAAGAGGACCCTTATTAACCGCCCTCCCTTCCTTCCATTGGTTGAACCAAACTTGAGCAACACCCTTAAGTTGATAAGCGGCCAACTCCGCCTTTTTTTTTGGCATCACACCCATGATCATTAGTACCTTATAAACCTCATCAAACTCCGGAGGATTCATCCTTGTGAAGTCCCTCACTCTAGATGCCGCCGTACCCACATTTGGGTTCACGGGAGCCATAACCTCCCTATTGGCTTGAGCCGTCATGGCTTGGGCCAATACTTGAAAAGCAGCCCTAAACTCCGCATTAGTCACTTGTTCGGCCAAAGGGTCGGCCGAAACTTGAGGAGCTTGAGGAGGAGCTTCTTGTTCCACATTCTCCCTCGCATTCCTTCTAGCATAAGCTCTTTGAGTCGTCATATCCTAAAACACATAGGATAGGGATTAGGAGAGAGACATATAGAGTTAAACTCTATGGCATGACTTAGGAGTAATGAAAGAAGTGGAATTTCCTAATCATCTTGTAGCCTCTCATTCATAAATGTGGCGCGCTTCACACTCATGACAAGACTCTACTCGACGTGGCTTGTGAGACATCCTAGGATCTTTCAAAAACCTTGTGCTCTGAATACCAAGTTTGTCACGACCCAAGGTACCCCCTAGATGTGATATGGCATACAAGACCCCGAAAGGCCTCATACAAGCCACTTAGCATTTCATCGTACAAGATAATATCAAACTGAGAGTTCAAAAATAGTTCAATATTAAAAGAGTTAACAAAGCATTGCGGAAGTCTACATAAAGTCTCAAAGCCATCTAAACTTCATAGAATAGAAAGAACATTTGGGATGTAACCCAATACAAAGTCTTTAAAAGTAAGTAAAGGACATGAAAATAAATGTGGCTACGTCCTCGATGATATGAGGACTCACCAAATTCTTCAAGATCTCTAATGTCACGAACTAGCCACGAGGAGATAGGGATGATCTGGATCCTACACTTATAAGAAAATGTAGGCAAGAGTATACGTTAGTACAAGTATGCACCAAGTATGATAACCATGCATAAAACACTTAAACAAGCTAAAAGGATATTTTTCATAATCATGCAATGATCAAGCTAAACCATGAGAGAAAGGGGTTAGAAATCATAAGTTACAAATCATGCTCAATGCAAGCTAAACATCATTACGATACTTGAGAGATACCTTAAAAGCACTTTAGTTCATTGTTGTGGGAAGTTATCCTTAACCGACGCATAAGACCATGTGAGCTATCAACATGGAATCTGACATACTCCCTACATCGGAAGGGCCATCCTACTTGCCAAGGTAGGACCCATAACATCTAGCTTATGTGGATCCACTAGCTAATATAAGGTCTATTCAAGACATCTTATGGGGGCACATAGGTATGGGATAAGGAGATTGATAGTAGCAACCCGACCTCTACTAACGGGAGAGCTTCCATCTCGATATCCACTTGGTGCTAAGTTTAAATCCCACAGACTAGTCATTTAATCATAATTTGCATCATTAACCATGGAAAGGTACAACTAGAGTTACCAATTCAAGCTTACATTATTAGAATAGCTCCTTAAACCTCTGATTCAACTATAGTTGAGAAAGACCTCTCAACATGTTATGAATCCATTATGTGAGAAAATCCTTTCACATTCATCAATTGAGCAATCAAGTGAGAAAACCTTTCACTATGCAACAATTATCATCGTTGAGACTTCAACCTCAAAGCATCTTTAAAACATCATCAACTTCATAATTGAGCATGCATACCTTCATAATCATAATACCCATCTTTTCATCATTCACCAATTCATCATGAATCATAGCTTTAAAAATCATTAAAACATGCAAGGTTTCATATAACTTCATAAAAAATCATCTTCTTCATAATTCAACCCATCATTAATGCATAAATTTCGAAATTTGGGGGATTTCATATGGATTCATGGGGATTCATCTTAAAACATGTAATTCAACACAATTCATACTTAGAAAACCATAATTGAAAGTAATTTGATCACAATTGAAAGAACCCACATCATAGAAGAAAAACCCTTAAATCAATTTGGGAATTTGATACTTGAAAATTGAATGTTTTAGGGACTCTATGGAGGAATGGGCTCCATAGATGAAGATCATCATGCCTTGGGTTCAAAAGACCTTGAGCAATTGGGTGAATTCAAAGCTTGATCTTGAACCCTAGCTTAACACCTTCTTCTTCTTCTAACTTCTAGAGAGAGAAATATTTGAGAGAGGAGAGTTTTGGGAAATTTGTAAAGTGATTGGAAAAGGGTAGTTTTAGAATTAAAAAGGCTTATATAGTGTTAGGGGATGAAGGAAACCAACTTAAATGAGTAATTAAGTCACTAGGTAAAAAGACCAAACAATCCCTAACAAAATTTTCCGGATGACCCTACCAACGACTTGACCTACGGTTGGTAGGTTAACCTACTGCCCGTAGGTGACCAACCGTAGGTCAGCCTACTTAGTCCCAAAAATTAAAATAATTTCCTCCCCCAAACTAGTAGCATCGATGATTCTTTTCCTCCATTGACCTACGGTTGGTAGGTCCACTTACGAACCGTAGGTCATACTACCATGTTTCAAAAATTGAAAATTTTCATTCTTTTCGAATCAGGGGTGTTACACGAATGGACCCTTGGGATTCATTCGGAACCCCGTGCACACAAACCATATATGCTACCCTACAAAATTCGACGCTTTGGACTCAATGGAATCGTTGAAATTCAAATTCGAGGACTCCTCGACCCGAAACCCGATAAAGCGCAACGAAATTAACTTAAGCCTCAAAAACTCAAATCAAGCTCGGGACCTCTAAAAATTCAACCAAGCCAACTCTTAGGCCTAAAATCATCCCCTGAATCCAACGGGGTCATCAGAATTCAATTCCGAGCATCTGATCACCGAATGTTGACCAAAATCAACTCTATGGCTAAAAACTCACTAATTCCCAACTTAAGCCTTCAAATCCACATTATAGCCCCAAATCTGATTCCGTCAACTTTTGTAGACCAAATTCCATATTCCAGAGCTGATGGAATCGACGGAATTCCATTCCAAGCTCTGAAACTCTGAATGACCTCAAATACCACTTTTTGACAACTTAAGTTTTCGAAATTCAAAACTTTTCAAAAATCTTAACTTGACAAGGAATTTCACAAAATCAACTTCGGTTACTGATCAAACATGACTCGGGGCAACTTTCGAGAAGGATAAAATGGTCATTTTATAAAAATTACCGAAAATGACCTTTTTGGTCATTACAACAATCCATCATTATATGTGTGAAGAACGCAAATAGCTTTAAAAGACATATATGAAATGTAATGAATGAACTCAAGTGTATTGTTTCAAGTGTTCGAACACTTATTAACTTGAGCATGGAGATGGTCACTCAATTATGAAGTTTTTTTTCCAGAAAGTCACTCATTTTTTGTTTTTAACCCAAAAGCTCAACAATGGACTCTCTCTGAAAGTCACCAACTTTGATTGTTAATCCAAAAATAACTCAACTATAAAATTTTTACTTATAAAGTCATTCAATCTATTTAGTTGATTTTTTCATTAAAAATTGCTAATATGAAATTTTTATTTAAAATCAAAATTTTAAGGAATAAGAAGATATCTATTTAAATTTTAACTATCCGACCCACTAATACTATAATATTTACTAGTAACAATATAATCATGAGGCATATGCACTCTAGTTTAGTTTCAACGTTCTCATTTTCATTCCCAAAATTATGACCATTTTGCTTGTACAACAGAACCAAGACTTTAAATAAATAAATACAGATAATTTTTTTTATAATTGTGATGTTTAGGAATTTGTGTTGAGTTCGATTAATTTTACGGCATATGAAAATATGTGCGGCCTCCTGCCACTGCTTGGTCAACTAATTTTTATGGAACATTTTCTACCTCTTGCCAGCTCTTGGGGTTGATTAACTAGTCCATCGGGCTTGAACAACTACTTCTACTAAAAATTTAACTTGAGATATTATACTTTTTAGTTTTATTTCATTGAACAATAGATTGTCATGTATTTTAATTATTTGTAATTTATATAACAGTTTAATTTATATTCATTGTCACTATGTTTACCTATATTATCTCTCCATTTTTATTTGCTTGTCTTATTTAATTTTTTAGTCCATTTAAAAGGAATATTCTTTTTTTAATAATATCTTAATTAAATTTTTTTACATGATATGTTTAAAATCATAAAATTAAAGAAGATTTTGGTAACCTAAAAAGTATTCACTACTAGAATGTTTAAAATCATAATTTTTCCATATTAGGAAATTTTAACGAAAAAATCAATTAAATAGATTGAGTGACTCTTTAAGTAAAACTTTCATAGTTGAGTGATTTTTGGGTTAAAAATCAAAGTTGAGTGACTTTATGAGAGAAAACTCCGTAATTGAGTGACTTTTAGGTTAAAAACTAGAGTTGAGAAATTTTTATGAGAGAAAAGTTCATAGTTGAGTGATGATTAGCGATATTATCCGCTTGAGCATGAACTATATATTTTTATAGGGAAAAGCTCAAATATGCCATCAAACTTTGAGAAAAGGCTCATACATACCATCCGTTAAAAGTTTGACTCATCTATATCATTTCCGTTTGAGAAAAGGCTCACACATGCCATTATTAAAATTGTTTTTTACACGTGGTCAATTATGATACGGCCACATCATTAATTAAATCATTCTTTTAAAAGGAAAAGGCTCATCTATGTCATTCGCTAAAAGTTTGGCTCATTTATGCTATTTCAGTTAACAAATAATGACATGGATGAGCTTTTTCTCAAATGGAAATGGCATAGATGAGTCAAACTTTAACGGATGGTATAGATATGCCTTTTCTCAAAGCTTCAACCTGCCCCAACTCCCTATATTATAAAATAGAAGAGTCAAATATAATAAATGCAGTAATCCTACCCATTGTGAGAGGCATCTTCCACTTTGTAATTGAAGGGTTCCAAACCTCGCTTCGTCGCTCAGTCCCTTGCTTCTTTCCTCTTCTTTTTCCTTTCTGAATCTTTATACCATTGTGATTTAATTCCAGGTGCATATTTCATTTATGTCTTCCATGATTCTTAGACCCAGAGGTCAATGGCATATTTGAGCTTTTTCCCTTAATAGAATTTTCTTAAAATTGATATAACCGCACCCATTAGTCAAAAGTAGGGTGGATACTCCGGTTGAGGGGTCACTCTTTGGCAAAATGTCGAGGTTTGTATCCAGTTAAACACAATTTCTTAGGAGCTACACTCTTCTCTTTTTTCTTTTACTCAATTTGTTCACTTTTTACGTTTAGTTTTTACTTTTTATTGGATTTTCATTAACTTGTTTATATTATTGTGTTCAAATATTTTTTTACGTTTAATTTTTTACTCTTTTTTGGTTGTGTTCAAATATGTACGTAAATCACAAACAATTCATAGAAGCTACTAGAAGAAGAAGAAGAAAAGAGAGAGATTCCATTAATTGAGCTCAAACGGCCAAGTCATACAAGTTGAAGAAGAGCATGTATTTATAGTTGCTTCTTTTAACTAACTATTGGAAGAGTTAGTTACAAGAAACTTTAACAATCAAAGACTATTATACATCCTTAATCATCTTAACCACCTTTTAACTACTTACTTAACCAACCAACTAATCTTATGAAGTCTCATTACTCCCCTTCAAGCTAGGTGTGGCAAAGATGTTCAACACACCTAGCTTGAATAACAAATACTCATGTTGACTTCTGGACAACCCCTTTGTCAGGACATTGATACGCCCAAATTACACCTCCCGAAGGAAATATAAGCGGTCGCTGTCAAATAAAGAACCTAACGAAGGTTAGGGTCAATCCCACGAGGAATATGGTTTAGACTTAGGCTAATTAAGGTTAGTTGTACGTTTAGTCAGATTATCTCTAAAGGAAACGGGGAAGTGAAATAAATTAAAATTAAAATTGCTTAATATGAAATAAAACAAATAAACAAATAGCAGGAATTTTGCAGTTTGAGATATCAATACGAGAATGAAACTAGGGTATATGTGTTCCCCATAAGCTCTTAACTCAGTAATCCTAACCATGGTAATTCTTTCTAATGTCTAGCATGCATGATTGATAAGTTATGTATACCTAAGTGATTGGTCCTCCAAATAGAGAATTTCACTACGCAACTTGGTCCGTCTACGTATGTCGATTTACTAACCCTTACCTTTGACCCAGATTAACCTGCAACTATAACTAGTTTGGGTTATTAGATAGCGGACTAAATCAACGCTAAATCTCTATTGTATAATCTCTTTATCATTCGTTACCTCCTTGGTCTGGCAAGTAGGAATGAGGTGGATTCTAACGTTGCTCACCGTTAAAAAACATTCTAAACGAAGAGATTAACAAAAACATGCATAAATACTTTCAAGAATTACAACATTATTAGTTTTACTTTCGTTAATTACTCATGGTTCCCACAACCCTAGTTGTGGATTTAGCTACTCATGCTTGAATGTTCACAATTCATATTAGGGTTTGAATAATAAATCATGAACTTAAAGTGATAATAGATTAATTCCACAATCTTGAATTGAAAAATAAAATCAAACTTTATAATTCCAAACTTCAAGAATTGATTTCCACAAAAGTTGTAAAATAATTCCCAAAGCTAAAGACAAAGATTCAGAAATAGTTCAACACCCTCAAAACGAAATTTACATGAGGTATATATAGAAAATAAATCCTAATTAAACTAGGAAAAGGAAATAGCACGAAATCCGATTTTGAGTAGTTTCATCTACGAGCCTCGACCTACGGTTCGTCACTCCAACGAGGCTCGTAGCTCGTGTCCGTCAGTCAGCAGTTCACCAAAAATTTTGATCAAGTCCACCTATGGGCATGACCTACGGCTCGTAGGTCTAAGCACGGTTCATCCTGTCGTGTCGTCGTCTAAGTCCTGCAACTCTAACATTCTGACTCTATTGACGACCTTCACCTACGGTTCGTAGCAAGAACGACGGTCCGTTGTTTGGCAACCGTCGTTACATACTTAGCCATTTTTCTCCAGCTTCTGAGCCACGGCCTTCACTTATGGCTCGTCAGTTAAACGACGGCTCGTAGGTCTTTGTTGTAAGTCACCACATGAACCCTGTTGTCACTGATTCTTCCAACATTTGCTCAAAACCTATTTCTTGTACAGTATAACACATAAATCATCAAATGTACTACCTTATGCCTAAGAAACATGCAAGAACCCTAAGTTTAGTGCATCAAAAGTACCTTAAATTCACGGTACATCTGGTTGTTCTTGTGTTGGTATATAGTTTACTTTGATTGAGCCCTGTTGTATCCTTTCCCTTATGAAATGACAATCTATTTCTATGTCCTTTGTCCTTTCATGGTAGACTGGATTTGCTGCAATTTGTATGGCAGCTTTACTATCACTATATACTTGTACTAGCAGCTGCACTTTAGCTCCTACTTCCTTTAGCATCCCAAGTAACCAAACTAATTCTAACACAGTAGAGGCAATACTTTTATACTCAGCTTCAACTGTACTCTTAGAGACTGTGGTCTATTTCTTTGATTTCCAAGACACTAAATAATTGCCTATCTTGATCATGTAGCCTGTAACAGATCTTATGGTGAGTGGACAAGAGGCCCAGTCCATATCACAAAATGCAGTGCCTAATTCATCTGAAGAACTAGTCAATAGTAGACCATGTCCAGGTTGCCTCTTAAGATATCTAACTACCCTTAATGCAGCATCCATGTGTGACTTCTTTGGTTGCTGCAAGAATTGACTTAGAGTCTGAATACTGAATGATATGTCTGGTCTTGTCATGTTGAGATACAGTAATTTCCCAATCAATTTTTGATATGTTTTCTGATCTACCAACTGATCTTTAGGAGCCTTCTTGTATTTCACCTGCTCATCATACTGCTTTGATGTTAGTTTGACATTAACATCAATAGGAGTTCCTGCGAGTTTGGCTGCTGACATTCGTACTTCAGCCATAAGTTCCAAAGTGTATTTTCTTTGATGAATAAGTATACCTTCTGCTAATCTAGTGAACTCAATACCTAGGAAGTATTTTAGCTCACCTAGATCCTTCATCTTAAAGGCCTTTTGCAATGACTGTTTTGTCTCCTTTATCAACTTAAGGCTGCTACCAGTGATCAACATATCATCTACATATACAAGCACAATTATTATTCCAGCTTCTGATTTGTTAATAAACAAAGAGTAGTCATATTGACTTTGTTTGAACTTGAGACTAACAAGTGCTTGAGTCAACTTGTGATTCCACTGTCTTGGAGCTTGTTTAAGCCCATACAATGACTTTGTCAGTTTACATACCTTCTCCCTTTGACTGACAAAACCTTGTGGAAGTTGCATATAGATTTTATCCTCCAGATCACCCTGCAGAAAGGCATTAAAAACACCCATCTAATGGATATTCCACTGCCTTGAGGCTACAAGAGACAATATGGACCTGACAGTCACCATCTTAACAACAGGTGAGAAAGTCTCCTTATAATCTATGCCCTCTTGTTGACTAAACCCTTAGCAACCAGCCTTGCTTTGAATCTTTCCAATTCACCTGTAGCCTTGTACTTAATTTTGTATACCCATCTACATCCTATGGGTTTCTTGCCTTGTGGTAGATCAGTAACCACCCAAGTATTGTTTCTTTCTAATGCCTGAATCTCAACCTGCATAGCATCCATCCATCTTTGATCTTTAAAAGCCTCTGAATATGTAGTAGGTTCCTTTAGTGAGGAAGAAGCAGCAATGTAACACTGATAAGGAGGTGAAATATGACTATAACTCATGTAACATAGGATACTGCACCTTTTTTTGTGTAACAAAATTATTCATCCATGCAGGTGTTTTCTTATACCTAGTAGACCTTTTGATGTCATTTGGTACTACATATTCTTGATCCTCCTAACTAGGATTCAAAAATGTGTTATTATCAGTAGAGGAACCTCTTGAGTCATGCACATCTATAGAATCACCTTATGTATTTGTGGAATCACCTGAATCCTCTAGATGGTGTGATACAGTGACATGATCTTGGCCTCCATCCTCATAGCTAAATGATACTAGGTTAGACAACTCCTGAAATCTTACATCTGAACCTTTCAATACATCTGTGAATATTTGCTGCTTACCTGGTGATTCTTCCTTTGAGAAAGGAAATATATCTTCTCTAAACAGGACATCTCTACTCACAAAGAACACTTTCTTAGTAATATCAAAGAGTATATAGCCTTTTCGTGTTTTTTAGTATCCCATATGAACTGCAGACTTGGATCTAGGCATCAATTTATCATGTTCAGTAAGATTTTTGGCAAAACACAAACAACCAATTGTCTTCAGATGAGACAACATTGGTTTGTTACCATATAATCTCTCATAAGGAGTTTGATAGTCAATTGCACTACTGGGAATTCTGTTGATAATGTAGGCTGCAGCTAGCACACAATGCCCCTAGTATTTTAGAGGAATTTGTGCTTGAAACCTTAGAGCCCTTGTAACCTCAAGTAGATGCATGTGCTTCCTCTCAGCAACTCCATTTTGCTGAGGAGTATATAGACAAGACCTCTGATGGACAACTCCTAATCTCTTAAACATGGCTTCACAAGTGGAGTTCATATACTCAATACCATTATCAGTCCTTATTACTTTAACAGTCTTGGCAAATTGATTTTGAACATATTGCATAAACATTTGTAAAGAAACACTAACATCATATTTATGCTTTAAAAGAAAAAACCAAGTCATTCTTGAAAAATCATCCACTATAGTAAGGAAGTATTTATTGCCATCAAAAGTAGTTGTATTATATGGACCCCAAAGATCAACATAAATCAAATCAAAACAAGCACCACTCTTGATACTACTAGTAGGAAAGCTGAGTCTTGTCTGTTTAGCATAAGGATAGACTAGACACTTAGACACCTTACATTGACTTTCTTTATTCATATCAAAAATCTTAGAAAGTACTGCAGAAGATACATGTCCTAGTCTTTGATGTCATAACTCCATATCTGTGGAAACTTGAGAAATAGTCAAGGCTATATCACTGGCATGACTTTTTATGTACAGGTAACCTGTTTCTTCACCAATTTCCTTCACCTTCCCACTATAAAGCTCTTGGAAAGCACAGAAGTTAGGGAAGAAGGTGACTGAGTAGCCCAGTTCCTTAGTTAGTTTGCTAACAGACAAGAAGTTATACTTGAAGTTAGGTAGATAAAAGACATTGGAAATAACATTTCGTTCTGATAATGCACAAGAGACCACATGTGTTACTTGAGTAATGTCTCCATTAGGTAAGCATAAAATTTTAGGAATCTCTAGTTTTGAGACAGAACCTTTGATAAACATATCTAAATGAGCAACCATATGATTGGTAGCACTAGTATCTACAATCCATACTCTACTAGCACCAGACACAAGTAAATGTGTACCTGCATTATGAGCAGCAAGTGTGGTATTACAGTCAGATGAGGCAAGGTCTATTTTATGCTGAAAGCCTTTGAGAATATGATCATATTGGTCCTTTGTGAAAGTGCAACCCTTTAGTAGATGCTTCACCTCCAATTCAGCTTGACTCACAGGCTTAGAAGAACTAGAACGACTTATCACACCATGATCAACCTGAGAGCTATCAAATTTCATCCCCCCAACCTGGTACTTGCACATTATACCATAGGAGAAATGAGCCTGGCCAGAGTTGAAGTCTAATGAAGTACTCTGAACCTTCCTTTTGGACTTGAAGTCAGGTGGATACCCTACAACCTTATAGCAGTACTCCTTGCTATGACCTTTACATTTACAAAACTCACAAACTAAAACTAAATTCTTCTTGAACCTCTGACTCACACCTGAGGTAGAACTAGATTTAGAGTACATAGCCATAGAGTCAATACCAACAGTGTCCATCCCCATGCTGCTGGTGTGAGACATAACAGACTTTTGGCTCTCATCTCCTACTAACATAGCATAGGCATGATTAATAGTAGGCAAAGGATACAACATTAGAATATGACTCCTGGCCTGATGGTAGGACTCATTTAATACCATCAGAAATTGATACAACTTATGCCTATTCATATGAGCTACAAAGCCTTTTGATCTATCACAGGCACAACAAGGAGCGGGAACTAGTACTTCAAACTTATCCCACAAGGACTTAAGCCTTGTATAATACACAGAAACGGAGTCAGTACCAATGCCACTAAGAAGGTGCTTAGACACTGAATTCATCAACCAGGTCAACACAATGGCATTTACTCGTTCCCATTGCCCCCACAGTTCTTCACCATAAACTTCCTTCCTACAAGATCCATCAACTAACCCTATCTTATTTCTTCCTAACAAGGCTAGTGTAACAGATCGATTCCACAAGGTGTAATTCTCAACACCAAGCAATTGAAAGGAGATAAGACTGACTCCACTGATATTAGTAGGACTAAGAAACAGAGGATGGTTGTAGTCAATACCTTGAGAGGATACTGAATTTGAAGGCAGAGGAGAAGAACTGGCAGTTTCTCCATTGTTGAGACCTTGAGCTAGATCTACAACTGCTCGATCAGGAGGCATAGCAGTAACACTTGTTGCGGAAGAAGAAACAAGCACAATTGAATACAGATATAACCACCAATCTGCAAATCAACTGAAGAACTAATGAATCTGTGAATTGAACAAGGTAATTCTTTGGTCCTTCAACTGAATCGCCTATCACAGTTATCACTGTGTATGGCTCTGATACAATGTACGTAAATAAAAAACAATTCATAGAAGCTACTAGAAAAAGAAGAAGAAAAGAGAGAGATTCCATTAATTGAGCTCAAAGGGCTAAGGGCTAAGTCATACAAACTGAAGAAGAGCACGTATTTATAGCTGCTTCTTTTAACTAACTATTGGAAGAGTTAGTTACAACAAACTTTAACAATCAAAGACTATTCTACCCTTAATCATCTTAACCACCTTTTAACTACTTACTTAACCAACCAACTAATCTGAGGAAGTCTCATTAAAATATATTGACATTTCTATTTTTTGATTGATATATAGCAACTTTAGGGTAAAGGAGGTTAGCATCCACGAACTTTCAAGTTGATCATCCTAAAAGAAAAAACAAATATTGTTAGAATAATAAAAAAAAAACAAATATTGTTAGAATAATAAAAATATGGCATTAATAATTATAATAACAATAATAGATTTGTTGATTTGTAGCGGCACCAAAACTTTGCTCGTAAATTTTGATTCAAATCAGGCAAGAATATATATAGAAATACTTATGTTGGGATCAATGTTAACCTGTGGAAACAAGACTGCACAAACTTCATAATGAGTCCTGGTATCTTGTTGACATACATTACAAGCACGTCTAGGATGATTTGGTCTCTAAAGAATCAATCAAAGTTTTATCATCAATGATACTAAACTCGCTATAATTGGCTGAAAATTGAATATGAAAACCTCCGAGTGATTAATATTATGTATCCAATGTAATTGAAAACTTAATATTGGATATTGGTGGACAAATATAATTCACAGGATTACCCTTATAAATGATCTCACTGTTGTTCAACCTATATTCCTAAAATACTTAGAAGTACCTGATGTTAATGGAATATATCCTCTCAGGGTGGAACGATCTTACTCAACGATGTATCGGTACCTATACCCATGGTGTTAGAGAACCACTCAACGATAGTAAAGTACACATAGAATACTAGATTTAATAGTAGAAGAAGTCTAGAAAATTGGTTATTTTAAAAAATAAGAGGAAATTCCTCTGTTTATATACTACAAAGGGGAGTGTGAACATATGCTTATTGTGCCTTACCGGAAAGGTCATAACCCTTTGGAAAAGTCATAATCCTTTGGAGAGGTCACAACCTTTCATAAAAGTCACAACTTTTCATAGAAATCACAACTCTTTATAAAAGGCACAACTCTTCATAAAAGTTACAACGTTTCATATAAGTCACAACTCTTCATAAAAGTCACAACTCTTCATAAAAGTCACAACTCTTTATTTTCCATTCACACCTTTTAAAACCCAACAATCCCCCGCATGAAGAGAATGACTCTAAGACAAAAAAAGGGACAAGTATGTACTTTACAAACAAGAATTAATTGTATCTGGATAAGTATGTTTCACTTTGAACTTTCCGTAGTGAACATATGTCGGACATACTCGGTCAATCGGTAGATTTGATATTTTTGAACCGTCGAGCTTTGGTGTATATCTAGACAACAACATGTCACACAATCAATCCTTTACAGTTTATGGCTCTCACGACTGTGTTCGTTTCATCCATGAACATCTCCTAGTTTGATGAGTGTATAGAGAAATGGGCTTTTACAATCATCCTCTTTGAAGCGGATTACACTTCACACTCATATAGGTGATTTCTAATCGTGTCATCACGTAGATACACTATTTGGTTAAATCTTCCAAACTTAGAAACCATTAAAAACTTTAAGCTTTATTAACTCATTAAAAAACCTTAATATTTTATCCTTTTTTCTGGACATTGTCTTCATCACGAAAATGAATTGAGTTATTTGACAATGTTGAATCGTCAGTCACAACTTTGTTTGATCTTCTTGAACCTAGCTCTTGGAATCTCCAGTCTGCTAGGTAGAGTTACCGCCATGATGACTTGTCCTAATCCTTAAATCCATTCCCTTAGATTATATTTCAACCCTCTCTCTAGTTAGGTCTTTTTGTAAGTGGATCTGACACATTATCATTTGACTTTGCATAGTCAATTGTGATAATTTCACTAGAGAGTAGTTTTCTAATGGTATTATGTCTACGTCTTATAGATGAGACTTTTTGTTATATATCATGCTCCATGCCCTATCTATTGCATCTTGACTATCAAAGTGTATGCATACTGATGCCAAAGGTTTGGCTAAAAAAGAATATTTTTCAAATTTTTTTGGAGCCATTCAACTTATTCACCGGCCTTATTTAGAGCAAAGAGCTCAGAGATCATTATAGAGCGAGCAATACATGTCTGTTTGAAAGATTTTCAAGAGACTGCTCCTTCACCAAGAGTAAATACATATTCACCCGTGGATTTTACTTCATTTGACCTGATGATTCAATTTGCTTCACTATATCCTTTCAATACTGTTAGATATTTGTTATAATGCAAGACATAGTTTGAGTATGTTTTAAATATCCCAAAGCTCTTTTTATTGTCATTCAATGAGTTTGATTGAGACTACTCATGAACCGACTCAGTTTACTTATAGCACATGCTATATCTGATCGTGTACACTTCCTGATATACATCATACTTCTCAATACTCTAGCATAATCCAATTGTGAGTCACTTTCGCCTTCATTCTTTTGAAGTGCAAAACTCACATTTATTGGAGTCTTGACAGTATTGAAATCCAAATATTTGAACTTGTCAAGTATCTTTAGCTTGATCTTACTTCTTTCATAAAATAATGCATATGAAATATTATGACAAGATTTTAAAATAACTTTGGCTAAAAAGAGGTCATGTGGTAGAATAACATGAGCCCTAAATCAATCAAGGATCATCATCAAGATATAGTATAATTAATTCAATAATAGAATCAACAATGAACACATTTAAAATAAAGAAATTCGAAACTCATGGACTTTGGGTAAAAATCCCAACCTTGATCTTACTAACTGAAATCGTAGATGTAGGGTATGAGGAAGAACTTAGTTCCTCACTATGATAGCCTTACATACCTTATACACTCCAAATTCTTGAGAAATGTGAGATCTTTGGAGGAAAATAGGGCAAGAATTCATTTTTTGAACCTTAGAGGTGGATTTTCTTGAAAACCTATGGATTCCATGGGTAGAAATATTATTTGGTGTTAAGATAAAGAAATTATGAAATATTATGGTCAAATCTTACCTTGGATGATGGATAAACCTCGGAGGAAGTTACTTTCTTGAGAACTTCTCTTTCTGGGTAAATTTTTTAACTAGGGAGGTGAACTATGTCTTTGGAGGTTATTTAAGATGCTTCTGATGCGCGTTATCATGCAGAAAATGTGTCGGGCGTGTGGCAAGATAGTATCCAGTAAAATGGGTATAACTTCGTGTACAAATATCGGATTGATGAACGGTTTGTTGTGTTGGAAACAAGACTCAACTACCTTTAATTTGATAGGTTATGGTACACATAAATCTTTATATTCTAGGAGATATGATCATTCGAAATTGACCTAAGTAAAATTTAATATCTAAAAAGAGGTGTATCCAGGATTTTGACATGATGGGTGCACTATTACGAGAAGATGATCTAAGATATAAATTTGATCGGTTTGACATTTTAGGTTCTTACCACTAAGATCATTTAAATTGTAGGTCCAAAATTAATTTTTATCTATTCAAATAGTATATGTGTATATATATATATATATATATTTCACGCCGAAGGTACTGAGATCAATTGAACCCATTGATTGTATGTTATATCATCAAGTATTACTAGTTTTAATATGCACATTTGGTTTAATTATATTAAAAATTACAGTGCTAAAAAATTAGGAATTTCCAATGTGATAAACTTGAAATTTTGAAAGATTAAAGCTATATATATAAAGTGCTACCAATAACCACTTAGAGAGATGTCACCTAATTTTAGAAAGAAAAAAATACAACAAGATAGATGTAAGATTCAAATTTCTAACCGGAGAGGTGTACCCAATCATCATTGCATTATTTGATACGTCTAGTGTGGATTCCCACATTTATATTTAAATATTTTTTTAAAAATATAACACTATTATATGTGATTTCAGGAGGGGAGCATGGGTTTATGCCGGTGATCCCCTTCTGTGTACGCCTCTGCCTACACTCAATCGGCAAGGAATCTTTAAACTCGATTTTGTGCTAGAGGTTCCTTATGACCTTAATTCACATCCAATATACTTCTCACACTCAAGGATTTATCTTAACACCTACTCACAATTGGAAATCATCGAGTTTGGGTCTTTACACATTCGGAGAATGATTCGAATCTTAGCTTAGAAATTCTCAAGGTGTTACAAATAATGTGTTGGGTTGTTCAACGTATAACATGAAACATTATCAACTCAGAAATTGCCAACGTATAACATATAACATTTATAAAATGGTCGATGGAGGTGTGAAGACAGAGGAGTTTGTGAGTTTTGTTTAATATAGGAAGGGAAAATAGTAATTTTGGTCCTAATCGTATTGCCTTATTGATGTTTTGGTCCTTGTGTTATATGACTTAGAACATTTGACCTTCAATTAATTAAAATGTGTTATAGTCCCTAAAGTTAACAGATTTGAGAATTATTATCTAAAGCAACATATACATTTATTTTTTGGGTATCCTTTTACTTCTATTAACACCTAATTGTTATCTTCTTTGAGGAGTGAACATCTAATCTACTGTCAAAATCATTTTTTTGGCTATCGACGAGGCCCTAACATACATAATTTTGCCTATTTTTGTTTCTATATATATCTTGCATCTTCATTGCGATAATATATTACTCTATTTCATGATGTTAATGTCTAAAAACTGTGTCATCCGCTTCACAGTTGGTTGTGCATTCATTATTGGCTCATCATCCTCAAAAATTGAAAGAATTAATTTACACACACGCCTATTTAATAAATCAATATGATATTGTTTCTTTTGCCTCTAACTCTTCGCATGTGTAGAGTCTTTTTGTCACGCTCCGAGCCTACACCCTGAACGTGGCCGGCACTCGAGAATCATTGCTAGCACCGAAGCGAACCCTCGATTTGGCTGACTACTTAGCAGAAGATTTGACTCAACCATATTAAAAGCTTTAAAGAGAAAAATATAACTCAACTGACTCAAATACTCATTTAAGCAAAATACAATATCCGCAAAACACTTTAAAGAAAGAATTTCTGAAAACAACTCAACTCTAGCTATCTATGAAGCCTCTAAGTTGAATATGGACTTCGGGACAAGACCCTCGATGCCCCAAAGTAAATACTGAAATGAAAAACCGGGCCCTCCGGAATGTAAGGAGGACTCACCAGAATTCTCAAATGGGAAGTACAAAGTGATCTCAACGAAGCGCCTGTTGATGATCCTGAACACCTGGATCTGCATCACAAAAAGATGCAGGTCAAATGACATTAGTACATTGAATGTACGAATATGCAATATAGCCAAAGCAAAATGACTGAATGAAAGGATTGCAATAGATATAAATATATACTCAACTGAATGTAAAGAAATAAACGAGTAAAATCGTTTAAACTTTATAAATACTTACTCATCTCCGAACTCAATATATTAAGTGATATAATAAAATTACACTTTTAACTCTAATTGAGAGATTTTCTAACCTACAACCATCACTATGAGTAACGTGATGATACATCGTCTCGCCCACGCTGCCAGAACTGTCCTATACCTTGCTAGGATATAGAACATCTTAAGTGGATCCACTAAATCAAAATTTCTCTTTTCTCAATGTAAAAAGCAATACATTTGGGAATACTTAGTTCTCTTATACTCTTACTCAGATCATGTTTAAAACTCTTTCTCAAAACTCATCTTTGCTTTCTCAGAAAATCAGTTTAAGATAAAAATATTTGCTTTAAAAGATTCTCAAAATTTATAACTTAAAATAGGGTTCATGCTGAAATATAGACATGAAAAAATCAACTCAAGGATCTCAATAACAATATAGAAAAGTCAATACTCAGAACTCAACGATACTACTCATCTCAAGAATACTCAAAATCTAAGATAAAACCCTAGATTACTCTTTTCCTGAATTTAGATAGATGTAGGGTGTGAGGACGAACTCAGTCCATCACTATGATATCCTTACATACCTAGAAAAATAAATTCTTTGGCGAAATCGGTGAAAACTCCAAGAGAGCTCGAAACCCTAGCTTTTCTCGTCTGGGAACCTTACTTTAATGACTTGGAGTGTTAGTGAACGTAAAAGATCGACTAAAACTATTTTAACCCTTAACTTAGAGTAAAAAGTTGGATTTTAGGCTTAGAATGAGTGGAAAAAGTCTGAAAATACCCTTCTTAAAAGCTGACGAAAACCTTCCACAGGGCCATCTACGGTTCGTAGTTTGTTCTACGGACCGTAGATCCTATTTGTGGAATTCATACTAAATTTTAAGGCTCAAAATTTCATTCTATGGGTCCAAAGTACGACCCGTAGAACTTTCTATGAACCGTAAAACCAATTCGTAGAACTCATATTGAATTTAAAGGCCCAAAAGTTCATTCTACGGGTCCAAACTATGACCCGTAGAAGTTTCTACAGACTGTAGAACCAATCCGTAAGAATAGGACCTCAAAATTTGGCTTCTTTGAAATTTTATAGGAGTTGAAAGTACGAGTTGTAGAAATTTCTATGGCCGTAGATAAGTTTCTATCCTAGGCCTATATTTGTAAAGTTTTGCATTTCTTATTGTTGGTTATTTAGAGTTGATCCGAGCCCCGATGGGTGTTCCATTTTTAATACAAGTTCGAGGGAGGATTTGGGACCTTTTCACGGAGTCAATTCTGGAAAATCCAGAGCGAGTCCCATATTTCCCGATTTTGACTCCAAAAATTGGTCTGTATTTGATTTTAATGATTTTAGTGTCTAAACAACCGTACTGACGCTGTGACTCTATTTTTGATAGCATGAGAGCAGTCTGAGGCCGTTCGGAAGGGAAAAGCTCCGACAGAGTGACTTGAAGTGCGCGTGATCGACCTTTTGGTAGGTTACGACTTCCCTTATTCCTAGATTGAGGAATTGGCTCAGAAACTCTGATATGGCAGTCTCTAGTAAAATGCTCATAACTTGTTACTCTGAACTCGAAATGAAGCAAACTTGGTGGTATTAAAAAGAGGACTCATAGATCTTCAATTTTACAGGCCATGTGCCACCTAATTCATTATGTGCTGAGAGATATGATCATTTGAAATTTATCTAAGTAGAATCTTATATCAAAACTTAATCGGTAAGGAAGCTTTCAACTCAATTTTGTGCTATGGAGTTCTTGTGACCTTAATCCATATCCAAATTCATTCCCACACTAAAGAATTGACCTTTACACCTAAGATCAACTTAAGAATCACCCGATAACATTTTACACACAAATGAAGAATGGTTCGGACCTTAGCTTAGAAATTTTTGAGGTGTTACACTTTTAAATACTCTGTGTTCTTAATCAAAACTTTTTAACATATATACACTTTAGGGACTAAAATAACACGTTTTAATTAATTGAAGGCCAAATGTGTTAAGTCATATAACACAAGGACCAAATCATAATAAGACAAAAACTTGAGGACCAAAATTATTATTTCCCCGTATGAAATTAGAGGTTATGGTTTCAAAATTTGGGCCAAACTTTAAAATGGATTGGGTTAAAATCAAAATGTTTTGGGTCAAAATATATAAGGAATATAATTTAAAATAGGGGAACTTACATAAATCCACTAGTTTAGGAGCTAATTACATAGATACTCTAGTTTGCAATATTACGTATCTTACCATATTTTGGTGCCCCTAGATATGTCCAAATACATGCATCTCGGATACAAAGGATCAAAATTAGGTGTAATTTGTTCTAGATACATTGTACCCAAGTGGATTCGCAAGTGTCTAAGATACATAACAAATTACGTTCGCCTCTCTCCCATCTCGCTCGCCACTCTCCCATGTATCTAGTAGATACATGTAATCACACCAAATACATATAGATACATGTATCTAGTGTGATTCGCATGTATCTAGGATACATACGAATCTCGCTCGTCATCCTCCCCAATCTCCTCGCCTCTCTCCCTATGTTTGTGTATCTGGTAACAAAAATCATGTATCTAAGTATATTTTCTTCAATATATGACAGAAACTCTTAATTAGTGGTAAGATAAGTAATATTTTAAAAGTATAAGTAAGAATAGTATACATGGTAGTGAAGTATATCTAATTATGTAGTTTTTCCTTAAAATATTTTTTAAAATTTATTTTAAAAAAACTTTGGTTCTTCGGTGCACCAAAGTTTCGAGACCCTTACACTGAATACTGAACCGAAGTTTTCGGGAAAAAAAACACCAACACCAAATCAAAAAATTGAAGAACCGCAACCGAAGAACCAAATTAGTATAACATTCTTTGAAGTCATTGCGAGTCTGCTACTAAGTTCCTCTAAGCGTGCCAAGTTAGTTGGAGGATGGGCAACTACGCTCGTTGTAGCTTGTTTAGAAAGTGAAATTTAGGCTTAACTCAACCTTAATACTTAGCTCATAGGTAAGAATTGTCCACATCCACATAAGGAGACAAAAACCCATTCCATCAGGCCTCAACTTGGGGTGTCAAATGGGCGGATTGGATTGAAATTAGAAATATTAAAATGAAAATTGAATTAGATAATGACTCACCCGAATTCACTTTGGGCTCAAATAGGCTGAAAATTGAGTTGCGTCATGAAGCGCCCAATTTGACCCGCTTAATCTCAATAATTTGAGCATATTTTATTTACCTTTTATAACCACAATATGAATGTCAACTCTAAAAAAAAGTTACAAATTGATAGATAAATCTTAAAAAATATATAAAAGATTATTCATACCTCCAATATGGAACATACATTACAACATGCAAATAAAAAGTCTTAAAACAAGTTGAAATTGGAGATTAAATTGAGCTCAATTGAAGATTCTTTTAAAATAGGTTAAGGCTTGAATGAATTGAGATTGACCCAATTCAAATTATTTTAACCCAACTCATAAAAATCTGGAGGGGTTGAACGAGTTACCTATATTTGGGGTCATTTTGACACCCATACCCTCAACCAATGTGAATCACTTGACACAATCTATACATTTCATTTTGCAGAAGACATAATTTTCATGCAGAACAAAAGTTTGGAAGGCTCTGCAAAAACTCTGCCCTCGCAGCAGGGTCACTGGAAAAACGACCCAACACAGCAATTGTAGCTGTACTACTCCCAAACTTCTCAATTCCTCTAGATATCATGCATGTGTGACTTGCTTCCACAACTACCATTATATCTTCCCCTAATAGTGATGAAGTAGTCTCCGCGATCTGCCTGGTAAGCCTCTGTACTTGGAGTTTGAAGCCATAAAAATGTACTACTGACTGAAACACGGTTCTTCCAACAGCACCAAGTCCATCTGAAGAGTAATAACCTATATGCACAACACCTTGAAAAGGAAGTAGATGATGTTCACATTGGGACCAGAATGGCAAACTGAGCTCAGAATAGATAAGGTCTTCAGTATAGCAAACCTTACCACAAGGACTTGGATTATTAATTCTATCTAGAACAAAGCCATTCAGTTTCATCTCCAAATTAGAGTTTCTAAAAT
This sequence comes from Solanum appendiculatum, assembly GCA_018342035.1. NCBI lineage: Eukaryota > Viridiplantae > Streptophyta > Magnoliopsida > Solanales > Solanaceae > Solanum > Solanum appendiculatum. The sequence continues at coordinate 168,810 of JAGDQO010000879.1, read as the reverse complement.
TCATCAACCACTTCAAGAAACGACATGGAGTACCTACAAGATCTTTCCTGGACGGATCTTCCCCCAAAGACCTAAGTATTGATACCACTGCATTTGTCATTGCTGAATTTGATTGTTCCAACTTGTTACAAGACTGAGAAGGGCACCATGACTGGTGAGCAACCCCAGGATGTGCATTTTCTTTGCCTATGCCTCTGAATTTCAGAAGACGGAAAAAATCAGTCCAAATGTCAGCCTTCTCTTCTTTAAAAGCACCAGAACCTGAGCTGACTAGTATCTTCACCCATCCTTGGTGAGACGTGTCTGGCAAGGCTGATTCGAATTTAGGATAATGAATATGCAGACATTGCAAACCACAGCAACACCTGTTGGCTTGATTCCATGCTGCAAAGCAGTGCAAATTTCATCAGCAAGACGCTGTGGAGCTTGGAGCCTTTTAGAAAAGATATCAGCCACACAGAGAGCTTGCTTAGTCCTACAACTCTTTGCCCAGATGGGACATAACCAACATGACACTGAACCTGGAAAGGAAGCAAGCAAGACTCACAGTAGGAGAAAAGATCAAGATCACGAACTATCACAAGCCCCCCTGCTCCTCCAGCTTGACCACTCCCACCTTCCATCCCAGCTTCAGGGAATAAAGCACCATGAGCAACATCGTTCACTTTTTCTTTATAAACTTCATATAGCAAGAAAAACATGAAAGACCTTAAATAACAAAAAACTGTGAAAGTAAAACAGTGATATTTAAAGCATTACCCCATCAATTCACCACACCAGATAGAATTGGAAGTATGACCAAGTAATTCTTTCCATTTACAAGATGTTGATATCTTCTCATACAGGATGTCCATAATCCATTTCAGAAACAACCTCTCTACCTCTACGAAGTAGTGGTAAGGTCTTAGTACATTTCACTCTCCCCAGACCCCACTTGTGGGATTTCACTGGGTATGTTGTTGTTGTTATAAGACAGAGAGGTTCTAAACATTGTTAAGACTGCTAATGAAGTACAACTTTTTATCAGACTGTAAACAAAGTATTTGTACAGAAAGAAAGGCTATAAGTGTGCATTCCATGACTGCAACAACCATATCACACAACTTCAGTATGCAAAATATAGTAGTTAAGATATTAATAGAATTACACCATATTATCCCAAAGAGGTGCTTCTCAATTAGCCCAAAAAAGTGGGGTCACACACACAGAGGACAGAGAGAGAAATGGCACAAGAGTGGTTAACGCGCTTCTAATAAATGAAGAAGCTATAAATATTTCAACTTGGAAGAGAAGTCTAAACACTAACTAGTGAACAAATTTTGCAAGTCAAATGTAGACAAGAATCAGGATAAGAAAGCTTATGCTTTAACAGCAAAAGGAGGTTTACCTGTGAAGCTTATGCTTTAAAAGCTATTTGTTTCTCCAAAATAAATTATTACTCACCCAAAGAAAACAGATACTACTGATTTAGTTTGATGGACAGAGCCAGATCTGAAAGAACTTTAAAAACTTCAGTCTATCTCTTTCATCCCTATGTCCATCTATATCACCGGAGTTAAGAATAAAGCAAATTAAAAAACTTAACTGAAATGTTAATTACAATAAACAGTATCTCTTAACTAGAGTATTTGTAAGGATGACATTAATCTCGGCTCTTGGAATCATGATTTAAAAAGAGACCCCGGTATGAATGAAAACCAGTGGAGGTGTTCATATTCTGGACCGTGATAAACCCCAGAGCCAGGAGCTCCCCGTAGATAACAAACAAAGTCTCCAGGTCCGACTGACACCAACTTTGTCCCGCGGAAAGAGATATCTCCAATACCAGACTCTCTGTTTTATAGGCGCATATTAAAGCACAATGATAACAAAACTGTCACTAATCTACTAGATACCTACACTGACTTGTGTCCACAGGATAGTACTCAAGTGTAATCTAGGATAGACTTTTAATAAGATCTAAACTAGCCTTTTTGTAAGTTTATCCAAGTGTTTTGTCTTATAAATAAACCCTTGCATGAGAGTAGAAGATATCTCGTCTTTCTCACTTGTAACAAGTGATCTCAAGTTCTAAATAGATAATATCTCGTTCTCGTCTTTGCTCTTCAAATCTTGATATTAGTAAGCAATTTTACATTCAGTTTTAACATTATTTTTATCTGCTTTTGTTATTAGCTCTTAGCCGAAAAAGAAAGAAAACACGATCAGACCTAATTCACTAATTGCCTTTAACCGCATTTTAACCTATTATGCAAATATCATGAAAATGACAAAGTTTTGTCACCTGATTAAGCCAAATGAGATAACTGATTGACAGAGCATCAGCTATTACAGAATCTTCACAGTAGAACTTTAAAATGATATGATTTATTTCTGAGGCAAATCATATAGTAATAGACAAAAATAGTTAACATGCAACTTTTACGTGCCTTTATTTATAGTTTTCAGTAGTTTCACCTTTTGTGGCTTCTCGAGGAGTTTTGCGAATACCTTCTCTATTGATATCTTCACCCAAACCCTGCAAAAGGCATTCTCAATACACTCCACTCCATTCTCATCCTCTAATGCCTTCATTGACGGAATATAACAGATCCTACCCCTCACGATTTGAAACAAAGAAAAAAAGGTCTTTCACGATGCAAAAACACTCACCACCACAAATTTCTACATACCCGGATGAGTTGTAGAGATTTAAAAGACGAGGTTAAAGAAGAATCGAATACCAAAAAGATAAAAAAATATTCAAAAGGAAGAGGAAGTTTGGGGCTGTAATTGAAAGAGAAAAATGAAGAGACATTGTGGGGATTCAGAGAGGAATGGATATATATACATACAAGATTATATAAGTAGAGAAATTAGCAGGTCTAGAGAACAAGGATATTGGAATGTGCGGAAGTAGGGGCGAACATGATATGGTAGGGTAGATACCTAATATCATATTGAAATTGAATATTTGAACGTCGTGGTTTGGATTTTAGAGTAGTATTTAGTATGTATTTATAAAAAATATTGATATTTGGTATGATATTTGATATTTATAAAAAAGAATCGAAATATTGAATATTGTACTGAAGTATATAGTTAGATATGGTAGGGATATCCAATATCATATTGAAATCAAATATTTTAACATTATAATTTAAATTTTATGGTATTTGATATGTATTTTTTTAAAATTTTGATATATAATATCTATAAAAAAGATATTGAAATATTGAATATTGTATCGAAATATATAGTTACATATAAAATTCATATATTCCATCTTATATAAGCGAACATGAAAAAGGACGAACACAGCATACAAAAGTTGTACTTTGTGAATAGGGACACTCTTGGAATTGTGAAGATTTTCAAAGAATAAAATATAATTTGGTGGGTGTATTCATTGTGAGACAGCTATACTTTTTTTGGTAAAACGTGTCTAGCTATGTGGGATCTAGCTAGCTTCCACTTTACTTTAACTTCCTATTCTCCTTAATTGTTCTGATTTCTCTTTTATTCTTCTTCTTCTCTCAATTACATCCTTCTAATTATTCTACATGTTGTTTTTCAGAAATTGGCTTGCGCGGCTACGCTTGTGGATTGCACCATTAAGATTCAGCCTACCTGTGGTGAATATTGACTGGGTTTTATTATCTTTCTTTATTACTGTTCGTAATCACAATCTCATGTATATTTGTTAGTTTTCAGTCCTTGTGAGTCATTTTTTACGACAATTTTTACGTACATGTTCATAATTGTACTTGATTTGCTCATGCATTATGTTTCTTTGATGAATTTTGTCTTTATTTTCAATTAATTAGTGAAAAAATAAATGTTATGCTAAATCTTCAGCAACCAGGCAATTGAACTTGTTACAACCTGCTGGAGGAGGCACTGTTGTTGGGGAGAGAGGTTGAATGATCAAAACCATGTTTTGCTAAATCTTCGCAACCAGACAATTGAACTTGTTATAACTATGAATCCAGGAGCGGACCTAGAGGTTGTCGAGGGGGTTCACCCGAACCCTGGCCATTCTTTACACAAACAGCAAGGATTTGCAACGAGCCGTTGCTGACCTTGCTTGGCTTCTCGGAATAACTATGGTTCTTAACACTGTTCAGCCTATAATATCAGGTGTTGCTTTTATTCCAGTTTTACTATTTCTATGGTTAAAAGTGTCTTCGTTTTTGTAGTCCTTATTGGGGCAAATATTGTTTTGCAGGTATTGCTATTGGAGGTGGATGGCAAGGTATAGTGGCTTATATCAATTTGGGATCTTACTATGTTTTTGGTATTCCTCTAGGATATACGCTTGGTTATGTCGCTAACTTTGGAGTCGTGGTAAATAAACTTTCATTCTGAAACTTACAATTTTTAATTTCACTCTGCATTTGTAGGCATCTTTTCTAGGAAACTCTTCGTTTTAGTATCTCATACTTTTTTATCCTAAAAAAATTATGACAGAAATTAAACTTATCCGAATTTTATGTTGCAGGGTCTATGGGGAGGAATGATAGCAGTACTTGCTTTGCAGACACTGCTACTCTCATTTGTACGAAATAGAATTGATTGGAAAAAGATGTAAGTGAAACAGTTGGTGATTTTTGTACAATTGAATTTTCTGTTCCTCTTTATATTATTGGAGCGATTGAAAATAGGTAATTTATTTTTGTGTCGCAAGAAGCTATAGAGCAGGCTAAAAAAGAATAAGTAAAAGCGCATGTTGAGATTGCGACACCCGAGTAACCAAAGGAAAGATTAAGCACCTAAGCCAATTGTTCCTATATCCGAACAAATTTTAACAATTAAGGTTCAACTTATAATTTACTATTTACCGTTCTTTGTTATCCATTCTTTATCCTTTTTCTTCTAATGCATTTAAGTGATAATTAGGATGGTGAAACCAATTGTTTGGATATGTTTATATGGCGAGCGAATTTGGTTGTGTGGAATATGGATAGGACCGACCTGGTCACTGTCTTATGTATAAAAGGTCAACTTCTCAGTATCTGCTTTATGTTTCAGTGTTTGTATTTTTGGCTAGCCCGCAACGGCAAAAATCTAGCAAGAGATTTCCACGGAAAAAATGCTTAAGGAATAGATTTTCATTTTAAACTTCAACATTTCGAGTACACTAATTAGTTATACATATTTAAATATTGACTATTTCATTACTGTCAATTGTACCAAAGGCTATTATTACCTTGGGTTAACAGCTGTTTATTTCACGACAAGAGATGGTAAAAGTTTAAATATTTATTCTTAATTAGGTTAGATTAGAGAAAGAATTATGTCTAGCGTTGCTCAAACAATTCAACTTAAAAAATTCTGATATTTGTGTTCAGGTTATATTCTGATAGTTGAATACTACATAATAATATAAATTAGGGAAAAAGCTCAAATATGCAATCAAACTTTGAGAAAAGACTCATCTCCAACATTCTTCCCTTTTCCCATCAAGATACTGAAATGTTTCATATCTGCTTTCTTCTTATGATTCTTCAATTCAGCCGTTTATCCCAAGCTTATTCTTCTCTTTCTTCATCTGAATTTATCTACATTTCTTAATGATATCAGTGAAATAAGGTAAATTACTACTTAAGGCTAATATTATCAAAAAAAAAAAGGAAATTTTAATAGCTCAGTTGATCGGCTTTGGCTACCTGAACTCGCACCTTGTATTTCCCTTCCCTGCCTCCATTAAAAATTATATATTGTCAAAATTTCCCCGAGAACTATGACAATCCAAACAACTTTCTCCAATCTTTTCCGGTGTTGATTTTTGAAGTATTTCATTATAAGAAACTTGATCCTGAATACATAAAGTTTTAAGATGATTCTTGTTACATTAGATGTCTTGCAATTTTCTGGTAATGTGCACATTCTGCATTTTGAATGTTGTATCAGTCAGGTGATGCAAATTTGCAAAGAAACTGAATACAACTTTGAAACTTTTTTTGTTGCATTTGTTTTGTGGAATGAGAAATAATAAATGCTTGAATAGGGAGTTTTATGAGTTCATGTTCTTTGATGTACCAGTAGTTTACTGCTTTTCTGCTATAAGTTTTACTTTGTACATGATGAGTATAAATGGTAAAATTCATTCGTCTTATAAAAGGATTCCGTGAAAGTGGCCTCCTGGTAAAATTACTTAGAATTTCTTTAAATTTTAAATGCTTCTTCATTTCTTACGATTTCCTCCTTCCCCTCTAATTTGCCTACTTTTTTACTGCAGGTTGTGAACATTTGAATACTGATTGTTGTACAAATCAGCCCTTCTTATAAGGACTGATGTGAAACTCTTAGGCACTTGAGTTAGTGAAGTCCAAGAAATGAGAATGACAATTTGTAGAAATAGAATATTCCTTGGAGCTTCTTTGAGCTTACGTTCTTTTTGATTCTTTTTTGGTGGACATTATTCTGGCTTATGCTAAATCTGTGGGTATCTTTCTTACTTTCATGGAGCTAAAACAAGTAATCTCAAGTTATGAGCACTATTAACCAAAGAAGAAGAAAGAAGTCCCTAAAGGGAACAATCAAAAGACGGAGTCGGGTAAAGGTATGTAGTGCGTTAATCGGTTACATTTGATGTTCTGTAAAATAGAATAAGTTACTGGCTTTACTAGAATGTGTAGCTATAGTAATATAGAGGATATTACAATTGAAGCTGACTTCACTTTTCCTAAAGTATGTTCCATATGATTAAGCAGGACTTTGGGATTATTAAAAGCATTGGTATTACAACTTTCTGAAAAACTACTAACAAGTTATTTAGAGATAGTTGTTAGATATCTAGATCATTTCTACTATTTGAAATGTTAGGAAAATGAGGGTGCTTATCCATGAACTGTGATGGAAATGCACAATGGGATAGAGTAGGATTATAATAGAGATCAAATCATTTATACTACTCCGAATAGAGAAGGGGAATAGCAAGGGTAATAGGGCTTATTTGCTTAAGTTGAATGTGTAGAAGTAGATATTGATATTCTGCAGTATGACTTGTGTGGTTCATTGTCTTAACAGACTGTACCACTGCCTATGCAGTTCCTGGAGGCTGGATTGAAACCTTCTAAGTGTGAAGTTTGTTTGTGTATGGAGGTTTATGGTAAAGTTTCTTGGAAAAGAATTTATAAAATGATGATGATAGTAGTGGAGATTTAGAAGTGATATACAGGATGAATGAACCTCCTAAAAGTTGCTTGCTTGGTTGTATAGCAGGTAAAGATGTCTGTTTGATTCATGATAAACTCCAAAAGAAAGGTTTATCTCTATGTAACAACTGCTTCATTGCAAGCCAAATTTGATATATATAGTCACTGTTGACGAGCCTATTTGGAATTACTGTTGGATCATGCCAATAGAGCTTAACAACATTCTCAGTTGCTGCCTTAGATAGATTCTTTGCAGGACTTTGCATACATTATGTATTTATTTACTCTCTGTCTTCAATTAAACAAAAGATGTTCTCAACGGAAAGAAACACCATATTTCCTATGTAAAGCGTAATTGTTTGTAAAATTTAGGCTTTTGGTGCAAGGACAGTACAGTTGAAAATAAGACCTACTCCATATGAAACATTTTTATTCCTCCTATCATATTTTACAGTAATGTTTCATCACTATATAACTCTGCACACATCTTACGATTAATAATAATAAACTAAAAATATAAATATTGGCACGGGCCTGGCCAATCTAGTATATATATATATATAACTATATGATACTAGCAAATTTATAAAATACTATAACTAATTATTTAATTAGATGTTAAAATTTTGATTACACTATCTTAGTTTAAATGTTTTTCTTGGGTGATTGATTAATAAAGAGAATTGCTAGTATATTATTTTGAGTAGGGGTGTGCAAAAATCGAACCGACCGATAATTCGAATCGAAAAAAGTATTATTGGTTTATTGCTATTGGATTATTGGATTAATGGTTTTTAAAAAAATAATTATCGGGTTATCGATTCGTTGTAGGTTTTTTATATTGGGTTATTGGGTAAATCGATAACTCATTAATACTAGGAATTTACTATTTTTACCCATGCATAAATATTAAATATTAATCTCAATACTTTACTAGTTACTGTCTTTGTCCTTAGCATTCATTCCTTCAATTCACACTTCATTGTTTATAATTTCACATTATACAAAATGTCAAAACCTAAAGTAAGAACCATATTCCTCTCAATTTCTCTGTGTTACACTTGTATAACTCTTTTCATGTTTGTTATTATTGTTTCTATTTTATGAGCATTTATAAAGTTACATTATTGTCTTGTCGCGTCAAATTTATTAGAGTTGTCATATATTTGTTTTATAAGCATTTTCTTATTGGTTAAACCGAACCATTAAGGACCAAAACCGATAAATCGAAAACCAATAAAAATATCTTATTGGTTTAGCGTATTTAAAAATCGAAAACCGATAAATCGAACCGATAATACGTAAAATCGAACCGCACCCACCGATGCACACCCCTAATTTTGAATATTTTTACAAGTATAAGGTATTAGTATGATACACTTGAGACGTTTCTTGAAAAATCAAAGTCATAATTCTTTATTATACAAATATATGTAAGTTGAAGATTTGAAGTTGGCTAAATTATGGTAACCGATTTGCCATACCTTAAAATATCGAAACTAAATTTTAAATATCATATCATATTGAATTAACTTAGTATGATAATGATATGATATTTTTAAAAAACGTAACTCAAAATTAGAGAAATTTCAATAAGGTACCAACTATCATATCTCCACCCCAATTTGGCTTCACCACTGTATCCTCATTTGGAAGTGGACCCCCGGATGTTCTCTTTTGTCAACTCTAGTCGCCCTATTGTAAAAGGTGAAAACAAGGCCTGTCAATTGGATTCAATTCGAAATATTCACCAAAAGTAAATTATACTAGCTGAACTGGTTGAAGTCAAGTTGTTGGTGTACATGATGGTTGAAAAAACAAGTTTCAAGAGATACTTAATACGAGTGATAGTTTAGATATTTACTATATAAAAAGTTACAAGTTCAGGGGTATTTAGCATTTCTACCTACCTCTATAGATTGAGCAATAAATTGATGATGTAGAGTGAGTTTAGTTAGAGTATAACCAATGGTCTCTAGTTCAACTACTCTTCTCATAACGATGTTCACACGAAATGCGTCATCCAGTAAATCTAAGCTCTTGATATACCTTTAGAATACTATTGAACTTAAATTATGAGAATGTTGTTGGCATCGAAACAACATGATATTGTGCGAAAGCTGACAAAGGAATTTGAACAACTATAACAAAGAAAAATTATAAAAAGAAAATGATTTTGGTTAGGAAGAGTTAAAGAATAATCTCTTTCAAACTAGATTTCGTGTCCGTTTGGATTAACTTCTTTTTAGGTGTTTTTGATTTTTAAGTAGTTTTTTTAGTTTTGGAGGTGTTTGAAAAGGTTATAAAGTGTTTTTAAGCACCTACTTTTAGGCCAAATAAGTTTGAAAATAAGTCAAAAGTCAAAAATAGGGTACCATCTACTTATGATTTTTAACTTTTGACTTATAAATTACTTTTTATAAATCCATCCAAACATGCCCGATCATTTGAGGAACATATTGTGAATTCTATTGTATTATTGTAGAAAAAAATAATTCTCAATTAATAAAAATTCAAACTATTTTTGAAGTTGTTATCTAAATATGAATTTTTTTTACTGGAAAATGATAGTAAAGGAAAGTTGATTTATGTTTATACCTTTTTTCATCTTTTTTGTTGGGCCTGAGGTTCAATCCAGATTCATTATAGATTTGCTTTCTACATACTTCCTTTTTAGTAAAAAATTTAGGAATCTCATAGTGTAAGGAGTAAATTATATTCTATCCCTACTCTTTTTAAATTTACGAAAATTCTCTAAAATTATTGTCATTCGGATACATCGCATTCTTCTGGATACATCACATTTGATACATTATACAATTAGTTTGTTGAGATTAAAAAGGAAATTAAATATAAAATTAGATGTCAATTCTCCAAATCATGCAAATCAAATTGATGTCAATCTCTTCCGAATAATAGCTCCAAACAATTCAAATTTTCTTCTCTCAAATCTCTCCCAAACAGATTTAAAAAAATCGATAATTTTATATAGTCATGCATCATATACAAAAAAAACTATGAATATGATATACACTGATTTAGTTATAAAACAGAGTTGTAGATGCTTAACAACATGTGATACATCACAACATTTGATACATAACTATATTATATACATAACAAAGTTATGTGTCATACACATAACTATGAATATGATACAAATTGATTTTGTTATAAAATATTAGTGTTTATGTATCAACAATAATATTTGATAGTGTCTACAAATACATAATCTTCTAGTTGAATAAGGTTAAGTGTATGTATCTGGTAGTAAAAGATAAAGAAATTTGTAATAGTTGTGTATCCAATACATAAATATGAACATGATACATACTAATTTGTGTTTCAATAAATTAGGGTTATGTATCAAAACTAAAATTTGAAAACGGCATATTGTATATGATAAAATTGTAATGTATCGTAAAGGTGAAACGAACGAATTATACATTAATTTAAGAATCAAAATCAACTAGATACATTAAAAGATCTGCTAAAAGCTACAAAAAATTTTTAAAAAATCAACAATTTGATCTGCTAAAAGCAAAAAAAAAATGATGAAAAAATCCTTCCATACTTTCTCCTTTGCTCTGTATCAACTCTTATAGCTTTTTTTCACTTTTAACAATGGCGTCACCTATGATCTCGACCTAAAGCCCTTACCGGAGCCACCAACAACTCTTGATAAAATTGTAATGTATCATAATGTTGAAACGAAGGCATTATACATTAATTTAAGAAACAAAAACAACTAGATACATTTAAAAATTAAATCCATATGTATCACAAAAAAATGAACAACAAAAAATCGAAAAAAGTCAACAATCTGATCTGCTGAAAGTAAAAAAAATGATGAAGAAATCCTTCCACACTTTAACTTTTGATCTATATCAACTCCAGTAGCTTTTTTCACTTTCAACAATGGTGTCACCCATGGATCTCGACCCAAAGCCCTTACCTGAGCCACCAACAACTCGACCTTTCCCCCCTTTTTTGGGCGTTTTTTCCCCAATCGATTTTAAAATTGAAGATGCATCCTTCTTCAACTAAATTTTTAGATGAAAACGTTTATTTTTTTATAAAAAAAACGATACCGGATGAAGTGGAAAGAAAAAAATGGATGAAGAAGAACTACCTCTTAAATAACTTGCCATCAATAAATCGGAAAGAGAAAAGATTTGAAATTCAAAAATAGAGTGATGGAGATATTTGGTGATATCACGGAGTGATTTTAGGCGTGAAAAAGGAAAAAAAATCGTGGGGTGATAGTTTACAGTGATGTATCCGGAACTGTGAGAGAAATTGTGGAAAAGAGGAATTTTTGTAATTTTTTGGAATGGTAGGAAATAATAGAAAATAGGGTAAAAAGGATGTGTAATTAGGTAATTTCCATTACTTTTTATTGATAAAATGGGCCATTTGGCTTTTTCCCAAAAAAAAAAAAAAAAAAGGTCTTTTTTCAACAATAATTTTTTTAACTCTTTTAAACCATCAATATTTTATACCCAATAGAAAAATATTACTGTTCTATATTGTTTAAAAAAGGAATTTTTATTGTTGTTAAAAATGTCATGTCGCATTTTTTACTCCGTTTACTTTTAATAAACTTATTTTTATTTATTTATTATATCAAAAATAAAATTGTATTTGTATTTATCTATTTTATCATCAAGAGAAAGATTAAAAAAAAATATTTTTACTTTTAGTATTAACTATTCATTCTAAATTATTTCTCATCTTTAGTTGTTCACTTTAGCATACTAAGAGATAGTCTATTTATTTTTTTAATATTACGTTTAACATTAATTATTTATTCTAAATCATTTCTCAAATCATTCATTCTTTAAATTCTTAAATATTAATGTACAAAGTGCACATTAAAAACAAGTAAAAGTGAACGAAAAAGAAAAAAGAAAAAAGTGACGTTAGAGACTATTTTCATGTACTCATCAAAAATCAAGAATATTGTATCAACTAGCTCATTTTACGGACTTTTTTTTCTAGCAACTATTACCTCCGTCTATTTTTATTTATTCATTTTATTATAAATAATTGTTCATTTTTACTTGTTTACTTTAGAAAATCAAGAGATAATTTACCACTTAATTCCTAATTCATTCTCTCTTTTTTTGAACTAACGCTCTCTTCTTTATCATGCAACAATCCTAGATTTTTTTGATTGATTTCACCAAAATGGCTGTGGCTATCAGCCAACCGTCGTCTAAAGCTGATCTCGCATTAGCCCTCTCATCTGATATTTCTTTTCTCATACTACAACACCCTAAAGCACCTATGACAGCTGGACTAACCGATTCTAATACTAGTTTGCCGTGTGATCTTAATAAGTTGCCGAACGGAGCAGTTGGTAAAGAATTATTACCAGTGTATGCTAATCTATTCAAGGTCGATAAGGGTGTAGAAAGTAGAAAATCAACAGGGGAACAAATCTCAATCAAACAAGTGTGCTATAACAATGGAGTTCCAAGGGTTGTCTAGACCGAAAAAGAAGTTGAAAGGATGAACATCATTGGAAATTTGCAATATGCGATTCTTGGGAAATTTTTCTTTGACTGGCCCAAAATTAATGAATTGGGAATTCAATTTTCTAAACAATGCATTGTTCAAGGGGATTACAAAATAGGCCTGATACGAAATAGACACATTCTCATGCGGTTTAATAGAGACGATGATTTTACCAATATGATGTCTAAGTTTGTCTATTATATACTGTCAAGGGATGATTACTCATACATGATAGGACCTCTTATTTATGATGCAAAGTTTAATGCAGATGAGGAAATCACTCAAGCAATGGCATGAATTTCTTTTTCAGATTTAAAACTTACTTTTTTGGTAAGAAATCCATAGTTCCCTAGCCTCAGCCGTAGGAAAATCATTACATCTTGATATGACTACTATGAATAAAACACAGACAAATTGTGAAAGGGTGAAGATAAATGTGGACTTATTGACAGATCTCCCTAAGTTCATTGAGTTAGAGGTGATGAATGAGGATACTAAACCTTCACGGGTGGAGAAGATTAAAATTCAGTATAACTTATTGTCAATGTACTGTAAGAAATGCAACCTACAGGGCCATGCAGAGAAGGATTGTAGGGTGCTTCATCTTGAACTCAGAAAACCAATCCATGAAGACACAGAAAAATAGGACAAAAAAGAAACAAAGGACCTTAGTGTACAATCATACACCCCAGTGATTCGAATAGAAAGACAATTTAAAAAATGACATCCCACTAACAGAACATTCCCAAGGTAGAAACAAAGTGAACACATAATTAATGATACATAAGTTAGTACTGACAACTCTTTTGTAGATCTTAATGATGAAGATATAAGATATGGAGATTCATCTGCAGGTTTCTACCAAAGAAAGAATTACAAAAACATTTACACAATAGGAGAAAGAAACAAAAAATGAAAGACAACATAGACAACAAAGTAAGTAATCAGTGGGGACAAGGGACAGAGGAGAATGGAAACACACATCCAAGTGTGCTTGAACAGTTAGTACAACTTTCAATATAAAAGGGTGTTGAAAAGTAAATTAGAGTGGGGGTGGGGTAAGTGGTTGTATATAATGCTGCATTGGAGGTTGAGGGAGGTGGTGTTAAAGGGAGTGATGACCATGTTACACCAGCAAGTGATGAAAATAATGGTCAAAAATCATTTGAATTCCCGGGGAAAAATAGATGATAGTAATAAACCAATGCATGAAGATGGGGGAAAGTAATGAAAAATCTATTGTTTTAGCTTAGGATCATGATTCAACATTTATGCTGATGAAGGAGATGGCAAATGCAACATAACAGGAACATTTTCAAATGGTAGTTGAAGGTGATTTTCCATCAATTCATGCTCAATATCAGCCTAGACAAGAAATGCAGGAGAGTGTCAATGATATAGCTATAACATCTCTAACTATTGGCAGATAAGCACCAATGGAAGCTCTGCATGCTTTGGTATCTCACTAGGTGGATCAATTGATAATAGAAGAACAAAGTAGAGAGAATCAAGAAGATGAAGCCGGTGGTGGTGAATATATAGGAAGAAAAAGATGAGGGAAAAATGAGTCTTAACATGATACAAATATGTAAAGAGGAAGGCTTATCCCCTAAGTTACTAACAAAAGAAAGAAAAGGTAAAAGTAAAGGAAACAACATTAGTACTTTATCTACAAGAGTTCAAGCTAAAAGAGGAGTTAAAACAAGTTTCAAATAAATTACAAAGCACTATTTTGAAATATTAAGTCTGTTAATACTCAACATGCCTTTCACGAAGTTCAAATGCTACATAGACATCATAAGTTTTTGTTGATTATTTTAATGGAACCATTTTAAGATGCTAGGCATATTCAGAAATATAAAAGAAAATTAGGGATACACTATGTCAACTACAATGTTAATGGTAAAATTTGAGTGTTTGTGAGACAGCATGTTCATGTAGGTGTTATATCAAATTCAGAGCAGCAATTAATTTTACAACTCACATTAGAGAATGGTGCTCATATATTAGTATCTGCTATATATGCAAAGTGTTTTGCTATTAAAAGACTTCACCTCTGGGATGATATTTTCACTATAAGTCAGGAGTTCTCTGCAACATGGATGATTGGGGGAGATTTTAATGTGATATTGGGTGATGAAGAAAAGATTGGTGGTTTACCAGTTTAGGCTCAAGAGTATGAGGATTTTGCTGACTGTTTGAACTCAACTGGTTTGATTGATGTTAACTTCTTCAGAAATTCCTTCAACCGATGGAATGGCAGGGTAGATGATGAATGCATCTTTAAAAGATTGGATAGGGTGGTAGTGAATCAATTACTATTTGACCTATATGGCCGTATTGGGGTACAACATTTGGCCAGAACTAGGTCTGACCATGCTCCACTGCTGCTTTCTTGTTTAGTTAGTACTATTTCTATTATCAAGCTTTTTAAATTTTTTGAGTTTTGGACTGAAAGAGAAGAGTTAAAGGGAGTGGTTGAGTAGAATTGGGTGGAAGATGCATCAGATGATATTTTTATACAGCTTAAGCAGAAGCAGAAGAGAACTAAGAAAGCTTTGACTAATTGCAATAAAGAAAAGTTTGAGGATATATTCAAACAGCTGGCTATTAGAGAAGAGATAGTAAAGCTAAAGGAGCAGTTATTTACAGATGATCCATCACCTGCTAATAGAAGTATCATTCAATATGATCATGCAGAATTGAAGTTATATTTATATTTTGAGGAAGAGCTTTGGAGACAAAAAACTAGTATGCAGTGATTTAAAGAAGGGGATAGAAATACTAAATTCTTTCACTGTCTGGTCAGAAGAAGAAGAAAGAGGCTTGCTTTGAAGAGAATTATTAAGTCTGATGGATCCTTGACTGAATCAGATATAGAAATTATTGAAGAAGGGATTGATTTTTTTACAAAACAATTCAATTGTAGGGCAACTACTATAAATGTTTCCTTATGGCAGTGTGTTAATCCTGTAATTTCTCAGGAAGAAAATGAAGAGCTGACTAAACTAACTGAGGGACCAGAGATCGGAAGAATGTGTTTCAGTTTAATGCTGAAAGTTCTTGTGGGCCAATGAATTTTCTGGGTGTTTCTATCAACATTGTTGGAATAGTGTTGGGGTTGATGTGATTAAAGTTGTGGTTGCCTTTTCTCAGGGTGCTATATTACCAAAGTCAATTACTCATACTAACTTAGTGCTATTACCTAAAAAGGATGTTATTCAATTCTTTTATGATCTTAGACCTATTAGTTTAAGCAATTATATTAACAAAATCATTTCCAGATTGATTCATGATAGAGTGGATGTTTTTCTCCTTAGATTGATTCATGATAGAGTGGAGGTTTTTCTCCCCCAGATTGATTTCTCAAAACCAATATGATTTTGTAAAGGAGAGGAATATTACTGAAAATGTATTGCTAGCTCAAGAAATTGTTACAGATATCAGGTTGAGGGAAAAACTTGATAATGTGATTATCAAACTTGACATTGCCAAGGCATAGGTTTGATCATAGATTTTTTGATCAAAGTTTGGAAGAAAATGGACTTTATTTCTAATATGCTTGACATGATTTGGAGAAGTATTACTAATAATTGATACTCTCTACTGATTAAGGTCAAGCACATGATTTTTTTCATTCATCAAGGTGGGTAAAGCAAGGTGATCCCCTATCTCCTACATTATTCATTTTGTCTGTTGAGGTATTAACTAGAGCTTCGAATTAGTTGTTCCTAAAAGATGAGTTTAGAGGATATGGTCTTCCTAAGTGGGGTGAACAGTTGAATCACCTAACCTGTGCAGATGATACCATTATCTTTGCTTCTACTGATAAGACATCTCTTCATATAATTATGAATACTTTTGAAAATGTATGAACAATAATTTGGACAACTTATAAACAAAGGAAAAAGTTTCTTTTATTTGTTTAACAAAGTTGTTCATACTTCTGTGCAACTTGTTGAGGATGTTACAAGTTTTTGTAAAGGGAGCTTTCCATTAACTTATCTGGTTGTCCTATTAGCCATGCTAAGAAGAAGAAAGTCCATTTAAAGAAAGTTGTTCAGTAATTATATAATGAAGAAGGATGGAAGACTGAGGTATTATCTACTAATTTCAATAATGATATTTGTAATCATATTTGTCAGATTTTGAGAAACATTACTACTACTAAAGGTAGATACAAAGCATGGTGAATGTCTAGAAGTGATGGAAAAATTAAGGTAAGCTCAGCCTGGAATTATGCATAAGTAGAAGAGATCCTATTAAGAATATCTCTAAAATTTGGAAGAAAGGTCTGCCTTTTAAGATTTTCTTTTTAATGTGGATATTATGGTTTAGAAGAATTCCTATAGGGGAGGTGCTGATTAGAAGAAGGATTGTTGAGGATGTTGAATGTTGTTGTTGTAACAATAATGCCCCTGAAACTTTATCTCATTTTTTTGGTAATTGTCCTATTGCTCAAACTGTTTAGAAATGGTTTAGGGATGCTGCAGGGCTACACTTTCCAATTGTTCAACTCAAACAACGAATAGAGGATTAGTGGAAGGTTGGTGGAGATCCTAAAGTGATGCCAATGTTTAAAGCAATTCCTGCTTTCATAACTTAACAAATTTTAAAAAGGAGGAATGTGATTAAACATGGTGGAGGCATAACTAAAAATTCAACGATCTTGGAGATTTAGAGAAACATCTACTTGTTCACAAAGTTTAGATATTTGTAGTTAAAGAATATTTTTAAAATTTGGCCCTTAATTGTCAATTTCTTGGTAGGATATTCACCATTGAAGAAAGCTAAAATTGTGAGATGTATTCACCCTCCGGTGGGTGTTTATAAATGCAATATTGATGCTTCATATCAATGTGATTTAGGTGTTGGAGCTATAGCTTTTTGCATCAGAAATGAAGAGGGTGATCTGGTTTATGCAGAATCTAAAGGGGTTACAAATAGCTCTATTTTGGAGGTTGTGATCATGGAAATCAAGGAGGATTTAACATACTATGTTCAGGAGACTTTGTTTCCTTTGATCATTGAGACTGATTCTTTGTTAGCTTAGAAAGTACTAAATGGAGTGTGGGAGGTTTCATGGCAGATAGCATGGGATGTTAGACTCATTAAGCAAATGATAATGAAGCATGGGGTGGAGGTGATACATACTCTCATAGAAGGAAACAATCTAACTGACTTTTTTACTAAATCGTTTGTTCATTTTGCAGGAATTGAGAGACAACAATATCATAACATACATGAATTATTACAAAAGGCCAGGACAATTTTGCAACTAGACAAGAAAAATACTCCTAATTTGAGAATCAGGAAAGTACAAAACAAAAACTACAATGGCGAACCACAAAATAATTCAACAGGAATTAGCATGATGTAGTAGCTAAGAAGAGTGGGAATTGTTGAAAAATACCTTTAATCTCCTATCAAAAATAATTTTTGGTTACAATGTCTGAGAAGTATCGACTTAAACAGTGGTATTAATCTCGATGGGATTCAACCTGTTGAGGAGACTAATCAAAGACTGCGTACCAAAATACAAAAAGAAATTAAAGGCAGTAAACTTATCTTGACAGTGTTTGACTCTGATTTACATTCAAGAGGATCCCCATCTTTAAGTTAGTTTTCGTTTAATGAGGTGATTCAAATCCACGCCCATAACCTAGGTTCTAGCTCAGATTGACAGCATCCAAGTAGAAGAAGTTTTCAATGGTCGTTGAATCATGACATCAGTGAGAGTTTTGATGTGGAGGTGATTACAATTCGCACTTGAATCTTTATCGATCATAACTATTTTCTCAAGGATGTATTCATTTCAAGAATTGATTCCTTTGTCGGATAGCTCATCATTAACAGGGAAGGACCATCAGAGAGTTTGTCGACTTACCGAAAAAGATAAAGTTGCTGCAACTTTCTATCTTCTTCTTGGTTTCCTAATTTGTGTGTAGTTAGATTTGCTTGTTTTTGTTGTTCTTTTGTTTGGGCTTGGGGCACTTTTAGACCCAAGTTTGTTATTTTTGGATCGGATCGCATCCTTTTTTGGATTTCAATAAATGGGCATGGTCCATAATTGAAGTTTTTTTATATAATGCTGCATTGGAGGTTCAGGGAGGTGGTGTTAAAGGGAGTGATAATCATGTTGCACCAACAAGTGATGAAAATAATTGTCAAAAATCATTTGAATTCTTGGGGAAAAATAGACGATATTAATAAACCAATGCATGAAGATGGGGGAAAGTAATGAAAAATCTATTGTTTTAGCTTAGGATCATGATTCAATATTTATGCTGATGAAGGAGATGGCAAATGCAACATAACAGGAACATTTTCAAATGGTAGTTTAAGGTGATTTTCCATCAGTTCATGCTCAATATCAGCTTAGACAAGAAATGCAGGAGAGTGTCAGTGATATAGCTATAACCTCTCTAAGTATTGGCAGATCAGCACCAATGGAAGCTCTGCATGCTTTGTTATCTCACTAGGTGGATCAGTTGATAATAGAAGAACAAAGTAGAGAGAATCAAAAAGATGAAGCCGGTGGTGGTGAATATATAGGAAGAAAAAGATGAGGGAAAAATGAGTCTTAACATGATACAAATATGTAAAGAGGAAGGCTTATCCCCTAAGTTACTTACAAAAGAAAGAAAAGGTAAAAGTAAAGGAAACAACATTAGTACTCTATCTACAAGAGTTCAAGCTAAAAGAGGTGTTAAAACAAGTTTCAAATAAATTACAAAGCACTATTTTGAAATATTAAGTCTGTTAATACTCAACATACCTTTCACGAAGTTCAAATGCTACATAGACATCATAAGTTTTTGTTGATTGTTTTAATGGAACCATTTTAAGATGCTAGGCATATTCAGAAATATAAAAGAAAATTAGGGATACACTATGTCAACTACAATGTTAATGGTCAAATTTGAGTGTTTGTGAGATAGCATGTTCATGTAGGTGTTATATCAAATTCAGAGCAGCAATTAATTTTACAACTCACATTAGAGAATGGTGCTCATATCTTAGCATATTCTATATATGCAAAGTGTTTTGCTATTAAAAGACTTCACCTCTGGGATGATATTTTCACTATAAGTCAGGAGTTCTCTGTAACATGGATGATTGGGGGAGATTTTAATGTGATATTGGGTGATGAAGAAAAGATTGGTGGTTTACCAGTTTATGCTCAAGAGTATGAGGATTTTGCTGACTGTTTGAACTCAACTGGTTTGACTGATAATAACTTCTTCGGAAATTCCTTCACCCGATGGAATGGTAGGGCAGATGATGAATGCATCTTTAAAAGATTGGATAGGATGGTAGTGAATCAATTACTATTTGACCTATATGGCCGTATTGGGGTACAACATTTGGCCAGAACTAGGTCTGACCATGCTCCACTGCTGCTTTTTTGTGGGGTCCGTCGTATTTCTATTATTAAGCTTTTTAATTTTTTTAAATTTTGGACTGAAAGAGAAGACTTAAAGGGAGTGGTTGAGTAGAATTGGGTGGAAGATGCATCAGATGATATTTTTATACAGCTTAAGCAGAAGCAGAAGAGAACTAAGAAAGCTTTGACTAATTGTAATAAAGAAAAGTTTGAGGATATATTCAAACAGCTGGCTATTAGAGAAGAGATAGTAAAGCTAAAGGAGCAGTTATTTACAGATGATCCATCACCTACTAATAGAAGTATCATTCAATATGATCATGCAGAATTGAAGTTATATTTATATTTTGAGGAAGAGCTTTGGAGACAAAAAACTAGTATGCAGTGATTTAAAGAAGGGGATAGAAATACTAAATTCTTTCACTGTCTGGTCAGAAGAAGAAGAAAGAGGCTTGCTTTGAAGAGAATTATTAAGTCTGATGGATCCTTGACTGAATTAGATATAGAAATTATTGAAGAAGGGATTGATTTTTTTACAAAACAATTCAATTGTAGGGCAACTACTATAAATGTTTCCTTATGGCAGTATGTTAATCCTGTAATTTCTCAGGAAGAAAATGAAGAGCTGACTAAACTACCTGAGGAACCAGAGATCGGAAGAATGTGTTTCAGTTTAATGCTGAAAGTTCTTGTGGGCCAATGAATTTTCTGGGTGTTTTTATCAACATTGTTGGAATAGTGTTCGGGTTGATGTGATTAAAGTTGTGGTTGCCTTTTCTTAGGGTGTTATATTACCAAAGTCAATTACTCATACTAACTTAGTGCTATTACTTAAAAAGGATGTTATTCAATTCTTTTATGATCTTAGACCTATTAGTTTAAGCAATTATATTAACAAAATCATTTCCAGATTGATTCATGATAGAGTGGATGTTTTTCTCCTTAGATTGATTCATGATAGAGTGGAGGTTTTTCTCCCCCAGATTGATTCATTATCTTTTTTTTTCTTTCTACATTTCAGTTAATATATATTGATTTAACTAGATAATTTCATATTCAGTCTTGATGTTCATACGCATTCTATAAATTATATAAAGAATCATGAATTAAAAAAAATGGTAAAATAATAAAAAGATGTTTAATTAATATATATCAAAATTGTAACATTAATATCTGTTCATATTTTATATTATTTCCAATCGCGCAAAGCGCGAACAAGTACACTAGTAAATAATTAAAGTTAAATGTAATAATAGAAAAATACATTGCTTATCTCTTGATATGCTAAAGTGAACAACTAAAAATGAGAAATAATTTAGAATGAATAGTTAATACAAAAAGTAAAAATAAATTTTTATTTTTATTTTTCTCTTGATATGATAAAATAGATAAATACAAATGGAACTTTATTTTTAATATAATAAACAAGTACAAGTAGATTTATTAAAAGTAAACGAAGTTAACATGTGACATGACATTTTTAACAACAATAAAAATTCTTATTTTTTTTAACAATATGAAAAAGTAATAATTTTTTATTGGGTATAAAATATGGATGGTTTAAAAGAGTTAAAAAAAGATTGTTAGAAAAAAGGAAATAATGTGGCATGCCATCTCATTAGCCGGGAGAATTTTATTTTATTATGTCAAGAATATTTTAAGAAAATAGGAACTGTTGGCTAATATATTGTAGTTCTAAAAGAAATAAAAGTGATATTCTTAGGCAGTTACCAAGACTGTTTGGGGAAATTACTCAAAAAAATTGTAGTGTTCTACTATTCTTAAACAAAATTATTGCCTTTTCCAAATTTGAAATTTTCAAACGTATATTCCTAATTATTAGGAATTAATATATTGTTCAACTAATGAAAAATTCAATTGTCAAGATTTCTTACTTAGATCAAATAAGGATTTTAATTAATTTTAAAGTCTTAAATATTAGATAATAATTTGAGAAAAATAGTAAAAGATAATTTTATCTACTTAGGATATTTTAATAAAGGACAAAAGTTAAAGGCTTAAGTCATTTGCGGCCCCTTAAAGTTATTCGCATAATTCATTTAGACACCTTAAGTAGGAGGTGTACTTATTGAACACCTCTATCCTTTCGAATTTGAAACATTTTTTGCCTATGTGATACATTGTTTGTAATTCACGCTGTATAAGCGCGTGAAAGGTTTTCAATTAGGCCTCTTTTTGGAAAAATAATATTCTTTCTTCTCCCTCCTCTTTGTCATCACTATTTCTCCCCCACACCAACAATTCTTCTGCCGCCACTACCAGACATCCTTCTTCTTCCTCTTTTTCTCTCGGAACATTTCAGTTCTTCTATCTCTATTGTTGTTTACTTTTACTGCGTTTCCATTTAAAATAGGATTGGCACCACCACCACCATTTTCATCATGTTAATTCGTAGAGGGTTTTAAGTTTGGAATTTGTCTCTTTGCTGTTAATGTAGTGATTTGGCGTTAAATTGATGTCCAGTTGTGTGAATTTTATTGGAGGATTTTTCTATTTATTATTTGGTGCTCAAATTTTTTTTATTTGTCGTGAATGTGTTGTTTTGCCTTCAAATTGATGTATATTTATGTGAATATAAGGATGTTCTTCAACCCAAAAAAATAATCAGCTATGTAACACTAAAAGAAATCCGAGACAACTCCATTTTTTCCGACAATGTCAATCCGAACTAACTAATATTCCAACGAAATTTTTTTCATCTTTCTTGTACCTAAAATGGGACGAAGAAGAAAGTTATCGTTAAAAAATAGGTTGATGCATAGGGAGGGTTGTCGTGTTGTGGGTGCCACTGTAAAAGGAGGATGGCACTGTAGAGGGAAAGGTGGATAGCAGGGGAAGAGAGGGGTGGGTAAGTTACTGTTCTTTCCATTTTTTAAACTTTAAAATAGTTTCTTTTTTCTTTACTTAATGATACATTTTTAATATTTTTTTTGGATTAAAAAATAACATGTCATTATTTAATTAGTCAAATTATCATGTCACCGCATTTCACACATTTTATACTTTTAGCTTATTCTAAAAAAAAATGCTCAAATGGTTCAAATTCAAGTAGATAGAGGTGTTCAATAGATACAAGGTTAAATTGAGGTGTCTAAGTGAAATACGCAGACAATTTTAAAGGTCTCCATATGACTTAAAGAACCCTGTTACTTTTAATATAATATAGATAGATGGATAGATAATGTAACCTTAAAAGGAAAAATTAAAAAATTCGACACTTTGTTTTTGGCAATTAAGAGAAGCTTTTATTAGTCATCAGTGCAAACTATTACAAAATCAAAGCTTATCAATTCTGATAGCTTCTCTAATTAAGTTCCACAAAAAATTGTTTTACTCTAATTACATCACACTTATAGAAGGCTAATATACTTAAACAAATTGGTTTTCTTTCTAACTCTAGTGCACAAAGTGTTTTTCAACTCATGTAGCAGTGCCTCCCTACTTGTAATATTTCACAACTTTTAGGCTAAGACCCAAATTATTTTTTACATACGTAGAGATTCGAATCTAATGATTTTTAATTATATAAGTGTTAAGGTCAATTATTTAGTGTGAAAGAGATTTGGAAATGTATTAAGGTCAGATGAATCCTCTAGCAAAAGGTTGAATTGAAATTTTCTTTATTAATTGAGTTTCAATATAAAATTTTGTATAAAGTATATAAATCTCATACATTTGGGGGCTAATTACATCCTATTCTGGAAGCTTCCCCAATTACAAAAATCTCAAATTTTTCATTGCTCTCGGATACATTCTTTGGCTGTCAGATACATAGCAAATGATACATTACTTGATGGGAGAGATGTATCCGAGAGGGGATAAGGATTTTTCTGAGAGGGGATTTTTGTATTTTTTTTAAAAATGGTAGAAAATTTTATAGATTATGATATCTTAAGTTGTGTATTTATGTGATTATTTTTCCTAAAATTTTTACTTGGGTCAAATTCAAACAAACATATCTCCAAGAATCACAAAATATAACTTAACAAACTCTGGACAAGAATTGAGTCCAAAGATCCACAAAAACAACAACTCTCTTCAACTAATAAGAACTCTTTTTCTGACCAACTTTTATGTGCTTTCTATTTTCTTGTATACAAAAAAAAAGAAAGACCACCGTTATTTATGAATGAGATATTTTTTCTCCAAAAGACTATTGCATGAATCTATTTCATCTTTTTTTATGAGTATTTGAAGTCACATATCATGTAAAGCTTGTTCGCTCAGACAAGTTTTGGCCTGATATACCTAGGGCCATAAATTCAAGTCTAGACAAAAATTTGTCATTAATTAAGAAAAGAAATTTAGTTTGTACCTTTGATGCTTTCAAGGTATTTTCTCGAGATGCATGGTAAAATCACGTGTTCAACAAGTGTTATAAAACAAAGACTATAAATTAAATATTTCAAAGAAAAATATAGAGAGAGATTGATATACTATTCAACTTCTACCTAATATATAAGTGAATTAAAATAACCTTTTAATTGTGTAAGCAAAGAAGTTGATGCAGGGCTTTTAAGAAAGTTGTTGCAAGGTTTTTTTAGAAGTTATTGTCAAGCTGCTTGCTTGACTATAAGTCAGAGGCAATTACTACAAGGCTTTTCAAGAAGTTCGTAGCAAGTTGCATGTTTGAGCTACTTACAAGTCCGAGAAAATTACAGCATGACTTTATAAAATTGTTTACAAATAAACTATTTAAGCTACTTACAAGCAACCTATTTGATTCTAAATTTATCTAGAAAAATGTGTAATGTACCTCCATGAATGGTCCATTCAAGTTGCATTTGAATGATTTTTTGTACGGTTTTCATTTCTACCTCACATGCTCACCAATAACAGGGTGTGTTCATGAAAAATAATTAAAAAAAGAAAGAAAAAATTACTACTTTTTTGTTTTGATTTTAAATTTTAAAAAGCCAACTTTTTGTATCATTTGCATAGAATGAAAGTGAAAATTCAGATAGAGAATTATGCATCAAATATTATGTATTTACTTTTTATTAATATTTATTTGATTTGTGTTTTAAGCAAAATATAATCGAATCAAAACCGTCTATATAAATATATAATGAAAAACAATAATTACACATATTTATTTAATTAGTTAGGTTTTTCTCAAGTTTGATAGAAAGACCAAAGAGAGTTGTTTGAAATAATTGAAGGATTGTATGGTCAGTCAATAATACAAAGAGCAAAATCATGAAAAAATATCCCTAATAATTCAAAGATGAATGAATAGGTGGGGTTCCTTTGGCTAAAAACCACTCACATGAATCAGAAGACATCAAATATTTTTCTGCTCGTACTAACAATGCATAATGTGGCCATATCAATTCACAAGAATACTAAATATACTTGCTTCTATTGTCACATCTATATAATTGAAAAGAAAAGAAACAAATAGAAATATATATATATATATATATATATATATATTTAAACGTGTTACACGGTTCTATCGAATTTAAGTTTTGTATATTATGGGTGTATAAAATTTTTATACTATCAAATAAGCTTTCAAATTAAAATTTAGAAAAAGATCTTAAAAAGTAATTAGAGTCCTAGTTATATTCTAATTAAATTTATTATTGAGAAATGTTATTTCCTTTTCTCTAGTAAATCAATTTTGTACCCCTTGATATATACTTCGTAACATTGAAATTCTGTAAATTTGGCTATAAAAACATTTTGCGGTTCTAAAATTAGGACTTAGAGGCGGGGTCGGTTTTATGTTTTGATAAATAAGGTGTATGTCTTAAGCCTTCAATTTTGAGGGGCTTTATTTTTTATGAAGAATAAATTATGTGTTAAACTTTTATAGAAAAAAATTGATTATATATGATAAAAAGGTTTTTTTTTTTTTACAGTTATATTGTTTTATTCTCCTTAACACCATTTAAATAGAAGAAATTAAGAAAATATTGTTTTGTCTTCTTATATCGTCTCTGCTAATATTCAAACTATTTTATTCTTTTTAATCCTTTTTGTATTTCCTTCTTCAAATTTTTGATAAGTTAGAGTAATGCTCTGTCAAAAATATGAATCAATAGTTGAAAAGTGTTGAACAAAGTGAATTGTAATTTTTTAATTATTTGTTCTTAAATTTTCAAGCATTACAACAAGAATATTAAAGTGGGGTAATACCAAGTTATCAACTTCTTGAATCAAATTCTATGGTACTAACTCTTATCTTTATTTAAAATTTATCAATATATTACTTATAGAATTATGTTAACAATTCATATAATGATTACCTCAATGAAATGATGTTTTTCAACGTTGAATCAATAAAATCTCATTTAAAAATAATAATTGAAAAAAAAAGAAATCATTTATACCTTATCAGTGGCATTAGTCGGGCTCGCCTACTTGATTGGTGGATCGCCGTTCTGTTCTTCAGCCCACTCTTTCTTGGCTTCAGGCTTCAGGTATTTGAACTTCAGTTGGTGAGCTCGATTAATTAAGCCTTTCATGTTCAGCGAATCACCGATGACCACCTTTGTTTGTCCATTCAGTCTTCATTTTAACTCAGAATTTTACTTCGCCCAATTGCTTTGGCGAATCGCCGTTTTCACTTTGCTTCACCAACCTGCCTTGAATGTTTTCAGAAGTGAACACTATCACTTTAGTCGAGGTCCAAACATGTTGGGCGATCCACCCACTGTACTAGGCGATCCTTAGTTGGGAGTTTACACTCTTTTTAATGTTTTTGGCCTCTTTTGTATAGATTCATCCTTGCCTTGTCATTTAACCTTCATAGATGCAAAAGATCAAAATATCATCAGATAAGGACATAAATAGGCATTGAGGACACTATTTATTGAACTAAAAAGGCCTCAAATGAGTCAAAATCTCAGAGTCATCAACACCCCCAACTTAAACTTTTGCTTGTCCTCAAGTAAATCAAGAAACAATTAGTTCAACAAGGGTGTCTACAACCGTTCTCAATGTGAGTTAACATGCAAGTGCCATCACAATACTACTAACAAGTATACACAATATCTCAATCATGCTCAAGAAGCTTCAAATGATGACTAGCCGATATCAATCCAAGCTCAAGTTCACTAATACTCCCTTATAATGCAAAACCATGCTTCAACAAAAATATTCAAGTACCCTCACAATAAAAATGATTCCATGCTCTCACAAAGCACATCAATAAAAAAGTTAGGAATCAATACAACTCTCACTCTCCGAAAGAGAAACACATGCAAGCTTCATCCCATAGGTTTGCCCATATTTTCTAATCATCACACAACCCATTTTAAGCAAGATCTCAAGGGTCTTTTCAGGCTTGTAATGGGGTTGAGTTTAAGGTATGATCAATTTGGCTCAGTGACTTCACCATTTTAAAGCATTGTTGCACTCATATTCACCTCTTCTCAAGATATTTTCCTTCTTTTCATTCGGAAACTCAATCCTCAATTTTTCATCAATTTATTGGAATCCTTTTTATTTCATCAAGACTTTCTTTTTCATTCCATTTTCAAGCTTTTGCTCATTTTTTATTTTTTTATTTTTTATAAGGAGGGGTTCCTTCTTTTTGCTAACTTCAAGGTCGAGTATCGCTTTTCTTTCTTCTTTTTCACTTAGATCTCTTTCCTCCTTCCTTTCCACACCCCAACTTAGGCGTTTGGCCTAAGTTGGCTATTCAAACAAACCAATGCTTAGAAAAAGATTTTTTGGGTGAGAAGTTAGGGACATATTTGGTTCAAGGGGCTTCA
Source organism: Solanum appendiculatum (assembly GCA_018342035.1). NCBI lineage: Eukaryota > Viridiplantae > Streptophyta > Magnoliopsida > Solanales > Solanaceae > Solanum > Solanum appendiculatum. The sequence continues at coordinate 141,019 of JAGDQO010000879.1, read as the reverse complement.
ATAAGGTTGAAAACAAATGGTATATGATCACATGGTGCCAAGATGGTTACATACCCTCACAAGGTAGTCACAAAAGGTATGAAGATTTGGGTTCCCTCTCAAAATTTGTGCCCAAGATCATCTCTTGTATTCACCAAGGCTAAACAATTAGACTAACAATGCAAATTCTAGGAATCAACAAGCATGCTTTCAAGTAGGATCTCACCACACACGACACTTCAAACACAATCATTTTACACAACTCTACAAAATTAAGAAGCTTGCATGTGATGTTCATTGCAAGGCTCACATCAATACGCAGCTAGTTAACACAAGATTCTAAAAGATCATTCAAAAGTAAAGCAACACCAATTTCTTCTTGCAACACCAACACAAAGTGCATTTCTCATCGAAAGCACTATCCAAGACTTCAATATTTGACAAAATCGATCCTCTAATATCAATAATGAATACACAAGCAACTTCAATCAACATCAGTCATTCTACTACTCCAAAAATCACGAGGCACTAGATAAAGAGACGAAAATGAAACCAAAAACCAACCAAATATAGTAAAACCAAATGTTATAACATATCAAAATACAACTCAAAATAAACAAAATACAATCAAAATGGGTAATAGGCATAGATGCCTTCACCCCACCAAAAAGAAACTAGTTGTGTCCTCAATGCTAAAAATAAAAGTACTAGAGTGAAATGGGTAAAAAGTCCCCAGGCTATGCCTATGAAGAACTTTGATCCTACGGCTCTAAGGGAGTAGCATCACCTCGGGCATTAGTACCTGGCACATCTAGAGAAGGAGGCAACATTGTAGCATCAACCGGGGCATCAGTGCCCAACACATCGGGAGGAGGAAGAGTGGAATCTGAAGGACAGACCCCACTAGTGCCAATCATGAAGGTCTCCATACGAGATCTCTCCAAAGTAGCATGCACTATCGACTCCTCGATACTCTGTAGCTCTCCTAATTCCTCTGCACTCACCTGCTCATCACCCCTCACAAACTCATCCTCGTCAGTCTCATTAGCTGACTCATCCTCGGCCTCATCACCCATCAGGTCAGATTCACCAATAACCAGTTGCTCAGCTGTCTCATCAAATTCTTGGTGTAAAATATAGTATAATGTATCATTCAAACAGTGGAAAATGATCCTGACTTTGTGATGGATAGTTTAGTTGCAACCATCATGTACTCGAGCCACGTTGTGAATAACATTTTTTATTTTAAAAAATAAAATTATTTGTGAATAATGTTGATTGACAATATCAATATCTTGACATTATCTCCTACTAAATATCCAAATATAAATAAGTTCTTCTAATCTAGAGCGGCTCAACATAAATGGAGGTCTAAAGCAAAATTCAAATAGAGATTTAAAATCTAAACAAACTTCATCTGTGCATTATGTTGATAGGTTTTTTTTTCTAACTACTGCGTGTTCTTTTTCATTTTTTTTACAAATATTTAATTTTTATTGCTTTATTAAAGAAAGAAAATTAAGAATTGCAATGGACAATGAAGGAATTTTTAAAAAAATGGTATGTTATGCATATTGGCCTTCCCTTACCTTCTGTTAATCATGTTGAAGAGATTCTCTATTATAAACGTTTAATTTCTAAATATTTTTGCTTTTTTCTTTTCATTTAGTTATCAAATTAAATTAATAGGCCTTTCATGGGAACTTGAAAGGCCACATTCCTCTTAATTACAGAACTAAAAGAGACAAATTCTTATACCATTAAATATTATTTTCTAATGCCCCTTCCTCAATATTATTCTCATGGATTTGATACTATTTTCTTTATTGTGTGATGATAAATTTTTATATCATAATTAATTAGTGTAATTATTTTAAAAATATGAATTTCACAAGGTTCATCAAGTTAATACAACTGCTTTGTGCTATATTGGAAATCGAAATCATATGTCTGCAAATTGAATTATAGGTAATTGTATTATTTAATCATCAAATTTGGTATTACAATCTTCTTCTTACATTTTCAATTATTCTTTGTAATTTTAAAATTTTATTTTGAGTTTAGGGGATTAAATGTTTAATAAACAACATAGAAACATTTTTTAGAATCTTCAAATTTATTGGTGCTACTCCAATTGAATATTAATTCTATAATTAGTGTTTTTTAATTTTTTGCTTGAAATTTATCGTTAAATTCGAGGTGTAATTTTATTTATTCGTAAATGTTACAAAAGAATGTGAATTGAAAGGTATGCGTATTCAAAAGGATGTTCAATTAAGTTGTACATCCCTTTTACTTTGATTTAGTTATCGTTTGCTTATATTCATAATTAATATGCACTAATTTTTTTTGTCTTTGTAAATAAACAAAATTTATGTTATTTATGTAAACTAATTTAAGAGAAATTTGTATGACACTTTTATCATTTGTGCATGGAATTTTGGACTAATGTTTGGGGAAATTATAAATAGCCCAAAGGATAGATAAAATATAGCTTTTTCATATTGAGAAAACAGACTTTTGAATATTAGCTTAGAACTTTACTTTTCTCTTAGTTTTGGATTTTTGAACAATCTTGTAATTGACAATTGAGGGATCAAATCAAACTGGGTGTTGAAGATTATTGTTGATTATCAACACTTTAATGATTGAAAACATAATTGGTATAACTTCTTTCCTTTTTATGATGCTTGGCTAAAATCCCAATTCTACGAGTGTAATTATGGACTTGGGTGTTAACTAATTTTAGTGGGTCTAGTGTCTTGCTATGTTTTTCTACTGGCTATTCATGGATTTGAGCCATAGAGCATGGGTTCAATTTATGGGCTAAGATAGCAAACTTAGTCCTATCTTAGATCTTTGGTTAATGCTTGAAAGATATTAATTGAAGTGGGTAAATAACTTAATACTTGCAAATTGGATCTGATTGCCATAATTTGCTCGAAAGAGAAATTGTAGTTCCATTTCTAATTGCTAAATATGCTCGAAAGAGAGATTTTAGTAAGGTATTAGGTTGATTTGTATTTTCATATGAATGAGACCGAAAGAAGATTTTATGATATGATGCATTGAGATCGAAAGAAGATTTGTGTTGTTGATGATTACCCAGCCTATCCATAATTATTTAGCATTATTGAGCAAGCACTTGTACCCCTATTTGACGTTAATACCAACTCCCACACCCCTAGACCATCTTTTGTTTAAATCCTTGTTTTTGTTGAATTGTGGTAATTGATTCCAAAACCCTTATATTAGATTTGGTGGAATTATCAACCCATTTGTCTTAATATCTACAATGAATTGGTTTGCATCTTAATTTCCTAATTGAAATCTTTAATTTATATCACTCCTCGTGGGATCCAACCCCAACTCTTTTGTTGGGTATTTATATCGCTAGTGATCGCTTACTAAATTAATTATTTTTATGAGTAATTTAAGCGTTATCAAGAAGCACAAAAATGTGGGTAACTTCAGTGGTTCATATTTTAGAGGTTCAGGCCAGCAGGTATTTTCACCTCTTCCTATTCAGTTTGCTATGCCCGCTACTACTAAGGTCAAGGGCCTTCTTACACATCAGCTAGCATGCCTACACTTGCCCGTAGGTGTTTCTATTGTGGTAAGCCCAGACACTTTAAGAGGGAATGCCCCCACAGACAGGCATTTGGTCAGGTTCAGCTGTAGACTAGAGCAGTGGTTCCAGCGAGTGAAAATAATCATGGTAGAGGAAGTCCATAGGGTGGGCAAGGAGGTAATCAGGGAGGTCATGGAGGCCAAGGTAATGGTTATGCAAGGAGAGGAGTGATGTAGCCAAAGAGAGGGGTTGGCCGTAACAAAGATAGAACTTAGATTTATGCATTTCCAGGAAGACCAAAGACGAAGGCATCAAATGTTGTTATCACAGGTACTATTCTTGTGTGTGATCGGATGGCTAATGTGTTATTTGTTCCGGGTTCTACTTATTCTTTTATATTTGTTACTTTTGCTCTGGGTTTTGATTTGATTTGTGATACCCTTATCTATGTTGCTACCCAGTTTGAGAGTTGGTTGTAATAACCCATGTGTATCGTGATTGTTCTGTACTGTTTATGGGCCTACAAACTTAGGTAGATTTAGTCATTTTGCATATGATAGACTTTGATGTGATCTTGGGTATGACTTGGTTGTCTCCCTATTTTTCTGTGTTAAACTATAATGCTAAGATAATGACTCTAGAGATCCCTGGGAGGGAAAGGTTGGAGTGGGAAGGAGTGTACAAGTCTAAGCCAATAAAGATCATATCATTCCTTTAAGCTAGCAAACTAGTAGTGCAGGGTGGTGTAGCCTATTTGGCTCATATTTGGGATCTTAGTGTAGAATCTCCTTCCATTGAGTCTATCTCTGTAGTTTTCATGTTTCCAAAGGTGTTTCCTACAGACCTTCCTGGCATGCCTCCAGATTGGGTTATAGACTTTTGTATTGACTAGGAGTCGGAAACTCGCCCAATCTCTATTTCACCCTATCATATGGCTCCAACAGAGTTGAGAGATCTTAAGACTCAGCTTCATGAATTGCTTGATAAAGGGTTTGTTTGTCCTAGTGCATCTCCTTGGGATTCTCCTGTGTTGTTTGTTAAGAAAAAAGATGGCAGAATGAGGATGTGTATATACTACCGACATTTAAATAATGTTACCATTCGAAATAAGTATCCCTTGGCCTCGTATAAATGTCTTGTTTGACTAGTTGCAAGGTGCGTAAGTTTTTTCTAAGATCGATTTGAGGTCAAGGTGCCATCAGTTAAATATTAGACCTAAGGACATACCTAAGATAGTTTTTCAGACCCAGTATGGGCATTATGAGTTTTTTGTACTGATGCGCCTGCTGCATTTATGTGTTTGATGAATGGGGTGTTTAAGCCATTCTTGGATTATTTTATGAATGTCTTTATAGATGATATCTTTATTTACTCTAAGGGAGAGGAGGAACATGCACACCATCTTTGTATTATTCTGGGTACCTTGGGGAAATAGAAATTGTATGTCAAATTCTGTAAGTGTGAATTCTGTTAGCCTTCAGTTGCCTTTCTTAGGCATGTGGTTTCAAAGGAAGGGGTGATGGTAGATCCTCAAAAGATTGAGGTGATCAAGAATTAGTTTCGGCCTAGCTTTGTGACAGAGGTGAGAAGTTTTGTGGGGCTTGCTAGCGATTGTCGCAGGTTTATGAAGAACTTTACTTTTATTGCTATGTATTTGACTAGGTTGACTCAAAAGGGGGTACCTATAGAGTGGTCAGATAAATGTGAGGAGAGCTTTCAAAAGCTCAAGGATCTTTTGACTACAACATCTATTTTGACCTTACCGATAGAAGGTAAGGATTTCATTGTTTATTGTGATGCTTCACATTTGGGTTTGGGTGTTGTGTTGATGCAGGAAAACAATGTCATAGCTTATGCTTCTAAAGAGTTGAAGGTTCATGAGAGGAATTACCCCACCCATGACTTGTAGTTGGCGGTAGTGGTATTTGCTCTCAGGATTTGGCGACAATATTTGTATAGGGCTAAGTGCGAGGTATTCACTGATCATCACAGTCTTGAGCTTGTGTTCAATTAGAAGGATATGAACTTGAGACAGAGAGGATGAATGGAGTTTCTCAAAGATTCTGATATGACCATTTAGTATCATCTGGGTAAGGCTAATGTGGTGGCAGATGCATTGAGCCGGAAAATAGTTAGCATGGGTAGATTGGCCTATTTGATGATAGCAAAGTTACCTTTGGCCAGAGAAATTCAGACTTTGAAGCCCAAGTTTATGCGGTTGGGCATCTCAGAGAAGGTTGCTAGCCAGCATTGGGGTTAAGCCCACCTTTATAGAGAAAATCATGACTAAATAATTTGAGGATGAAGAGTTGGCCAAGCTTAAAGGTAAGGTGGTGTCTGGGCCGACAAAAGATGTCACACTAGATGTTGATGGTGTTCTAAAGTTTAGAGGATGGACTTGTGTTCCTCGGGTTGGTGACTTGATTCATAGTGTGTTGGTAGAGGCTCATGGTTCACACTATTCTATTCATCGGGGTGTGACCGAGATGTTTAGGGATTTGAGGCTATTTTATTGGTGGCCTCGGATGAAGAAAGACATTGCAGAGTATGTTTCCAAGTGCCAGAATTGTCAACATGTAAAGTATGAACATCAAAGGCCCACATGTTTGCTTCAGATTATGCCTATTCCTGAATGGAAGTGGGAGAGGATAGCCATGGATTTCATGGTGGGACTACATAAGACCTTGGGGAAATACGATTCTATGTGGTTTATTGTTAATAGGTTGACTAAATTAGCCCACTTTATTCTAGTTAGAGCGGATTATAACTCCCAACAGCTGGCAAAGATTTATGTCAATGAGATAGTAAGGTTGCACGGAGCGCCTCTCTCTATCATCTCATATCGTGACACTTAGTTAACTTCCAAGTTTTAGGGTAAGTTGCAAGAGGCATTAGGCACTTAACTCACTTTAACTACAACTTTTCATCCATAGACTAACAGTCAGTTAGAGAGGATTATTCAAGCATTGGAAGATATGTTGAGGGCTATTGGGACCAGTTTTACCCTTATGTGAGTTTTCGTATAATAATAGTTATCACTACACCATTCATATGACACCATTTGAAGCACTTTATGGAAGGGGATGCAGATCTCTCATAGGTTGGTTTAAAGATGGTGATGTGAAACCTTTGGGTATTTATTTGGTTAGGGAAGCTTAGGAAAGGGTGAGGGGAATTCAGGCTAAGTTGCTAGCAGCCCAGAGTAGGCAGAAAGAGTATGTAGATCGCATGGTAAGAGACATGAATTTTTAGGTTGGTGAACAGGTTCTATTGAACTTGTTACCTATGAAAGGGGTTATGAGGTTTGGTAAAATGGGCAAGCTTAACCCTCATTACATAGGTCCTTTCAAGGTTCTTAAAAGTGTGAGGCCAGTGGCTTACAGGTTAGCACTGCGACCCAACCTGTCTAGGGTTCATCCAGTTTTCATATTTCTATGCTGAAGAAGTACTATGGGGAAGGAGACTACATGATTAAATGGGACTCAGTTGTGTTGGACAAAGACTTGCGATATGAAGAGGAACCAATTGCGATTCTTGATTGAGATGTCCAGAAGCTAAGGAAAAAGGAGATCAAATCAGTAAAGGTTTAGTGGAAAAAGGAGATGTCCAGTTGAGGAGGCTACTTGGGAGACAAAAAGGTACATGCAAGACAAGTATCCTCACTTGTTCAATATTTCAAGTACTACCCTATTTTCTATTTATTCCAGTTTTTCTTAGTTGATCACGTGGGGACGAGTGATGGGTAAATTGATATCTATTGAAACAACCTGACTCGATTGTTATGAGTAGGTACATAGGAAAAGAATTTAGGCCAGAAAATTTTCCAAGTAGTAACTTAAAAATTCTTATCTAGGCCAACCTCAGATGGAAATTAGGCTAGGTGAGGTCTAGGGCCTTAGGGGAAAGGGTGGGGGTCTTTTGGAGAGATTTGATTGATATATGCTTGTAGCCAAAACATTAAGGAGTTCATAAGGCCTTTCAAAATCGAATTCGAGTAAGTAGAACTCCTGAATTTTAACTTGGTGTGAAAAATATGTGTTGAGACGTCAAGGGAAGGAGTTGTATTATAAAAAGGGCCTATTTATGTTGAGCCGCAGATCCTTCGTCGATCTCGCTATAGCGGATGGTGTCTCGCTATATCGAGGTAAGTGTCGCTATAGCGAGACAGGGACCACTATAGCGACGTAATATTTAATGCATAAAACTGCCCAAAACCTCTATTTTCTGCACTTAGAGTTCTTGAAAATGGGAGGACAATTTTGGGCAGTCTGCACTAGTTTTCACATGAAATTCATCGGTAAAGGTAAGAATTAGACTTCCTAATCTTGTAAACTATTTCTTAAGCCTTAGAAACTAGGTTGTTACTATTGGGGGTAAGGCTTTGGCATGATTCACGGTAGAAAAGAACCCTAAGTTGGAGAAGATGATCACATTTTGGTTGGGGTTAGGATTTATTATAATCCAGGTAAATTAATAGGCCATTAGTGATTGATTATTGTTTGCATTTCTTATTTTTGATCCAGAACAAGCCGAGACACTTAGAACCGAGAAAGCTTGGGCTATTTAGAATTTCCAAGAGGCTTGATTTGAGCTAGGTGATGATTGTATATTTCCGATTTATGTATATATGCATGTCTACTGCTTGTAGTATCATTTTTGCAATGCATGGTAAGGAGGCATATGAAATGACATCATGCCGGTAATCTCATGCAATGACTTGTGATTGTGACTTGTGGCTTTCAAGTGATCTTGTTCATTGTGCTATGTGATTGTGCATGTTTGTTGGTTGGCATGGGTACCACGTTAGTACAGGATATTGTTGGTTGGATTGGGTACCATGTTGTATAGGATATATGGTTGGCTCGGATACCACACCTGGTATGACACTACAATTTGGTTTGGGTTACATAAGAGGACTGAGCATTTGCATTATGATCATGTGAACCTGTTTATGCATTGGTTGGTATTTGTATTGTTGTTTTCATGACATATGACTACGGGTATGTGGTTGGTAATTGATTGTTATGTGTATTTTTCTGTGTTACTATTTGTTTGTGATCCATTTATATTAATATATTAGACTGGCAGCGTGATCCTACTAGTACATGGTGGTTTGTATATTGATACTGCACTTGTTTCTTTATTGTTGAGTGCAGTGAATCTTCCGGTGGCTGATCTGAGACCTTAATCGAGAGACGCCTGATACGAATTCAAGGGTGAGCTACATCGTCCGAGCTGCCATGGGTCCTTCTTTATTTCTTGTCCATCTTTTCGGACACATACATTAGTATTTGACTTTATGATTAGTTTTGGGGTTGTATCCCCAGCTGACTATTTAGAGTTTTGGTTATGATGACTATCAGTCCTTAGGGCTGTTTCTGCATTTAACTATTTTAGTTATTGGATTGAGTTTATGGGGACTCAATTCTCTAGCTAACTAGATTGTTTTACTTTCATTATGATAAACTTGGTTTTCTTTTAATGGTGTTGGGTTGTTTTCAATTCATGATGGTCGGGGTCGTGACATCCCTCAACTCTATCAAGAAAACTTTATTAACCTTAGGGGACTAGACTAGGAACCATACTGATAATTAGAACTAATATAAAAATTTATGTATCAATTTCCCCCGTTGTTTATTTACTCTCTTTATAATTTGTTATATTCTATTTATTCATCTAATCTGAAGAAAATTCGACTTGCATAAAGCAACAATCGACTCATATATTAACCAACATTCAAAAAGATTTCAATGCACCCTGTCCCCCTCTTGAGTTTCAATTGGTATCAATGCAAGGCGCACACTCTAATCGCCTAACAACACGTAAGTAAATATCAAATAGGTGGATATTAGATCAATAGAGCAATTCTGTAAAATAGACACTCCTCAAACGGACCTCCTTACTTTTATGAGGTCAAGAGTACGCATCTTAGATTACTTGTTAGGTCCATTATTAGTAGTTGAATACGCTGATAATAGTAAGTAAAAATGAGGTAAAGATAACAAAGCAAGTAAATGAAATCTGTAAAAAGTGTAGAAGCTTTGATGATAAGCATGTGTGTTGGATTCAGTGATAGATGTTTGAGTTTTTTAAGCTTGTGATCTTTGAATGATACAATGAATGAATGTTATAAGAGAAAAACTTAGCGAAAAATGAAAAGCTTGGAGCACAAGAAAGTAAGTATGTCGCTATTGTATTCCTTGAAAGCAGAGTATCTTACAGTTATGTGAAAACTACTATTTATAGGTTATAAAAGTAACACATTAACTAATATAAAATCTTTACTCTAGTCCTAAAGTACTACAATCAATAAAAATTGCCTAGGTGAAAGTATCATTAATGATGCTTGACAATATTCCTACGCCATGCTCTAGTGTTCATACCATCATAGAGATTCATTCTTTTACCTTTTTCCAACGTCATGGAGATACGAGCCTCTTCACATCTTTGGGTCACAAACTCTCATCTTTTTCTCGGTGATAACTTAATCTTTTTCATTTTGGGAATTTGTTGAAGTTGATCTTTTCCGAAAACATCTTTGAGACTTCGACATCCTTATAAATCAATGTCTCTAATTATATTTTGCTAGTGTCATGTGTCCATCTTACATACGATCATGTATCCAAACTTCTTTTTATCTAATACAATATTTCCTTCTTATTTTTGGTTGATATTCCTTAAAATAAAGTATCTTATGTGATTAAGTATAGTAATTTCTTTGTCTATTTTCATTTGTCCAATATTAATTTGTCACACTTTTTAAGAAGTAATAAATAAAATGACAATTTTAGTATATCATTTTTAAATATAATAAATTCAGTGTTTTGAGAAATGTATTGTTAAATGATTATAATTAATAATAATGGTAATTTAAAAATTAAGTAATAAATTATATCATGATTTTTTAAATTGAATAATAAAAATGACATATATTTTTTTATATAATAGATAAATAAAAATAAACTGAGGGAGTAATATGTAATTTGGAGATAAGCATTAAAGTCAATTTGAATTTGTTGGAGAACAAAGATATCAAGCCCACTCAAGAGCAAAATATTGAAAAGGAAAGAAGTAACTAACATGCTAGTTGAAGAGGAAATATAACAAATATTTGATAGGCAAAAAGATTTTTTGAATTGTAGGTTCTTTTTTCTGATATCATTCATCACCAATGATGCCTTTTTAAATAGGCTAACAATTCAACCAAAATGCAAAATTAAAAGGGAACTAACTCAATAGTGTTTTCAACTTAAATGAGAAACTTAAGGACCAAATATCAACAATCGTAGACTAAAGTCAAAGCGCAGAGAAATACTAAAAGAAAGCTGCAGTAACTTTTCCACTTCCTTTTTTTGAATCATTTATTCAACATTCCACTTTATTCAAAATCGCTAACACCAAGCAATGATCTGAAGTAGACATGCTTCGAATATGGCAATGCCTTTATGAATATATTTGCTACTTGTTCATTGGTGTTGCAAAACTTCAATATGATCTTTTCATTTTCCACCAGCTCACGAATAAAATGGAAGCGAATGTCAATGTGCTTTGTTCTTCCATGAAATGCAGGATTCTTAGCCATTGAAATTGTGGATTTGTTGTCGCAATAAATTTCTGTTGCTTTCTCTTGATTCAAAATATCTAACACCAAGCAATGATCTGAAGTAGACATGCTTCTGATATGAGAGTTCCTTCATGAATATATCTTCTACTTGTTCATTAGTGTTGCAAAACTTTAATATGATTTATTCTTTTCCTACCAGTTCACGAATAAAATGAAAGCGAATGTCAATGTGCTTTGTTCTTCCATGAAATTCGGGATTCTTAGCCATTGAAATTGTGAATTTGTTGTCGCAATAAATTTCCATTGCTTTCTCTTGCTTCTGTTTTAGATCAACCAAATTTCTCCTAAGCCAAATGCATTGACAAGCTGAAGAAGTTGCTGCGATGTACTCTTCCTATATAGACAACACTGTTTTCATTACTTGTTTCTTCGAACCCCATGTTATTGGGCCTGATCCAATGACGGATACATTACCTGGTGTACTTTTCCTATCATCCACCGAGTCTCCCCAATCACTGTTAGTAAATTTTAACAATCTAAATTTTAAATATGAGAATACAAAAATACCATATTCTAACGTTTCAGCAACATAGTGTAAAAAATTTTTTGCAGCTCCAAAATTATGCTTTGATGGATTGCTCATAAAACTTGAAACAACACTAACAGAGTATGAAATATCTGGACGAGTATGAGACAAATAAATCAAACCTCCGACTAGACTTCTAAAATTTCTTGCATTGACTATTCCAATACCATCTTCTTGCTACAGTTTTTCATTTATATTCATGGGTGTTGCAACATATTTACAATTGACAAGACCAAATCTTGTAAGAAAGTCTGATACATATTTCGTTTTAGAAACAAATACTTCACGTTCTTCTTATTTCACCTCCAGTTCAAGGAAGTAATTCAACAAACCCAAATCAGTCATCTCAAATGTACTCACCATATTAGATTTAAATTCAACTACAATAGAGTGAGATGAACCCATATAAATTATACCATCAACATAGAGGCATACAACAAGAAGATCCTAATTACCTCGCTTTATTAAGTACAAATTAGGCTCACTTTCACTCCTTTCAAATCTATTTTGAATAAAATAGGAATTGATTTTGCTATACCAAGCGTGTGGCGCTTGTTTCAGCCCATGACGTGCTTCCTCAAATGGTGCACCTTTTTTTCTTTGCCACTGATTTTGAAACCTTGAGGTTGACTAACATAAGCCTCCTCTTCTCGTTCACCATTCAAGAATGTTGACTTTACATCAAGTTGATAAAGTGACCATTTTAGTTGAGTAGCCAAGGCTAAAATTGTTCTTACCATTTCAAATCAAGCAATGAGAGGAAATATCTCTTCAAACTCAATACCCTGCTGCTGCGAGTATTCTTTTGCGACAAGTCTTGCCTTGTGTTTCTGTACACTTCCATCTACATGATATTTTGTTTTGAATATCCTCTTTAAGCCAACAACATTCTTTCCATTTTGCAAGTCAGTGAGTTGTCATGATTTATTTCTTTGTATTTCCATCAATTAATCTTTTATCGCATTCTTCCACTACTCCTTTTCAATTTCTTCTTCATAAAATATAAGATCTAAAATAATAACAACAAATTGACAAGATTGATTTGAATATATAGGATTCTCTTTTCTGGCTCTTGTGGATCTTCTCTGTGAAATTGGCTCAGGTGAAGGTTCTTCAAGTGTTGCAGATGTCTCTGGTGCAATCACTTCTTCAAGTGAGTTTCGGGCAGACTCTTTTCTTCATATGGAGAGTCTTCAATGGATATTGAAATCTCTTGTTGTACTTGTTTTTCACTCCAATACCAATTTGCTTTTGATCAAATATCACATTTCTGGTAAAGATTACTTTACAATTAAGAGGGTTGTATAACATGTATGTTTTGAATTCAAGACAATAATCGATGAAAATGTATTTTTGTGATTCTTCATTGAGTTTTTGACAAGTGTGAGAGTTAACCACATCATAAGCAATACAATCGAAAATTCTTAAGTGGCTTATTGAAGGACTTGTACCTTGCCAAGCTTCATATGGCATTTGATTCATCACAACCTTTGTAGGAAATATGTTCAGTATGTACACTGAGGTTGCAACTTGTAACACCCCAAAAATTCCAACTCAAATCGAACCTTGGAAAAAAGAATTCTTCAGACTGTGCCACGAAAGACATCTACGACCCGTAGAAGTACCAACGGACCGTAGGTGGATTTGTAGAACCATGCTCTAAAAAATTGTTCTCAGGTCTAAGTTTCACGGACTAAACTACGGCTCGTAAAATCTTCTACGATTCGTAGCAAGACCTCGTGGAACTCAAGTCCTGAAACAACCCTAGTAAGCTTCTTATGATTTAGCAAGACGGTCCGTCAAAGTTCCTACGATCTGTAGAAAGAATCCATAGACCCCAACTTCAGAGATCCAGAACCCAACTTGCTTTCTACGAGTGGGTCTACGATCCGTAGACTTTTGTATGGATCTTAGATGGCCTTTCGTAGATGACTTCTGTCAATTTTTAAGAGGGGTTATTCTTAGTCTTTTCCAACCCTTTCTAAACCTATACCCTGACGTTTTTACATCGAATTAAAAGTTGAGTTGAAAGCTTTCATATCGATTAAGTTTTGAGATAAGATTATACTGAGGTCAACTTTAAATGATCATATCTCTCAACATAATGAATTAGGTGGCACATGTCCTATCAAATTAAAGTTCTATGAGTTCATTTTCCAATGCAACCAAGTTTGTCTCATTTCGAGTTTGGAGTAAAATGTTATGCCTGTTTTAGTGAAGCCCTATTAGTTTGTCGATGTTCTACGACTGGACCTACTTCATGCATGCGTTCCAGGGTTAATTTGATCCTTTCCCATGCTTTTTAACCTTATTCTAAGTTATTTTTGAGTATTTTAATTTAATATATTATTCAACTAATTAGTTTTCCTCTCAAAATCATCAATCTAAACCTTCAAGTATCTAGAAATTCTCTTAAAACTTACCTTGGGTTTCTCTTCTCCATCAAGAACCCTAAAACCTTCAAGTCAAAATTCAAGATACAAAGAGAAGCCTTCCACCCAAGGTTTTTCCCAAGTTTTTCCGCTCTAGAAACTTCATAAAAGAATTTCTTTTGTCAAGATCAAGCACCAAGATTCCAAGACCAAAGATATCATCCAAGTAAGGTAGTGTTCTTACTTGGGCTCAAGAAAAATCAAGTCTCCATCAAATTTTTCAGTCTAATAGCTTCATAATCAGGTATGCAAGGCTACTCATAGTGATGGATTGAGTTCATCCTCACACCGTACATGTACTGTAATGACCCTGAAGGTCTTTTTTTGTAATTTTTGTGAAATCACCATTTTGCCCCTCCCGTGAGTTTCCCCGAGTCACATTTTAATGTTTCCGAGTTTGGTTTTGTGAAAGTTGGTTAAAAATTAAGTTTTTGAAAAGTTTTGAATTGTAAAGGCCTAAGTTGCCAATTTGTGGGTTTTGAAGTCATTCGGAGTTTTGGGATTCAGATGAGAATTCCGTCGATTCCATCAGTTTTGGAATGTGGATTTTGGCCTAGGAGAGTTGACGGGGTCAGTTTTGGGGCTGTTTCGTGGATTTGAGGTCCTAAGTTGGAAAATTGTGGAATTTTGATCATAGGGTTGACTTTGGTGAACATTCGGAGATCCGATGCTCGGATGTCGTTTTCGACAAATCCGTTGGATTCGGGAGATGATTTTAGGCCTAGGGGTGGCCTTAGTTGAATTTGTAGAGGTCCCGAGCTCGTTTTGAGTTGTTAAGGCTTATGTTAGTTTTGTGGTGTTTTATCGGGTTCCGGGTCAAGAAGACCCCGAATCCAATATTTGATGGTTCCATTGAGTCCGGAACGTCAAATTTAGTAGGGTTACATATATGGTTTGCGTGTATGGGATTTCGAATGAATCCCGAGGGTCCTTTCGGAGACTTGTGAAATTGTTGTTTTTGCTGATATCTGGTGCCAGCTATTTTGACCTCCGTGTTCGCGGAGGGTTGTTGCCCGCGTTCACGGAGGGCAAGGTTGGTGATCTCTGCGTTCATGGAGTAGAGTCCGTGTTCACGGAGGGTCGGGGTTTTGTTCCCCACATTCGTGGAGGGACTCTAGCGTTCGAGGATTGTTAGTTTTTTCGCGTCGTGTTTTGGTCTCCGCATTCGCAGAGTTCTGTGTTGTTGGTCTCCGCATTTGCGGGGGTCATTTTTAGACCTGAACAGCGTAAAGTCACGATTTTACCCATTTTCAACTTTGTGAAGCTTGGGAAGGCGATTTGAAAGAGTAATTTTCGTGGAAACCTTGTGGGTAACTTATTTTAACCTTGAACTTTGACTACCCAATGTTTTAATCATGATTTGGAATTGGAATTTGGGATTTTCGAATGTGTTTTTTGTGATTTTGAAAGAACTCCGAAAATTTGATAAAATAGAAATGGAGGGCTGTTTTGAGCTTCCTTTTCAAATGGGTTTTTCACAATTGAGTTCATATGGTATTGAGGATGATTTTTATGAAAGAAATCCGGGACTCAAACCCCATTTTTGAAATTGGATTTTTGGTTTGTTTTGCCTTTTCTTTCTGAATTTCGTATTCTTTGCATTGAAAGACCCGAATTGTGATTGGGTTTCTATATTTGACTAGATTGTGTTGCTTACGGAAGGGAAAAGCTCCGATTGTTGATTGATTTTGATTGGATTAAGGCAAGTGAACTCTTAAAACCTTGTAAATCTTTTAGAATTTCAACTTCCTTACTTGATTGTGTTGGGGAGTAATAGAATGGAAGTATTGGGTGAGTTCTTGCGTGAATCAATCTAGTAATGATCGACGGGGTTAATAAAATGGCTTGTATGCTAATGTGATAGGCCAACGTGTGATTATTCCATGGATTTGATATCATTATAAGTTTGATGTATTGCTATGTTAGTCTCGATGTGATTACGAACGTGTTGAATGTGTGTTTTGCTCATTATTGATTATGGGACTAGACTTGAGAACTCTTGTTAGCGATTGACCCTACTTGCGATGAAATGAGTAGAGAAATGGAGACTAGACAATTGACATCATTGATATGTTGTGGTTATTGAGATTTTGACTGTTGTTGTTGATGTACTGTTTATAGTGTGACGTGATTTGCATTGACATGAGTTGCTTTGTGATTGTGAACACTATTATTCTTCTCATTATTTGTGTGAACATGCTGGTATGCATTGGTTCTTGAAACACTATGATGAGACACTTGATGATATATGCCGATGGAAAATGGTTCCGGCGGATATGTGGTCCATGTGTGGCATGTGATGATTTATGCCGATGGGAAATGGTTCCGGCGAATATGTGGTCCATGTGTGGCCAGTGATGACTTATGCCGATTGGATATGATTCCGGCGAGAGATGATTTATGCCGATTGGAAATGGTTCTGGCGGATACATGGTCCATGTATGCCCCTTATGGGTACCGGTCTGAGATTCAGCGGTTGTGTATTGTAGGACAGACATGCATTCTATACTTGGCATTGCATCACATTGTATTGACTGGTCCTTGCTTCTGTGATACTTTGTTGTACCTTATGATTTTGAGACTTACATGTTGATACTGAGTTGAACATCTTTGTTGAAATGTTGTTGATCTGTTGCTGACTTGTATCCTTTGAACTGTGGATTGGAAATCTGGTAGGTTGAGCTGAGTTTTTGTGCAGGTTGTAGTTATTGGAGGTTTGGTCAGAAGTCAGGGTTTCGTGATTCTTTTAGATTTGCTTCGTTTGATTAGTTGATTTGCTGGGTACCCTGTTGTTTGGTACTCACCCTTGCTTCTACACTTGTATAGGTTCTGAGTCCAGACCGTGAGCTAGTTCTTCCTTCTCCGAGGCTTTTAAGGATACTTGAGAGGTAGCTGTTCGATGTTGGCGAACTCTCTTGACCCTTTTACTTATGTTTATTCTATTTGAGATACAGACATCGAGACATGAAGTTTTTTGTTTCAAATTCTGTAATAGAGACTTATACATATGACAACCAATCTTGGGTTGGTTTTGTAGATGAAGTTTTCCGCTTTTAGCTATTTCTTTCGTTATTTCTGTTGCTTTCTTCTGCTTGTTGGGTTTTTAGGCTGACTTGTCCTGGTGGGATAGGACAAGTGCCATCACACCCGATTTTGGGTCGTGACAAATGGTATCAAAGCCCAGGTTTTCATAGGTCCCCTGGTACAAGCCAAGTCTAAGCAGAGTCTCGAGGATTGGTACGGAGACGTCTGTACTTATCTTCGAGAGGCTACGAAGACTGTTAAGAAATTTCTTTCATTCCATTCTCTCTCAACGTGCGTGGTTCTATCTCTTGTGTTGAGTGTCGCGTGTTATTTTTACAGATGCGAAGGGCCAGAGCTTCAGTTTCGAGCGATGGAGGGGATGCAGTCCCCGAGGCAGCAGTTGAGGCCCCAGTCAGAGGTCGGGGTAGAGGCCAAGTTGGAGTCCGTGCTTGTGGAGTAGCACGTGGTAGAGGCCGTGCCCTAGGAGCGGCACCTGTTAGAGGTCGTGGTCGAGAGGATTCTCCAGAGCCATAAATTGAGGTTGGCCAAGGTCAGGTCCCTCTAAGATTCTCAGCACCATTCTTTCAGGAGACCTTATTGTGGATGTTGGAAGTGATAGAGAGTTTTACTCAGGGTACTGCAGGCACGCCTCAGGGTTCACAGACCAGAGTATGGGCACAGACCCCAGAGCAACATCAGGGTCCGATTGTTCAGGATCCGGTGGGTCAGCCACCGTTGCTTCCCGCGCCAGCTGTAGGTGCACAGGATGATCAGGATGTAGTTCTGACGGTGGAGGATCAGAAGTGTTATGAGAGATTTCAGAAGATGAGACCACCCCTGTTTCATGGTGGTAAGAGTGAGCATGCTCATGAGTTTCTGACCTTGTGCCGCGAGATGCTTGGGGCAGTGAGGATGGTGGATGTGAGGGGTGCCCGTTTTGTTGCTCTCCAGCTCCGTGGGTAAACCAGGGATTGGTGGAGGTCTTGAGCAGAGTCCCTGCCTGTGGAGTCTCCTCTGATTGAGTGGGCCGCTTTCTCTAGTGCTTTTCGTGATCATTTCATCCCTTGGAGTGTGCGTGAGGAGACAGGCTGAGGTTTGAGGGTTTGACTCAGGGTAGCATGTCGGTGGCAGAGTACGAGAGGAGGAGAAGGTCCACAGGTTTGCGAGGGGTTTGATTTTCTCCATCAGATCGTATGTGTTCAGATCATTCCGGAGGGTGCTTCCTTCCAGTCCATCGTGAGTATCGCCAGAGAGGCAGAGTTGATGGTTCAAGAGGAGTTTGGAAACTCCATGAGGGCCCGTTCTAGTGGTCAGTTTTCTGGTGCCTCATCTGGAGGCAGTGGTTCTCAGAGAGGTGGTACTTCTTTCCAGCGTTAGAGGCCGGTACATGCTTCCATGCCAGCGGCCGAGGGGGGACAGGTGTCCCATAGATCTCATGGTTCTCGCCAGGGTAGTCGTGGTACTTCATCTGGATCATCACAACAGATCACTGTTCCGAGGTCTTGTTATACTTTTGAGGATCTGGGTCATCTGATGCGACAGTGTCCTCTTCAGACTCATTCAGGGCCCCAGCATACATATTCTGCAGCTCTAGAGAGAGATTTAGTGCCTCTGACTAGAGGTCGGGGTAGGGGTAAGTCAGCTGGTAGGGGTGGTAGAGCGTCAGGTGGTGGAGCTGTGGCTCAGCGTGGAGGTAGAGTTGCGGCTCTTACTGGTGGTGGTAGAGGGGCTCAGTGTTATGCTTTTTCGGGGAGACCCGAGGCTGAGTCTTATTATGCAGTCATCACAGGTATTGTTCCAGTCTGCCATTGAGATGCTTCTGTATTATTTGATCCAGGGTCTACTCTCTCCTATGTGTCTGCCTACTTTACATCTGAGTTTGATTTGGTATGTGATCGTATGCTTGTGCCTATGCATGTTTCTACATCCGTGGGTGAACCCTTACTGGTGGATCAAGTGTATCGATCCTGTCCTGTTTCTTTAGCTGGGTATGACACTTAGGTAGACTTGATTATTCTAGGGATGGTAGATTTTGATGTAGTTCTTTGTATGGATTGGCTTTCTCCCTATCATGCAATTCTAGATTGTCATGCTAAGACTGTTACTCTAGCGATGCCTGGTGTTCCAAGGGTAGAGTGGAAGAGCACTAGTGGTTCTTACCCTAGTAAGGTTATTTCCTACATCCGAGCCCAGAGATTGATTTATAGAGGGTGTTTGTCCTATTTGGCCTTTATTCGGGATACTAGTGTTGAGCCACCTCCTATGGAGTCCATTCCTATGGTTCTGGAGTTTGCTGATGTGTTCCTTACTGATCTTCCTGGTGTTTCTCCGGATAGGGACATTGATTTTGCTATTGACTTGGAGCCGGGCACCAAGCCCATCTCTATTGCCTCGTATCGTATGGCTTCGACTGAGTTGAAAGAGTTGAAGGATCAGTTACAGGACTTGTTGAGCAAGGGGTTTATTCGCCCTAGCGTGTCACCTTGGGGAGCACCGGTTCTATTTGTTCAAAAGAAAGATGGCTCTATAAGAATGTGCTTTGACTATAGACAGTTGAACAAGGTAACTGTTAAGAACAAGTATCCTCTTCCTCGCATTGATGATTTATTTGATCAGCTTCTGGGTGCGGCATTATTTTCTTTGATTGATTTGAGATTGGCTATCACCAGTTGAGGATTAGACCATCTGATATTCCTAAGACAGCTTTTCGGACTCAATATGGACACTATAAGTTCTTGGTGATGTATTTTGGGTTGACTAACGCCCCTACGGCGTTTATGGAGTTGATGAACGGAGTATTTCATCCGTACTTGGATTCCTTCGTGATCGTATTCATTGATGACATTCTGATATATTCCCGCACCGAGGAGGATCATGTCTGTCATTTGAGGTTGGCACTTCAGACTTTGAGGGAGCACAAGTTGTACGCCAAGTTCTCTAAGTGTGAGTTTTGGCTCAAGTTTGTGGCTTTCTTGGGACATGTGGTGCCGAAGGAGGGAGTTCGGGTTGATCTAGCCAAGATTGAGGCAGTTAAGGGTTAGAAGAGACCTATTTCTCCTTCTGAGATTCAGAGTTTTGTGGGGTTAGCAGGTTACTATCGGTGGTTTGTGTAGGGTTTCTCTACCATTGCAGCGCCATTGATTAGATTGACTCAGAAGACTGTAGATTTTCATTGGTTCGATGAGTGTGAGGTGAGCTTTCAAAAGCTCAAGGCTTTGTTGACTGCTGCTCCTGTGTTGACCTTGCCCGAGGAGGGTGTGGGTTTCACCATATATTGTGATGCCTTCGGAGTTGGTTTGGGAGGTGTGCTGATGCAAAAAAGGAAAGTTATTTCCTATGCTTCTAGATAGTTGAAGGCTTATGAGAAGAAGTACCCTACTCATGATCTAGAGCTTGCCGCGGTGGTGTTTGTGCTTAAGTTGTGGCGGCATTACTTGTATGGGGTTCATTGTGAGGTCTTCACTGATCATCGGAGTCTTCAGTGCATTTTCAGTCAGAGGGATCTGAACTTGAGACAACACAGATGACTTGATTTACTGAAGGACTATGATATGACCATTCTGTACCATCCTGGGAAGGCCAATGTGGTGGCCGATGCTTTGAGTAGGAAGGCTCCTAGTATGGGGAGTCTCGCCGCGAACAGTGTTGATATGAGGCCCTTGGGTAGGGACGTTCAGAGGCTAGCCAACAGCTTTGTTAGGTTGCGGGTATCTGAGGAGAGTAGTGGTTTGATTGCGTTCATTGAGGCCCATTCTTCCTTAGTTGAGCAGATTCGTGAGCACCAGTTTGAGGATGAGAAGTTGTGTCCCATCCGAGACAAGGTGATGATAGTTGAAGCCAATGAGGCTGGACTTGACTCCGATGGTGTTTTGAGGATTGGAGGTCAGATTTGTGTGCCCAAGGTGGGCGAGTTCATTAGACTGATTCTAGAAGAGGCCCATTGCTCTAGATATTCTATCCATCCGGGGACAGTGAAGATGTATCATGACATGAGTCAGCACTACTGGTGGTGTGGTATGAAGAGAGATATTGCGGACTTTGTGTCTAGATGTTTGACTTGTCAACAGGTCAAGTGTGAACACCAGCGTCCTGGAGGTGTGTCTCAGAGGATGCCTATTCCTACTTGGAAGTGGGAACGGATCACAATGGATTTTGTTGTGGGTTTACCTACTACCGTGGATGGTTATGATTCCATTTGGGTGGTTGTCGATAGACTGACTAAGTTCACTCATTTCATCCCAGTTCGGGTGAAGTACACAGCGGAGAAGTTAGCCCAGCTCTATATTAGTCTGATTGTTAGACTTCATGAGGTGCTGGTATCTATTGTCTCGGATCGGGGTTCCTTGTTCACCTCGCATTTCTTGAGAGCTTTATAGCATGGTTTGGGTACTCGGCTCGATATGAACCCAAACTTTCACTCTCAGACTGATGGTCAGTTCGAGTGGACTATTCAGGTGCTTGAGGATATGCTCCGTGCTTGTGTCATTGACTTTGGTGCTAGGTGGGATCAGCATTTGCCCCTAGCGGAGTTTGCCTATAACAATAGTTATCATTCCAGCATTCAGATGGCTCAATTTGAGGCCTTGTATGGCAGGCGGTGTAGGTCACCGATTGGGTGGTTTGATTCGACGGAGATGGATTCCTTAGACACTGACTTGCTTAGGGATGCCATTGATCAGGTTCGTGTGATTCAGAGTAGGCTGTTGGCTTCTCAAAGTCGACAAAAGAGTTATGCCGATCGGAGAGTTTGAGATCTAGTGTTCATGGAGGGAAATCATGTTTGGCTCCAAGTGTCACCCATGAAGGGTGTTATGCGACCCGGAAAGAAGGGTAAACTTAGCCCTATGTTTGTTAGTCCTTTTGAGATTTTGAGTCGTGTGGGAGAGGTGGCCTATAAGTTGGCCTTGCCACCTAGTTTGTCAGCTGTGCATCCGGTGTTTCATATTTCCATGCTTCGAAAGTACATCCCGGATGAGTCTTATGTGATTGCACTCGATTCTGTGGAGTTGGGTCCTGATTTGACTTTTGAGGAGGAGCATACATCTATTCTTGATAGACAGGTCTGTAAGCTTAGGACCAGGGAGATTGCTTCAGTGAAGGTGCAGTGTGGTCACCGTTTAGCTAGAGAGGCTACTTGAGAGCCCAAGTCTGACATGCGTGCCAGATATCCTCAGCTTTTCGAGGCTTCGGGTACTTTCTTTACTTTATATTCGAGGACAAACATGATTTTTAGTGGTGGATAATGTAATGACCCTGAAAGTCTTTTTTGGTAATTTTTGTGAAATGACCATTTTGCCCCTCCCATGAGTTGCCCCAAGTCACATTTGAATGTTTCCGAGTTTGGTTTTGTGAAAGTTGGGTTAAAAATTAAGTTTTTGAAAAATTTTGAATGGTAAAGGCCTAAGTTGCCAATTTGTGGGTTTTGAGGTCATTTGGAGTTTCGGGACTCTGATGAGAATTTCATCGATTCCATCAGTTTCGAAATGTGGATTTTGGTCTAGGAGAGTTGACGGGGTCAGTTTTGGGGCTGTTTCGTGGAATTGAGGTCCTAAGTTAGAAAATTGTAGAATTTTGATCATAGGGTTGACTTTGGTCAACATTCGGAGATCCGATGCTCAAATGTTGTTTCCGACAATCCCGTTGGATTCACGGGATGATTTTAGGCCTAGAAGTGGCCTTGGTTGAATTTTTAGAGGTCCCGAGCTCATTTTGAGTTGTTGAGGCTTATGTAGTTTTTTGGTGTTTTATCGGGTTCCAGGTCAAGGAGACCCCGAATCCAAATTTTGATGGTTTCATTGAGTCCGAAACGACAAATTTAGTAGGGTTGGAATCTAGTTTTTATGCACGGGGTTCCGAACGAATCTCGAGGGTCCTTTTGGAGACTTGTGAAATTGTTGTTTTTTCTAATATCTGGTGCCAGCTATTTTGACCTCCGCGTTCTCGGAGGTTATTGCCCGCGTTCGCGGAGGGCAAGGTTGGTGATCTCCGCGTTAGCCCAGTAGTGTCCGCGTTCGCAGAGGGTCGGGGTTTTGTTCTCCTCGTTTGCGGAGGGACTCTTGCGTTCGCAGAGTGTTAGTTTTTCAGGTCGTGTTTTGGGTTCTGCATTCGCGGAGTATAGTATTTTTAGTCTTTGCGTTCGTGGAAAGGATTCTGCATTTGCAGAGTTCTGTGTTGTTGGTCTCCGCATTCGCGGGCTAAGTTAGCCGCGTTCATGGAGGACATTTTTAGACTTGAACAGTGTAAAGTTGGGATTTTACCCATTTTCAACTTTGTGAAGCTTGGGAAGGTGATTTGAAAGAGGAATTTTCATGGAAACCTTGTGGGTAACTGATTTTAACCTTGAACTTTGATTACCCAATGTTTTAATCATGATTTTGAATTGAATTTGGGATTTTCAAATGTGTTTTTGGTGATTTTGAAAGAACTCCAAAAATTTGATAAAATGAAAATGGAGGGCTGTTTTGAGCTTCCTTTTCAAATGGGTTTTTCACCATTGGGTTCCTATGGTATTGAGGATGATTTTTATTAAAGAAATCCCAGACTCAAACCCCATTTTTGAAATAAGATTTTTGGGTTGTTTTGCCTTTTTTTTTCAAATTTCGTGTTCTTGGCATTGATAGACTCGAATTGTGATTTGGTTTCTATATTTGAATAGATTGTGTTGCTTTGGATTGCTTACGGAAGGAAAAAGCTCAGATTGTTGATTGATTTCGATTGGATTAAGGCAAGTGAACTCTTAAAACCTTGTAAATATTTTAGAATTTTGACTTCCTTTCTTGATTGCGTTGGGGAGTAATGAGATTGAGGTATTGGGTAAGTTCTTGCATGAATCAATCTAATAATGACCGGCGGGGTTAATACAATGGCTTGTATGCTAATGTGATAGGCCAACATGTGATTGGGCCATGGACTTGATATCATTGTAAGTTTGATGTATTGCTATGTTAGTCTCGATGTGATTATGAACGTGTTGAATATGTTTTTTGCTCATTATTGATTATGGGACTAGACTTGTGAACTCTTCTTAACGATTGACCCTACTTGCGATGAAATGAGTAGAGAAATGGAGACTAGGCAATTGACATCATTGATATGTTGTGGTTATTGATATTTTGACTGTTCTTGTTGATGTACTGTTGATAGTGTGACGTGATTTGCATTGACATGAGTTGCTTTTGTGATTGTGAACACTATCATCCTTCTTATTATTTGTGTGAACATGCTTGTGTGCATTGGTTCTGGAAACACTATTATGTGACATTTGATGATATATGCCGATGTGAAATGGTTCCAGCGGATATGTGGTCCATGTGTGGCCAGTGAGGATTTATGCCAATGGGAAATGGTTCCGGCGGATATGTGGTCCATGTGTGGCCAGTGATGACTTATGCCGATGGAAATGGTTTTGGCAAGAGATGATTTATGCCGATGGGAAATGGTTCCGACGGATACATGGTCCATGTGTGGCCCCCATGGGTACTGGTCTGAGATTGAGCGGTTGTGTATCGTAGGACAGACATGCATTCTATTCTTGTCATTGCATCACATTGTATTGCCTAGTCCTTGCTTCTGTGATACTTTGTTGTGCCTTATGATTTTGAGACTTACGTGTTGATACTGAGTTGAACCTTTTTTTTGAACTGTTGTTGATCTGTTGCTGACTTGTATCCTTTGAATTGTGGATTAGAAATCTGTTAGGTTGGGCTGAGTTTCTGTGCAGGTTTTAGTTATTTGAGGTTCGGTTGGAAATCAGGGTTTCATGATTCTTTTAGATTTGCTTCGTTTGATTAGTTGATTTGCTGGGTACCGTGTTGTTTGGTACTCACCCTTGCTTCTACACTTGTGTAGGTTCCGAGTGCAGACCGTGAGCTAGTTCTTCCTTCTTCCTTCTCTGAGACTTTGAAGGATACTTGAGAGGTAGCTGTTCGATGTTGGCGAACTCTCTTGACCCTTTTACTTATGCTTGTTCTATTTGAGATACAGGCATCGAGACATGAAGTTTTTCGTTTCAAATTCTGTAATAGAGGCTTGTACATGTGACAACCAGTCTTGGGTTGGGTTTATAGATGAAGTTTTCCTCTTTTAGCTATTTCTTTCGTTATTTCTGTTGCTTTCTTCCGCTTGTTGGGTTTTTAGGCTGACTTGTCCTGGTGGGATAGGACAAGTGCCATCACACTCGGTTTTGGGTCGTGACATATACTTTCTATCAGTAATGAATAATCTTGGGTTACATCCTTAGTTTTTATAATTCTTAAGGTGAGTTTCGTTGTTGAGTTCTGAATTCTATTTTTTGATTATTGAGTTTCAATATCTTGCATTGAGATTCTTGAGTTGATTGTTCATGTCTATTTTTTAGCATGAACCTTACCGTTGAGTTATTATTGAGTTATTACTGAGTTAGTATTGAAAATCCTCTTAAGTAAACATTTTTTTCTTTAACTGTTTTTCTAAGAAAACAAGAAGAGAAAGAGTCTTAAACATGATTTGAGTAAAAGTATAAGGGAACCAAGTATTCCCAAAGGTATCACTATTTACATTGAGAAAAGAGAAATTTTGTTTTCTAAGTGAATTAATGAGTTCAGAGATATTTCAGAGCAGTTACCTCTTTAATGAGGATATATTGAGCAATTACCTCCAATTGAGAAAGAGTATGTTTTATACGTTTGAGCATGAGTATATATTTATTGGGAGTAGTATTGAGCATGATATAGGGATGAGTTCAGACAACTCACATTCCTCATAAATCATGTAGCCAACATGAGTAAATGATCATACTTTTTAGACGACTCCTTATTGCTTTTAAGCTGAGGTTTAGTGGATCCACTTAGTTGAGATGTTCTACATCCCGGCAAGGTATATGACAGTTCTGACAGTGTGGGAGAGACATTGTATCATCATGTTGCCCATAGTGATGGTGTCGGTTAAAGAATCTCCCAAATAGAGTAAAAAGTGTATTTTCATCATATCACTTAATATGTTGAGTTCAGAGATGAGTAAGTATTTTGTAAAGTTTAAATGATTTCACTCCTTTATTTGTTTACATTCAGTTGAGTATATATTTATATCTATTGCAGTCCTTTCATTCAGCCACTTCACTTCGGCTATATTTCATACTCGTACATTCAATGTATTTATGTCATTCGACCTGCATCTTTTTATGATGCAGATACAGGTGTTCATGATCATCAACAGGCGCTTCATTAAGATTACTTTGCACTTTCCATTTGAGAGTTTTGGTGAGTCCTCCTTGTATTCTCGAGGGCCCCATTTTTCATTTCAGTATTTACTTTGGGGCGTCAAGGGTCTTGTCCCGACTTCAATATTGAACTTAGAGGCTTCATAGATTGCTAGAGTTAAGTTGTTTTCAAGAAATGTTTTCTTTAAGGGGCTGTTTGGTTACCGTATAAAATGCATCTTATTCATGTATAAAGAGTTGTATTAGTTTTTACTATGTTTGGTAAAAGTTTTGTATTTGGTAGAAAAGTCAACATGACTTGTACCATGTTTGGTTGATAGGTTTTAAAATATTGTATAAAAGTTATTTATGTATTAATTTTATACGGTGTTTGGTTGCTTTTTTTTTTGTAATCCTACATAATTAATACCTACATAACTTATGAAAGAATCTATTTATAAGTTATGCAGGATAGAAGGTGGAATAAGTTATGTGGTATTAGTTATACATGTATTAAAATGTTAAATTACACATTTATCCCTATTAATTTATTTTAAATATTTTTTTATTGAAAACGTTACATAACTATTCTATTTTCCTAACTATATTTGTTTCTTATTTCTTTTTGTATACAAACAACTTTTTATTTGTTTTCATTTTGAAATTAAAATATAAATATTTTATTAATATTATGAATTGGAAAGTATAATTTTGACAACGCATATACTAATTATATATTAGCACTATATATTACTAAATATATTCCACATATTTAATTATCATGTATTTTTTTAATTTAGAATGTGAATTTATATATAAGTCATATAGTTGGTATACTAAAAATGTACAAACAATACATGCAGCATATTGATAGAAATTTACATTATATAAAATAGGATAGTATAATGTACTTAATATTAATAATATTTTATTTTTAAAAGCTTGAAACATTAAAAAATAGAGAGAGAGAAAAACAAACAGAATTCCTACTTAAGTATAGAGAAAATTCCTTTCTTTATTTTTTTAGAGAGAATTTAAACTATTTGCTTGCTTATTTATTTGTAAATAATATATATTAATTTATATTAAATTCAATATTCAATAGTTAATAATTCATGTAATGTAATCTCTACATAACAAAATAATACCTACATAACTAATACATGCATAACTAATACTTGCATAACTAACACTCACATAACTAAACCCTGCATAACTAATACCTGCATAACTAAATCCCGCATAATTAATATCTGCATAACTAAACCTCGGATAACTAATACCTGCATAACTAAACCCTGCATAACTAAAATCTACATAACTCTAACCAGTAACCAAACGGCCCTTAAGTTTTTTGCGAATATTATATTTTACTTAAATGAGTATTTGAGACAGTTGAGTTATATTTTTCTCTTTAAAGAATTTAATTTGCTTGAGTCAAATCTTCTGCTAAGTATTCAGTCAGACTGAGGTTCACTTGGGAGCCAGCAATGGTTCTCGAATGCCGGTCACGTCCATGGTGTAGGCTTGGAGCTTGAAAAACTTAGTATAAGAGTATAGAGTTCAAATGTCCTGGTGTGTCTATGAAGCTGTGTCAGTAGGATCTTATTTATGGTTGTGAGGGCCCCATTTCTTTAAATGAGGGATCACAAACATTTAAGAAAAGTTTTCCTCTCTTTCATGCTCTAAATCGTACAATAGATGTCACGACCCAAAATCGGGTGTGATGGCACTTGTCCTATTCCACCAGGACAAGTCAGCCTAAGACCTAACAAGAGGAAGAAATAACACAAACAACGAAGAATAACAACAGCGGAATACTTCATCTATAAAACCAACCTAAGACTGGTTGTCACATGTACAAGCCTCTATTACAGAATTTGAAACAAAAAACTTCAAGTCTCGATGTCTGTATCTCAAATAGAACAAACAGAAGTAAAAGGATCAAGGGAGTTCGCCAACATCAACAGCTACCTCTCAAGTATCCTTAAAAGTCTCGGAGAAGGAAGAAGAAGAACTAGCTCACAGTCCGGGCTCGGAACCTACACAAGTGTAAAAGCAAGAGTGAGTACCAAACAAAACGGTACCCAGCAAATCAACTAATAAAACGAAACAAATCTAAAAGAATCACGAAACCCTGACATCCAACCGAACCTCCAATAACTACAACCTGCACAGAAAATCAGCCCAACCTAATAGATTCCAATTCACAACTCAAATAACACATAGGTCAACAACATTTCAACAACATCACCGAATTAACTCACATCAGTATCAAGTATATCAAGCCCAAAGTCACAAGATATAAACACAACTCCACAGTCACAGTTCAGAAGCATAAGTCATATCTCACAAGTTATCACAAGTCAATCACAAGAATCAAGTTCAACACTCAATAATATGCATGAATGTTGATGCGCATGATGCATCACAGTCGCCAGCAGAAACCTCGGCATCACAACAATGCCGGCAGAAACCTCGACATCACAACATCGCTGTCATAAACCTCGACATCACAACATCGCTGTCATAAACCTCGGCATCACAATATCACCGGCATAAACCTCGGCATCACAATATCGCCGGTAGAAACCTCGGCATCACAGTATCAAGAGTAGGACTATGCAATGCAATGAAATGACAAGTAGAATGATGCATGTCTGTCCTACGATACACATCCGCTGAATTTCAGACCGGAATCCTAGGGGGCCACACATGGACCATGTATCCGTCGGAACCATTTTCCATCGGCATAAATCATCTCTCGCCGGAACCATTTCCTATCGGCATAAGTCATCACTGGCCACACATGGACCACATATCCACCGGAACCATTTCCTATCGGCATAAATCATCACTGGCCACACATGAACCACGTATCCGCCGAAACCATTTCTCATTGGCATAAATCATCACTGGCCACACATGGACCACATATCCGCCGGAACCATTTCCCATCGGCATAATCATCAGAGTGTCTCATCATAGTATTTCCAGAACCAATACACACAAGCATGTTCACACAAATAATGAGAATAATGATAGTGTTCACAATCGCAACGCAAATTCATATTAATGCAAATCACGTCACACTATCATCAATATATCAACAACAACAGTCAAAATTCAATATCCACAACATGTCAATGATGTCAATTGCTTAGTTACCATTTCTCTACTCTTTTCGTCACAAGTAGGATCAATCGCTAACAACAGTTCTCTAGTCTAGTCCCATAATCAACAATGAGCAAAAGACATATTCAACACGTTCATAATCACAACGAGACTTTCATAGCAATACATCAAACTTACAACAATATCAAGTCCATGGCTCAATCACACGTTGGCCTATTACTTTAGCACACAAGTCATTTTGTTAACCCCGCCGGTCATTATTAGATTGACTCATGCAAGAACTCACCCAACACCTCAATCCCATTACTCCCTAACGCAATCAAGTAAGGAAGTCGAAATTCTAAAAGATTCACAAGGTTTTAAGAGTTCACTTGACTTAATCGAATCGAAATCAATCAACAATCAGAGCTTTCCCCTTCCATAAGCAATTCAAAGCAACACAATCTATTCAAATAATGAAATCCAATCACAATCCGGGCCTAACAATGCCAGGAACGTGAAATTTGAAAAGAAAAGGTAAAATAACCCAAAAATCCGATTTCGAAAATGGGGTTTAAATCTGGGATTTCTTTTAGGAAAATGGTCCCCAATGAAATAGAAGCTCAATGGTGAAAACCATTTGGAAAACGGAGCTCAAATCTGCTTACAATCATAAATTTTATCTCAAAATCAGAGTTCAACCAAAACCCCTAAAATCTCACTTTAAAAACCCAATTTCCAAGTTAAAATCATGCTATGATCAATGGGTAATGAAGATTGAGGGTCAAAATTACTTACCCAAACAATTCCCACGAAAGATCTCTTTTTCAAATTGCCTTCCCGAGCTCCAAAATGTCAAAAATGGTGAAAATGGGACATTTCCCTACATTTCATTGTTTAGGTCCAAAAATGCTCTCCGCGAATGTGGAGGCCAAACTCATCAAGGCTCCGTGAACACGCCATCACTCCGTGAACGCGGAGGCCAGCTCACCAAGAGCTCCGCGAACGCGCCACTTGTCACGACCTAAGGTACCCCCTAGATGTGTCATGGCGTACAAGACCTCGAGAGGCCTCATACAAGCCCTTAGCATACATTACATACAAGATAATAGAGAATAAAAGTTTGAAAGAAAATTTCATATCAAAGCTTTTAAAAGAAACAACGGAAGTCTACATCTCATGTCTCAAAGCCAATCTAATATAAAGAACAAGGTTTGGGACGTAACCCAATACAATTCAAAAACTGAAAGGAAATACATGAGAAAGAAATAAGAGCTAGGCTATGTCCTCGGATGGATGAGGACTCACCAAGTCTTCTATCAACTCTCTAATCAAACTCTAGCCATGAGTGGAAGGTGAATCGCCACGTCCTACACCAAAGAAGTTAATGTAGGCAAAAGTATGCGTTAGCACAATTAAGTACTAAGTATGATAGCAATGCACATAAACACATAAAGCATGCTCGAGAGAGAGACATAATCATGACATGCAATGGACAAGCTAAAAACATGATAAACATGAGAAACATGAAGCATAAAGCATATATCAAGGTCAAAGCAAGCTAAATCATATTTCCTTCTTTTCTTTACTTCATCATGAGAACACTTGTTCATTAACTTGTGGGGAAAAGCCTTAACTGACATGTAAGACCATGTGAGCTATCAACATGGAATCCGGTGTCTACCCTACACCGAAAAGGGGTTTCCTACTTACCAAGGTAAGACCATGAACTTCTTAGCTTATGTGGATCCACTGGCTAATGTCTACCTAAAGACAACATCCTATGGTGGCAACATAGTTTATGGGATAGAGATTACTTTAGGAGACTCGGCCTCAACTAACGGGAGAGCTCCATCTAGAAAACCCGACCTCTACTAATGGGAGAGCTTTCACTAGAAGACCCGGCCTCTACTAACGGGAGGGCTTCTATCTTAATATCCACTCGGTGCTAAGCATAATTCCCACGAATTAGTCATTAACATATTTATATCATTAAACATGAAAAGGTACAACTAGGGTTACCAATTCAAGCTAAAATCATGCTTATAGACGTTTCATCTTCCATGGACTTTGTCCAAGCTTACGTCATTAGAATAGCTCCTTAAGAACATAGGTAATCACCTCTTTGTTCTTCTTTTATCATAGTGAGAGAATTACGTGAGAAAACCTTTCACTACTCAACCATAGCATCATCATATCATAACTTTGGTACTTTACTCTCAAAGCACCCTTAATTCATCATGCTCATATTTCATAGTTCATAGAGTTCATAATGGTTCGAGCAAGTTCAACTCATATCATGCAATTCAATGCAAGCTCATGCTTAGAAAGTCATAATTAAGACAATTTACCCATACTTGGAGGAACTCACATAATATAGGAACATCATGCTTTTGACTTGATCATGTTACATTCATAAGATTATCCTCAATTCATTCATAATTAATGCTTGATTTCATAGAGAATTCATAAACTTCATCAAATCATAGCTCAACCCAACAATCAAAGCATAGATTATCAAATTGGGGAGAATTAGCTTGGGATCATGGGGGTTCATGCAATCTTTACATCAAATCATGTAATTCACGTTAATTCGTGCACTAAGTTACTTTATCATGCTAGATCGTGCACTAGGAATCATAAAATCAACAATTGAAATTATAATTGAAGAACCCACAATGATTGATCAAAACCCTAATTCAATTGGGTTAGAGTAAACCTTTGAAAATCATGAAGAAGAGGAAGGGCCCATTGGAGGAAAGGACTCCTAATGGTGAACACTATCATACCTCAAAGCAATCCACAAGAAATTGGAGAAGATTGAGGTCTTCAATGGAGGATTCAAGCTTTCTTCTTCTTCCTTGAGAGTTGAGAGAGTTTCTTTTAGAGAGAGAAATATTTGAGAGAGAAAAGTTTAGGAATGAATTAGAATGAAATGAATTAGGCTTAGAAAGTATTTATAGGTCTTAGATGAAGGGTATAACCGACTTAGTTTAATAGGTAAACAATTAGGGAAAAGACCAAAAAGCCCTTAATTAAAAACTGTCGGGGCCAATCGACGGACCGGATCTACGGTCTGTACATCAATTGAAGGACCGTCCTGCTCATCCGTCAATTGATTCAGAAAGTTTATTTTGGGATGAAAATTTTGCTAAGTCTGGAAGGCATCTACGGAAGCCGTCTACGGCCCGTCAACTGAACTACGAACCGTCCTACTATTCCGTAGGTCAAGGTTAAGAAACTTGGAAATCCTGAAAGTTCACACTGCCATTGACGGTCCCTACCTACAGCCCGTCAATCCATCTAAGGCCCGTAGGTCACTGTCTTCAGGTAAGTTCTGCATTTTAAGTTCTTTGGAAGCTTGGGGTATTACACCACTATCCTCCGTGAACACGGAGGCCAAAATCAGGCACTAGACATCAGTAAAAATCAGCAATGCACTAAGTCTTCGGATGGACCCTCGGGATTCGTTCGGAACCCTGTGAACACAAACCATATAAGCAACCATACTAATTTCGACCTTCCAGACTCAATGGAACCGTCAGAATTCCGATTCGAGGTCTCCTTGAATCGAAACCCGATACAGCACAATAACACTAACTTGAGCCACAACAACTAAAAACAACCTCGGGACCTCTAAAATTTCAACCACGGCCACCCCTAGGCCTAAAATCATCCCCCGAATCTAACGGAGTTGTCAGAATCAACATCCGAGCATCAGATTTCCGAATGTTGACCAAAGTCAACCCTATGATAAAATTTCACAATTTTCCAACTTAGGACCTCAAATCCATGAAACATCCCCAAAACTGATCCCGTCAACTCTCTTAGGCCTAAATCCACATTTTGAAACTGAAGGAATCGACAGAATTCTCATCCGAGTCCCGAAACTCCGAATGACCTCAAAAACCACAAATTGGCAAATTAGGCCTTTACAATTCAAAACTTTACAAAATCTTCCTTTTTAACTCAACTTTCACAAAACCAAACTCGGAAATATTTCAAATGTGACTCGGGACAACTCTCGGGATGGGAAAAATGGTCATTTTGCAAAATTACCAAAAATGATGTTCAGGGTCATTACATTATCTACCACTAAAACCCATGTTTGTCCTCGAACATAAAGTAAAAGGAAGTACCTGAAGCCTTAAAAAGCTGAGGGTATCTGGCACGCATGTCAGACTCGGACTCCCAGGTAGCCTCTCCAGCTGAACGGTAACCCCACTGCACGTTCACTGAAGCAATCTCCTTGGTCCTAAGCTTACATACATGTCTATCAAAAATGGCTGTAGACTCTTTCTCAAAAGTCAAATCAGGACCCAACTCCACATAATCGAGTGTAATCACATGCGACTCATCCGGGATGAACTTTCGTAGCATATAGACATAAAACACCGAATGCACAGCTGACAAACTAGGTGGCAAGGCCAACTAATAGGACACCTCTCCCACATGGCTCAAAATCTCAAAAGGACCAACAAACCTAGGGCTAAGCTTTCCCTTCTTTTCGAACCGCATAACACCCTTCATGGGTGACACTCGGAGCCAAACATGATCTCCCTCCATGAACACTAGGTCTCGAACTCTCCAATCGGCATAACTCTTCTGCCGACTCTGAGCAGTCAACAGCCTACTCTGAATCACATGAACCTGATCCATAGCATTCTTAAGCAAGTTAGTGTCTAAGGAATCCATCTCCGCCGAATCAAACCAACCGATCGGTGACCTACACCGTCTGCCATACAAGGCCTCAAATGGAGCCATATGAATGCTGGAATGATAATTGTTGTTATAGGCAAACTCCGCTAGGGGAACAAATGCTGATCCTACCTAGCACCAAAGTCAATCACACAAGCACAGAGCATATTCTCAAGCTCTTGAATAGTCCGCTAGGACTGACCATCAGTTTGAGGGTGAAAGGTTGTGCTCATATCTAGCTGAGTACCCAAACCATGCTGTAAAGCTCTCCCGAAATGCAAGGTGAACAAGGAACCCCGATCAGAGACTATAGATACCGGCACCCCATGAAGTCTAACAATTTGACTGATATAGAGCTGGGCTAACTTCTCCATCGTGTACTTCACTCGAACTGGGATGAAATGAGTGAACTTATTCAGCCTATCAACGACCACCCAAATAGAATCATAACCACCCACGGTGGTAGGCAACCCACAACAAAGTCCATAGTGATCTGCTCCCACTTCCAAGTAGGAATGGGCATCCTCAGAGACACACCTACAGGCCGCTGGTGCTCACACTTGACCTGTTGACAGGTTAAACATCTAGACACAAAGTCCGCAATATCTCTCTTCATACCACACCACCACTAGTGCTGGCTCAGATCATGATACATCTTCGCTGTCCCCGGATGGATATAATATCTAGAGCAATGGGCCTCCTCTAAAATCAGTCTAATGAACTCGCCCACCTTAGGCACACAAATTCGACCTCCAATCCTCAAAACTCCATCGGAGTCAAGTGTAGAGCTGTCAAAATAGGCTTGGCCCGTTAGGCCGGCCCAACCCAACCCAACCCTCGAATTAAGTAGGGTTGGGCTTAATTTTTTCGGCCCATTTAGGAATGAGGCTTTTTCGCCAAGCCTTATTTGGCCCGCTAGCCTCGTAGGCCCAACCCGTGAGCCTCAGAGGCTAGCCCGTGGGCTGTGATTCTTTAAAATGTTATATATATATATATATATATATATATATATATATATATATATATATATATATTATTGATGTTATTATAACAACAAATTTTTGACCTCTTATACTTTTGTTTTTATGTCTAATTTTTCATTTCTCCTTTGTTGTCTATTTTATGAAAAAAGTGATCATGTAGTGTTTTTTGCTCGGATAAATTTTATGAATGTTATATCTTGGCTATTATGTTGTTTTGTAAGTATTCACTGAAGTGTGTGTAATTCATGAATGAATTTTTGTATGTATTGACATCATGTTCATCAGACATCAACGTTCGATACTCTTTCTATGAGGTCAATGTTGTCTATTTTTTGTTGAACGGCCAACCCGTGGCCCGCTTAGGGCTAGGTTGGGCTGCTATTTTATAGGCCCTTTAATGAAAAGGCCCAGCCCGTCCTAACCCATTTAACTCTCTAACCCGTTAGGGTTAGGTTGGGTTGGGTTGGGCCAGCCCATTTTGACAGCTCTAGTCAAGTGCAACCGCCTTGGCTTCATCTCTCATCATCTTGTGTCGAATAAGGCACAACTTCTCATCCTCAAACTAGCACTCACGAATCTGCTCAGCTAAGAAAGAACGGACCTCAATGAACGCAATCAAACCACCGCTCTCCTCAGAGACCCGCAACCTGACAAAGTTGTTGGCTAGCCTCTGAACATCCCTAGCCAAGGGTCTCATATCAACACTAATTACGGCGAGACTCCACATACTAGGAGCCTTCCTACTCAAAGCATTGGCCACCACATTGGCCTTCCCAGGATGGTACAGAATGGTCATATAATAGTCCTTCAGTAACTTAAGCCATCTGCGCTGTCTCAAGTTCAGATCCCTCTAACTGAAAATGTACTGAAGACTCTGATGACTGGTGAAGACCTCACAATGAACCCCCTACAAGTAATGCCGCCACAACTTAAGCACAAACACCATCGCGGCAAGCTTTAGATCGTGAGTAGGGCAGTTCTTCTCATGAGCCTTCAACTGTCTAGAAGCATAGGCAATAACTTTCCCTTTTTGCATCAGCACACCGCCCAAATCAACTCTGGAGGCATCACAATATACGGTGAAACCCACACCCTCCTTGGGCAAGGTCAACACATGAGCAGAAGTCAACAAGGCCTTGAGCTTTTGAAAACCCGCCTCACACTCATCGAACCAATGAAAATCTACAGTCTTCTGAGTCACTTTAGTCAATGGCGTTCTAAAAGTAGAGAAACCCTGCACAAACCGTCTGTAGTAGTCTGCCAACCCTACAAAACTCCGAATCTCGGTAGGAGATGTAAGTCGGGTCCAGCCCTTAACCACCTCAATCTCGGCCGAATCAACTCTAATCCCCTCTTTGGACACCACGTGTCCCAAAAAAATGCTATAGAATCCAGCCAGAACTCACACTTGGAGATCTTGGCGTACAAATTTTGCTCCATCAAGGTCTGAAGTACCAATTTCAGGTGACAGACGTAATCCTCCTTGGTCTGGGAATATGTCAGAATGTCATCAATGAATACGATCATGAAGGAATCCAAGTACGGACAGAATACTACGTTCATCAATTCCATAAACGCCGCAGGGGCGTTAGTCAACCCGAACAACATCATCAAGAACTCATAGTGGCCATAACGAGTCCGAAAAGTTTTCTTAGGAATATCAGATGGCCTAATATTCAACTGGTGATAGCTGAACCTCAAATCAATCTTAGAAAACAACGCCACGCCCTGAAGCTGATCAAATAAATCATCAATGCGAGGAAGATGATACTCGTTCTTAATAGTTACCTTGTTCAACTGTCTATAGTCAATGCACATTCTCATAGAGCCATCTTTCTTCTTAACAAGGAGAACCGGTGCTTCCCAAGGTGACACACTAGGGCGAATAAACTCCTTGCTCAACAAATCCTGTAACTGATCCTTCAACTCTTTCAACTCAATCGAAGCCATACGATATGACAATAGAGATGGGCTTGGTGCTCGGCTCCAAGTCAATAGCAAAATCAATGTCCCTATCTAGAGGAACACCAAGAAGATCCGTAGGGAACACATCCGCAAACTCCTGAACCATAGGAATGGACTCCATGGAAGGCGGCTCAACACTGGCATCCCGAATAAAAACCAAATAAGACAAACACTCTCTATCAATCAACCTCTGGGCTCGGATGTAGGAGATACCTTTACTAGGGTAAGAACCACTAGTACTCTTCCACTCTACTTTCAGAATACTAGACATCGCTAAGGTGACATTCTTAGCAAAACAACCAAGGATCGCATGATGGGGAGGAAACCAATCCATACCCAATATCACATCAATTACTACTATCATCCAGAATAATCAAGTCTACCCAAGTGTCGTACCCAGCCAAAGAAACAAGAAAGGATTGATACACTCTATCCACCACTAAGGGCTAACCCACGGGTAAAGAAACATGCACATGCACAGGCATACGATTAGATACCAAATCAAACTCAGATGCAAAGTAGGTAAACCCATAGGAGGAAGTCAACCCTCTCAGAAATCTGCGGACCCTCTCCGCCTCATCTGGAACCAAAGACGTGGCATGAAAAGACAACTGACTAAAGCGTGCCTCGTACACCAAAACAGAGATGCCACCCTGAGTCAAACCCTCAAACCTCAACTTGTCCTCCTCACGTACACTCCAAGGAATGAAGCGGTCCTGAAAAGCACTGGAAGAAACATCCCACTCAACTGGAAGAGATCCAACTGGCCTAGAACTCACATAAGTCCTCCACCACTCCCTGGCTGGCCCATGGAGCAGAGAGCAACAAAACAGACACCCCTCGCCCCCATCATCCTCACCACCTCAAGTATCTCACAACACAAAATCAGAAACTCATGAGCAT
Organism: Solanum appendiculatum; assembly: GCA_018342035.1. Taxonomy (NCBI): domain Eukaryota; kingdom Viridiplantae; phylum Streptophyta; class Magnoliopsida; order Solanales; family Solanaceae; genus Solanum; species Solanum appendiculatum. The sequence goes on along the minus strand of JAGDQO010000879.1, from coordinate 103,025 downwards.
CCTTACTCTTACCACCCTGAAACATGGATGGTCTCATCTTCTGAAATCTCTCATAACACTTATGATCCTCCACCGTCAGAACTACATCCTGATCATCCTGTGCACCTACAGCTGGAGCGGGAACCAACGGTGGCTGACCCACCCGATCTTGAACAACCGGACCTTGATGCTTCTTTTGGGTTTGTGCTCCTGCTCTGGTCTGCGAACCCTGTGGCGTGTCTGCTGCACTCTGAGTAAAGCTCTCCATAACTCCCAGCATCCTCAATAAGGTCTCTTGAAAGAACGGTGTCGAGAACCCTGGAGGAAACCTCTCTACCCCGACCTATGACTGGGCCTTAACCACTGTCTCGGGGACTGCATCCCCTCCATCGCTCGAAATAGAAACTCTGGTCCTCGGCATCCGCCAAAACAACACGTGACACCAAGCACAAGAGATAAGAACCACACACGATAAGAGAGAATGAAATGAAGGAAGTTTCCTAACAGTCCTCATAGCCTCTTGAAGATAAGTACCTACGTCGCCTTATCGATCCCCGAGACTCTAATTAGACTTGGTTTGTACACGTAAGACCTATGAAAACCTAGGCTCTGATAGCATTTGTCACGACAGAAAACTGGGTGTGATGGCACTTGTCCTATCCCACCAGGACAAGTCAGTCTAAGACCCAACAAGCTGAAGAAATAACACAAACAACGAAGAATAACAAAAGCAGAAGACTTCATCTATAAAACCAACCCAAGACTGGTTGCCACCTGTACAAGCCTCTATTACAGAATTTGAAACGAAAAACTTCAAGTCTCGATGTCTGTATCTCAAATAGAACAAACATACGTAAAAGGGTCAAAAGAGTTCGCCAACATCGAACAACTACCTCTCAAGTATCCTTAAAAGTCTCGGAGAAGGAAGAAGAAAAACTAGCTCACGATCCGGGCTCGGAACCTACACATGTGTAGAAGCAAGGGTGAATACCAAACAACACGGTACCCAACAAATCAACTAATAAAACGAAACAAATCTAAAAGAATCACGAAATCCTGACTTCCAACCGAACCTCCAAAAACTACAACCTACACAGAAAATCAGCCCAACCTAATAGATTCCAATTCACAACTCAAATCTCACATAGGTCAACAACAGTTCAACAACATCACCAAATCAACTCACATCAGTATCAAGTATATCAATCCCAGAGTCACAAGACATAAACACAACTCCACAGTCACAGTTCAGAATCATAAGCCATATCTCACAAGTAATCACAAGAATCATGTTCAACACTCAATAATATGCATGAATGTTGATGCGCATGCAATGTTCATGTATGCATCACAGTCGCTGGCAGAAACCTCGGCATCACAACATCGCTGACAAAAACCTCGGCATCACAATATCGCCGACATAAACCTCGACATCACAATATCGCCGGCATAAACCTCGACATCACAATATCACCGGCAGAAACCTCGGCATCACAGTATCAAGAGTAGGACTATGCAATGTAATGAAAAGACAAGTAGAATGATGCATGTCTGTCCTACGATACACATCCGCTGAATTTCAGATCAGAACCCATGGGGGCCACACATGGAACATGTATGCGCCGAAACCATTTTCCATCGGCATAAATCATCTTTCGCCAGAATCATTTCCCATCGGCATAAGTCATCACTGGCCACACATGGACCACATATCCGCCGAAACTATTTCCCATCAGCATAAATCATCATTGGCCACACATAGACCATATATTCGCCGGAACCATTTCCCTTCGACATAAATCATCACTGGCCACACATAGACCACATATCCGCCAGAACCATTTCCCATCGGCATAATCATCAGAGTGTCTCATCATAGTGTTTCCAGAACCAATGCACACAAGCATGTTCACACAAATATCAATGCAAATCACGTCACACTATCATTAATATATCAACAACAACAGTCAAAATTCAATATCCACAACATGTCAATGATGTCAATTGCTTAGTCTCCATTTCTCTACTCTTTTCATCACAAGTAGGATCAATCGCTAACAAGAGTTCTTAAGTCTAGTCCCATAATCAACAATGAGCAAAAGACATATTCAACACGTTCATAATCACAACGAGACTTTCATAGCAATACATCAAACTTACAACAATATCAAGTCCATGGCCCAATCACACGTTGGCCTATCACATTAGCACACAAGCCATTTTATTAACCTTACCGATCATTATTATATTGATTCATGCAATAACTCACCCAACACCTCAATCCCATTACTCCCCAAAGCAATCAAGTAAGGAAGTCGAAATTCTAAAAGATTCATAAGATTTTAAGAATTCACTTGCATTAATCAAATCGAAACCAATCAACAATCGGAGCTTTTCCCTTCCGTAAAAAATCCAAAGAAACACAATCTATTCAAATAATGAAATCCAATCACAATTTGGGCCTAACAATGCCAAGAACACGAAATTTGAAAAGAAAAGGTAAAATAACCCAAAAATCCAATTTCAAAAATGGGGTTTGAATCCGGGTTTTATTTCTTGAAAATGGTCCCCAATGAAATAGAAGCTCAATGGTGAAAACCATTTGAAAAACGGAGCTCAAATCTGCTCACAATCATAAATTTTATGTCAAAATCGGAGTTCAACCAAAACCCCCAAAATCTCACTTTAAAAACCCAATTTCCAAGTTAAAATCATGCTATGATCAATGGGTAATGAAGATTGAGGGTCAAAATTACTTACCCAAACAATTCCCACGTAAAATCTCTTTTCAAATCGCCTTCCCGAGCTCCAAAATGTCAAAAATGGTGAAAATGGGACATTTCCCGACATTTCACTGTTCAGGTCCAAAATGATCTCCGCGAACGCGGAGGCCAAACTCATCAAGGCTCTGCGAATGCGGAGGCCAGCTTACCAAAAGCTCCGTGAACGCGCCATTACCCTCCGCGAACGCGGAGGCCAAAATCAGGCACCAGACATCAGCAAAAATCAGCAATGCACTAAGTCTCCGAATGGACCCTCGGGATTTGTTCAGAACCCTGTGAACACAAACCATATATGCAACCATACTAATTTCGACGTTTCGGACTCAATTGAACCATCGGAATTTGGATTCGAGGTCTCCTTGACCCGGAACCTGATAAAGCACAACAACACTAACTTGAGCCTCAAAAACTCAAACAAGCTCGGGACATCTAAAAATTCAACCAAGGCCACCCCTAGGCCTAAAATCATCCCCTGAATCCAACAGAGTTGTCGAAATCGACATCCGAGCATCCGATCTCCAAATGTTGACCAAAGTCAACCCTATGATCAAAATTTCACAATTTTTCAACTTAGGACCTCAAATCCACGAAACATCCCCAAAACTGACCTCGTCAACTCTCCTAGGCCAAAATCCACATTCCGAAATTGATGAAATCGACGGAATTCTCATCCGAGTCCCGAAACTCTGAATGACCTCAAAAACCACAAATTGGCAACTTAGGCCTTTACAATTCAAAACTTTTCAAAAACTTCATTTTTAACTCAACTTTCACAAAACCAAACTCGAAAACATTTCAAATGTGACTCGGGGAAATTCTCGAGATGGGAAAAATGGTCATTTTGCAAAAATTACCAAAAATGACCTTCAGGGTCATTACAATAGAACTATCCCATAAAGAACCTATTCAGACTCATACATTTCTCAAATCCATTTGGCTACCTCTCATACTCAGGATGGCTGAAATAGCAAAGTCCAGATCCTTATCAATGAGTTACTCTTAGGTAAAGTCTTCAAAAAGTCAAGAGACTACTGAGGGGCTTGAGAGAAGCCCATTAGTATGCGTAAGTGTATTGATCCAAAAGAATGTATCCTTATTCATATGAATCGTGTGTTCGAGCTAAAAGCAAGATGTTCTCTCAAATTCTCCTCTCTAAACCTTGTTTCAGGTGAGATCCTTAAGAGGGAAGTTTGTTTTAGAATTCTTGGATAGTATTTTCACCAAAAATGTAGTGTAATTTGTGATATTATGAGCCAGTAGTAGTAGAAGTGCCCAAAGTTAGAAGTATGCATTTATAAGTGTAGTGATCTAAGAAATGGGCATAATTATTGAGTAAAGTATGTAGTTGAAGCCATGTACCTAGCAAGTTATTAATGATGAGTTTTCTCTTATGTGTAGGTTAAGGAGCAGTAATATTTTGTGGATTTCATGATAGAAGATAGAGAAATAGTTATTGGTTAGGAAGATTTAGAGTATACTTTAATCAGAAAGGGGTTTATGTTGATGTGTCATTGTGTTAGTGAAGACCAAGTATATGTGTTGAATAGAAGAGAAAAGTATTCATGAGGTGATAGATCTAAGCTAGGCTTATGATTTCGAAGGGAGAACTCCCTGATATTTAGAGGGTTATTGAACTAATTAGGCAGTGATGTATAGTGAATGGTAAATAGTACTTAAGTTGTGAAAGGGAATGTGAAGGTAATCAGTAAATAGGTAGATTAGGAGATAAAGATTGACTACTTGTCATGAGATCTTAGTGAGTGAGTGTTTCTTAATTTTATCTGGTAGTCGTAAGTAGTATAAGATGTGAGAAATTATATTGATGTCCCTGCTTAGTACTATAGACACTAAGCTTTAATTTGAGATGAGTGTCATGATAAAAGGATGACAATACGAGGATAATGATGTTAGTTTTGAGATTTGATCTGGTAGATTTGACATAAAGTAGGTGAGGAATTAAGGCGTTAGTTGCAATGAGTATGAGTGGTACAAGTGTGGTATTATGACCTTTAGGTGAGAGAAATGAAGTATGGATAAGCCATTAGATTAGCAAGACCATTAAGGGGTGTACCTGAGATCGTATGTAGTCAGACGAGGCTCCAATTTAGTTGTGATTTTCTATGTGTGCCTAGATAGTATATTAGAGTTATCAATGTGGAGTAGGTTGATGTAAGCATTATTTATTACCCTTAAGAGTTTGGTCGGAGAGATCATAAATAGTCAATGATGAGCCTCTTAAATATAGTTCAAGTTTTCTCCAATTAGGTAGATATGAACTTGGAAGGATGGTATTAGTGGGCTAAGAAGGAGAAGTCAGACTATTAGGTGTTAGATTAAGCGGCTTTATAATCCAATGCGAGTAACGATTATAGAAAGACTTCTATAGAAGCAGGGATACGTTAAAAGAAGCAGCTTAGAAAGAAGTCCTAGAAGGAATCTTAGTATTTGCACATGGAGAGTTCTGTAGACATGAAGATTAGAATTTTCTCGAGTATTAGAGTAAATCGAATATAGACTAGTTTAGAAAAGATGGAATAGATCCATAGCTTTAAAGTATCAGCTTCAGACCTAAGAGGGAGATAACAAGATGAGAAACCAAGTCAAGTGTTAAGAACCAGATAGTGATGTATTTAGAAAGAGTTATAGTGTTTTATCAATCCATTCATACTCTAGCGTATTCCTCAAAGCTCAGTCGTTACATCCGGTTGATGTTTCTAATATCAAAATTGTGCCCATGATATATGCTCATACGGTTCAGATAGATCCACATCTATGCTTAGTTCCCAGAATGAGGGTCAAAGACTTTAGCCCATTGATCTCAATCTTACTCCATCAAATTTATGGATATCAACCTCATGATATGAACCTATTCATATAAGCATTCGTGTCTCATAGTATGCTTAGTCTCGCGAATTCATGATTTACTCTCAATGGCTAACAACATAATATTCTGTCATACATATGCTTATATTAGATTTCTTGAACGAATCGTGCTTATGATCTTTCACTCTAAGCTCTCTGTGTGATTCTTTTTCACTTCTGATAGTGATGTTGATGATAGAAGTTGAGTAATGATAGATGGGAGAGAGTTGATGCTCGTATTGTGATTCTTAGAAAGTTCATGTCATGACTGATAATCTTAAAATCTTATTTGAGCATTCATGCCAAGCGTGCTCTAGTCCAGTTTCAAAACTCTTAGTATAAACCAGTTCCACCTATGTTAGTAGGCAAGCTCAAAAGTCACAAGAGGTAGGGATAGAAACTCCTTTCCCTTTCATTCTCAGTTTAACCGTCAATCGAGGACGAATGATCCCAAGAGGAAGATAATTTAACACACCAAAAATTCCAACTCAAATCAGACCTTGAAAAAAATATTACTTCAGACCGGTGGCACGAAAGGCTTCTACGACCCGTAGAAGTACCTACGGACCGTAGGTGGATTCATAGAACCATGCTCTGAAAAATTGTTCTCAGGTCCAAGTTTCACGGACCAGACTATGGTTCGTAGAAAGGCTTTGTGGAACCCAAGTCCTGAAACAACCCTAGTAAGCTTCCTACGTTTGAGAAGGATGGCCCGTCAAAGTTCCTACAGGCCGTAGAAAGGATCCGTAGACCCCAACTTCAGAGAGCTAGAACCCAACATGTTTTCTACGAGAGGGTCTACGGTCCGTAGACTTTTGTACGGACCGTAGATGGCCTTCCGTCGACGACTTCTGTCAGTTTTTAAGAGGGATTATTTTTAGTCTTTTACAACCCTTTCTAAACCTATACCCCGACATTTTTACATCAAATTAAGGTCACAAGAAACCCCTAGGACAAAGTTGAGTTGAACGCTTCCTTATCGATTAAGTTTTGAGATAAGATTATACTTAGGTCAACTTCAAACGATCCTATCTCTCAGCATATAATGAATTAGGTGGCCCGTGAACTATCAAATTAAATGTCTATGAGTTCTCTTTCCATATCCACCAAGTTAGCCTCATTTTGAATTTGAAGTAAAGTGTTATGCATGTTTTAGGGACGCCCTATCAGGCAATCGATGTTCTACGACTGGACCTACGGATGGTGAAAACTTCCATGAACCATAGGCCCTTCCATGAAGGCTTGCTGCAATTTGTTTTTAGCAACTTCTTGCACGTATTCCAGGGTTAAATTTGGTCCTTTCCCAAGCTTTTTAACCCTATTCTAAGTCATTTTTGAGTGTTTTAACTGAATATATCATTCAACTAACTAGTTTCCTCTCAAAATCATCAATCTAAACCTTCAAGTATCTAGAAATTCTCTTAAAACTCACATAGAGTTCCTATTCTCCATCAAGAATCCTAAAACCTTCAAGTCAAAAAATTAAGATACAAAGAGAAGCCTTCCACCCAAGGTTTTTCCTAAGTTCTTCCGCTCTAGAAACTCCATAAAAGAATTTATTTTATCAAGATCAAGCACCAAGATTCCAAGACCAAAGATATCATCCAAGAAAGGTAGTGTTCTTACTCGGGCTCAAGAAAAATCAAGTCTCCATCAAATTTTTCAGTCTAATAGCTTCATAATCAGGTATGTAAGACTACTCATAGTGATGGACTGAGTTCATCCTCACGCCCTACATCTAATTTCTATCAGTAAAGAATAATCTACGATTACCTCCTTAGTTTTGATAATTCTTGAGATGAGTTTTATTGTTGAGTTCTGATTTCTATTTCCTGACTATTGAGTTGCTATATCTTGCATTGAGATTCTTGAATTGATTGTTCATGTGTATTTTTTAGCGTGAACCCTATTGTTTAGTTATTATTGAGTTATTAATGAGATAGTATTGAGAATCCTCTTAAGTAAATATTTTTGTCTTAAACTCATTTTCTGAGAAAAAAAGATGAGTTTTGAGGAAGAGTCTTAAACATGATTTGACTAAAAGTATAAGGGAACTAAGTATTCCCAAATGTATCACTTTCCTCATAAATCATGTAGCCAACATGGGTAAAGGATCGTACTCTTTACACGAATCCTTATTGATTTCGAGCAGAGCTTTAGTGGATCAACTTAGTTGAGATGTTCTATATCCCGGCAAGGGACAATTCTTGCAGCGTGGGCAAGACACTGTATCATTATGTTGCTAATAGTGATGATTGTTGGTTAGAGAATCTCCCAAATAGAGTTAAAAGTGTATTTTTATCATATCATTTAATATGTTGAGTTTAAAGATGAGTAAGTATTTTGTAAAGTTCAAATGATTTAACTCCTTTATTTCTTTACATTAAGTTGAGTATATATTTATATCTATTGCAGTCCTTTCATTCAGTCACTTCACTTCGCCTATATTATATACTCGTACATTCAATGTATTGATGTCATTCGACCTGCATCTTTTTATGATGCAGATACAGCTATTTAAGATCATCAATAGGTGCTTCGTTGAGATCACTTTGCACTTCTCATTTGAGAGTTTTGGTGAGTCCTCCTTGTATTCCTGAGGGTCCTATTTTTTATTTCAGTATTTACTTTGGGGCATCGAGGGCCGTGTCCCGACGTCCATGTTGAACTTAGAGGCTTCATAGATAGCTAAAGTTGAGTTGTTTTTAGAAATTCTTTCTTTAAAGCATTTTGTGAATATTATACTTTGCTTAAATGAGTATTTGAGACAATTGAGTTATATTCTTCTCTTTAAAGTTTTTAATTTGCCCGCTTAGTAGTCAGCCAGACCGAGGATTCACTTGGGAGCCAGCAATGGTTCTCGAGTGCCGGTCACATCTAGAGTGTAGGCTCGGAGCGTGACACAACTTCTTCTGTCCAGTATTGGTTTGGAAACCCTTTGCCTTTCAACAAACTTTTTTCCATATCTACAACGGTACAATTCTTACATTCAGCTACACCATTTCTCTCCGATGTGTAGGGTGCATTAAGTTTCCTGTGAATTCCATATTCTTCACCAAAATGGAAAAATTTATTAGATAAGAACTCACCACCTTTGTCCGTTCAGAGAGTTTTTATGCACAATCCACTTTGATTCTCCACTAATGCATTGTATTTTTTTAAAATAATCAAAAGCTTTTGATTTGTATTTTAGGAACTACACTCAACTAATACGACTAAAATCATCTATGATGAGTAAACAATATCTACTTCCACCAAAAGATTTAGTATTCATTGGACCACACAAATCTGCATGAATTAGTTCTAGACAAGTAGATGCTCTCCAAGCCTTTCAAACAGGAAACAACTTTCTACTTTGCTTTCAATAAATGCAACCTTCATATAAATCAAAAGAATTAATTTCGAGTAATTCAAAGACCATACCTTCTTGGCCTAGCAACTTTAGCCCTTTGAAATTAAGATGCCCATACCTCAAATGCCACAATTCAGAGTCATTTTTGCACAAGTTACCAAAGCAAAATTTTCCACTTTTGAAACTTCAAGCGAAGACAATATGTTTTCAGCCATGAGAACATTAACCATCATTTGGCCTGATTTTGTTTATCTTTAATAACACATGTTCCATCATCCAACAAAAGTGAATATCCATTAGCCATTAGTTGTTCAATGCTTAGTAAATTATGGACCAAACTAGAAAGAAATTAAACATCATGAAGAAATTTTACTTTACCATGAATGTTTCTTATTACTACTGTTCCTTTTCCTTCAGCTTGAAGGTCATTGTTATCACCAAGGCTGACAGTCGATTTTAGTGTCTCATCAAGTTCCTTGAAGATTGACTTCATGCCTGACATATGGTTGAAGAAGCCGCTATCTACAAATCACATATCACTTGAAACTTCATTAGTATCACAATAAGCCATGAATAACTTACTTTCTTCATTAGTTATCTCTGCATAATTCACTCGTTTCTTCTTGTACCAGCAATCTGCTTGCACATGCCTGAACATCTTGCAGTGATGACATTGTTTGCTGCTTTTATTGTATCTTTGCTCATTTTAGTGCCTTTGTTTAAAGCCTCTGCCCCGGTCTCGACCTCAACTATTTTCACGAAATGCACCTCTGCCTCGTCCTCTTCCTGTTATTGCCTTGTCATGATTTCTTGAATTGGGCGCCTCCACCTTAAATTGAAATGCTTTTTCTTCTTGTTTTTTCGTTAACTTGTTTATCCTTGCCTCACGGGCTTGTAAAGAACCCATCAATTCATCGAATGAAAATTTTGAAAAATCTTTGGACTCTTCAATTGCAGCCACAACATGATCAAACTTAGGAGTTAAATTCCTTAAAAAAATTCCAACAACAATTTGATCAGTTATTTAGTCTCCGTATCACTTCATTTGACTAATAATAGCCATTGCTCTAGACAAAAAATCTTGCACATGTTCATTTCCTTTCATGTTTAAAGTTTCAAACTTATGTCGAAGAGTTTGAAGTTCTACAATTATTTCCTTTGATTAGCCTTGAAATTCTGTTTGTGAAATTCTCCATGCTTGCCTTGAAGTGGTGGCTGCTAATATTTGGGAAAACACCGTCTACTGGACTTCCTGTTGAAGGAAGAATAATGCCTTTGTATCCTTCTTTCTATATTCCTTCAGCCACTGCTCTTCATTCGGATCTGCATATCCAGTCTCTATCAAGTCCCAAAGATTTTTAGACTTAAATAAAGTCTTCATCTTGATGCTCCAGAACTGATAGTTTTGTCTTGTAAAAATGGGGATGGCTGACTGAGATATGTTCAGAGAACTTCCATTGGAAGCCATGGTATTTTTCTGTTACTAGGTCTCCTGAATCTAAGCGTGCTCTGATACCACAAAGATCTCAAGCTCACTCAAGAACAAAATATTGGAAAGGAAAAAAATAACTAGTAGGCAAGTTGAAGAGGAAATATAACAAACATTTGATAGGCTGAAAAATTTCTGGAATTGTAGGCTCCTTTTTCTGATATCATTCATCACCAATGGTGCCTTTTTTAAATATGCTAACAACTCTACTAAAATGTAGAATTAAAAGGACACTAACTCAGTAGTGCTTTCAACTAAAATAAGAAATTTAAGGATTAAATATCAACTATCCTAGACTAAGAGCCCGTTTGTATTGGCTTAAAATAAGTAACTTTTATCAACATGTATTTTCTTTCTCATCTCTTAGCACTATTAGTTGCTTGGTTCTTAGCCCTTTTTGTTGCTCGAAAATACAGAAGTAGAAACATAGCATGTGCAGAAATAGGTGCACCTAAAGCTCGAGGTGCGTGGCCTATTATAGGTTACCTCCATCTTCTTAGCGGCCAACTCCCCGTTTGTCGAACCCTTGGACTCATGGCTGATAAATATGGACCTGTTTTTCAACTGCATCTTGGTGACCATCCAGCTATTGTGATCAGCAGTTGGGAAATGGTTAAAGATTGCTTCACAGCTAACAATGACAAGATATTTGCTAGCCGACCAAACATGGCAGTAAGCAAGTATTTAGGCTACAATGGAGCTGTTTTCGCTTTGGCTCCTTACGGAAAATACTGGCGTGATATTCATAAAATGGTAACTCTTGAACTCTTAACCAACAGTCACCTTGAGAAGTTGAAATATGTCTGTACATCAGAAGTGAATTTTTGTATTAAAGAATTGTACTTAAAGTGTCTAGCACAAGTGAACCTAAGTAGTTGGTTTGAGAACATAACGTGCAGTATAATCATTACAATGATTGCTGGGAAGCGATTTACTGGATGTGTGGAGGAGATGAATTTCAAAGAATATATAAAGAAAACATTATTGCCTTCTCGGACCAAGAAGTGACACTTTTCCCAATTAAGCACTAGATTAGTATCTTCACAATGAACAAGTACTCTATCAAGGTTTCGAAGACATACCTCAAAAGAATTCCCAAAGATGGAGAAGTCATCCATGAGTACTTCTACAAAGTCCTCCAACATATCATGGAATATAGCCAACATGCACCTCTGGAATGTGGCAGGAGCATTGCAAAGCACAAATGGCATGCGCTTGAACGCATACGTGACATAGGGACATGTGAAAGTAGTCTTCTCTTGATCCTCAAGTGCAATCAAGATCTGATTATACCCAGAATACCCATCTAAAAAGTAATAATACTCCTGCCCTGCTAACCGGTCAAGCATTTGATCAATAAAAAGGACAGGGTAGTGATCCTTCCTTGTGGCATCATTCAATTTCCAGTAATCCATGCAGATTCTCCATCCTGTGACAGTTCTTGTTGGGATCAACTCATTCTTGTAATTTTTTACTACTGTCATCCCTCCTTTCTTTGGTACACACTGCACATGACTTACCCATTTACTATCAGAGATAGGATACACAATTTCTGCATCTAACCACTTAATCACTTCTTTCTTCACAACCTCCTTCATCAAGGGATTTAGCCGGCATTGGTGTTGTGTACTTGGTTTATGGTCTTCCTCCATGTAGATTCGGTGCATGCATAATGCCGGACTAATTCCATGAATATTCGACATTTGCCAGCCTATTGCTTTCTTCCTTTTCTTCAATATCTCCAAAACCGCATCAACCTATGCTTCAAACAATTCTGCAGAAAGTATAATCGGTAAAGTTTCATTAGCGCTAAGATATGCATACCTCAAGTGTGACGGAAGCGATTTTAACTCCAGCTTTGGTGCTTCTTCAATTGAGGGTTTGGAGGAGGACCCAACACTCGATCTAATGGTTCCACTATACCATTTCGTGAACCAACTAGCGCTACATTAAGACAAGTAGCCAATTCTTGCGCTTCTGCACCTTCATCTATGCCCCACCAAAACTCTTTCCAAGGGATCCTTGGGAGTTATGCAATATGATTCTACAGCAAGGTCTACTACTGTAATGGCAGACAACTCTTCATAGACCGAAGGCAACTTCAAGGCGCGATAGACATCAAACACCTCCACCTTATCATGAGCTCTCATAGTCAACTGCCCAGTTGCTACATCAATCAATGCTCATCCTGTAGCTAGGAATGTTCGTCCCAAAATAAATGGAACTTCCGGGTCGGGCTCAAAATTTAGGACAACAAAGTCCACAGGAAAGATCAGCGACCCAACTTGGAAAAAGACATCTTCTACTACTCCTTCCGGCCTTGCAACCGACCAATCGGCCAATTAGAGGATGATTGTGGTTGGTTATGGACTACCCAACCCAAGTTTATTGCATAAAGATGCCAGCATGAGGTTTATATTAGCACCCAAATCACACAAACCGCGGGCATGAACACTTTGGCCAATGGTGATTTGGACCGTGAAGCTACCCGAATCTTTCAACTTTTTGGGTAGTCTATTCTGAATTCTCGAACTGCACTCCTCCGTGAGTGCCACTGTTTCATACTCAGTCAATCTCCTCTTATTCACCACTATCTCCTTCACATACTTGGCGTACTTAGGAATTCCCTGCAAAATATCAACCAAAGAGAGATTAATGTGAACTTGTTTAAGGAGAGACAGAAACTTACCGAAGCATTCGTCCTCGTTCTGCTTTTTGAACTTTTGAGGAAACGTAGGGGGTGGTTTTATTTGAGGAACAATCGTCTCAACATTTGCATCTTGAACCACTTCTTTGGGTTTCTTTTCTTCTCTCACCGCCTCAAAACTTCTCTTCTTTGGAGCTAGTTCCTCCAGTTGTAATCCACTCCTTATGCTTACCGCATTCAGTTGCCTTGGGTTAGGATTCGTGTCACCCGGAAGACCTCCAGGAGGACGCACATTGACTACATTAGCCAATTGTGCGAACTGCATTTCCAGATTTTTCTACCCTAATTGGGTGCTTCTCAACTCTTCTCCCAACTTCCTATAGTGTTCTTCATTTTTGTTGTTGATTTCTATACTTAGCTTTTGGAACAGCTCCTCATTAGTAATGCCCCCTTACTTTGCACCTTGATTATTTGGCTGTTGAAATTGTTGTCCATTACCTTGTGGTCTGTATTGGTTGTGCCCTTGAGCCTGATTTTGGTGTTGATTCTGATTTCCACCCCATGAGAAGTTGGGGTGGTTCCTCCAACTTGAGTTATACGTGTTCCCATAATTCTGCGTACCTCCACCTCTTTGGGCATTCCCTAGATAGTTCACAGAGTCTGGGTTTTCACGGCGAAAATCAGACACATGGTCTCCACTTCCGCAAACTTCACACCATCCTTGCGGTTGGTGTACAACATTTACATGTGCTTGTTGCTGCCCGACTGATAACTTCTTGACCTGAGTGGTGAAGTTAGTTACTAGCGCATCCAATTTTGCATTCAATGCAGTTAATTGATCCACTTCCAAAACACATGTAGCCTTTGATGTTGTGCTCCTTTGCGTATCACCATTCCAATTCGGGTTGCTTTCAGACATTTTGTCCAAGAGCTCCACTAACTCATCATAGATCTTCTCAAGAGCTTGCCCACCTGCTGCAGTATTCAATAGTACCCTAGAATTATATTCAAGGCCTTCAATAAAGGTATGAGCTAATACCTCATTTGCCTGATAGTGATGTGGACACGCAAGCAACAGTTGTTTAAATCTATCCCAGGCTTGGTACATGTTCTCTCCGCTTCTCTGCTTGAAACTCAATATTTCACTTCTCAGTTTTGCAGTTCTGCCTGAGGGGAAGAATCGATTAAGGAACTTCTTTGCTAACTGATCCCATATGGTGATAGAGTTGGGAGGCTCAGAGTCTAACCATCGCCTCGCCTCTCCCAAAAGTGAAAATGGGAACAAGGTCAACATAATCAGTTGATATCCCATGTGGAATATAAGTGCTGGCTATCTCCAGAAAACCTCAGAGGTGCACTTGGGGATCTTCATGGGCCAGGCTAGTGAATTGCCCATTATTATGGAGGAGCTGCACCATGGATTGTTTCAACTCAAATCTTCCACCCGGTAGTGGTTTTCGTATGCTCGAGGTCATACTGGTGGTGAGTGGGACTGCCACGTCACGAACTGGCCTTGGAGCTATTACTGCAGGTATCTCCATGTGTTCTCTTTCCACGTGTTCTGCACGCTCATCAGCCGAATTCTCCTCTCGGTTTTCTGGGAGATCTAATCCTAATTCCCGTTGTCTTCCAAGATTTGTCAGCTTTCTTCGTTGTCGAAGGGCTCATTTAGGTTCGTCGTCTGGTTCAACAAGATCACCTTTGTGAGCTAGACTTCAGATCCTAATTGCCTGCAATACAGAACGGCGAAGATCAAGTTGTTAGCACTTTGAATAATCACTAGTTGACTCAAAAGAATTAAATATAAATTAATTTCTACGTCCCCGGCAACGGCGCCAAAAACTTGTTGCTTCCAATTGCACACGCAAGTGTACGTGGTCGCAGAAGTAATAAATGGCTCTTTTAGAATCGGGTTGTCGTATCCAAGGGACTTATGATCAATGTATATGAATTCAATTAAGTCTATAATTTAAAGAATGTTTTAACGATATGGTTTTGATTACTACTACTACTAAGAACAATTTAAATAATAAACTAACTAATAAGGATAAATATAATTTTGGTGTTTTAATCAATTAAGGGACAATTCCAGGGCTGCAGCATGCTTTGGGTGTCATGTATCCCATCTCATGCCAAGAATCAATTTTAGTTATCACATTAATGATTTACAGGGTTAATATTCTGATCATGATCTCTCGACCTCTAATCGCCTACTCCAACTAACTATCTAACTACATCGTTGAGCGGAGATAGGCAGTCCTAATTGGCGAGCATTTATATTTCATCCTGTTTCGTAACCAAGCTAGGTGTTCGTCCGGGCGTCACTCCTAAACACGAATCTAATCAAAGTTAGAACAAGCTCTTTACATTCTCTAGTCTATCTACCTCTTCATCTCTCGAGTCCAAGAATAGACAATAGATTTATTTCTATGGTGGCCTAGCAGGAAATACTAAAACAAGAATGTAAAAGTAATGTATATGATAACCAATAATCAATTCAAAGCAATTCGATGTTCAACAATTACTCATAGCTACAGCCCCAGAACAAGGGCTTTTAGCCACTCATAATATTCATAAACTCAAAAATAATAAGTTTCATAAAATTCAAACCTAAATAAGAAGTAGAGAATTGAAATCAAAGATGAATTGTAATCCCTTGCTCTTGCACACCAAAAAAATAGCTACTTAAATAATTATTTCTATGGACTATTTATAGATGTAGAAAAGCCTGAATAAAATAATTGAGTCCAAAACAAAGTAGGAATCCAAAATCAAAAGGAATTGGTTTATGCGTGGAACTGCACCGCCACAAGAATTTGTGCACTGCTTATTGTTTCATTGTGTGACACGTGGCAGCTGCAGGTAATTTCCTTAATTTCTCTCTTTGCCGCATGACTTTTAACATATATATAAATATTAATATTATATTACAGTCTTTCCATTAAACTCTCTGCTTGATTTTTCTTCTAGAATCTTCCATTTTTAATTCGTTTTAGCTCCAAGCTTCTTCAACTTTACACCAATTTACTCCTACAAATAAAATATACTATTTAGCACAATTCATAAAATTCATGCTAAAAAAGGACAAATATAAATAATAAATATGAGACAATTAATGATAAGAAAATATATTTTTGGCCTAACATCAACGAGCTAGGAAGATTCGGTCAGCGCAGTTAGCTCCTGAATGTTGAATTTGGTCTTGAACGACCCTTCGTTTGGATCCTGAGGATTCCGAGCTAATTCCGAGCCCCCTTATGGATTTTGGCTTAAAACACAGTTTGGGTGTGAGACCCACATTTTGCCGAGATGACCTCGTATGAAAATTTTAACTGCACCGTTGAGTCCGAAATATTAAATTTTGTAGGGTTACATATCTCATTTGCATGCACGGGGTTTCGAACGAATTCAGAGCACCCCTTTGGAGAATTCAGAATTTAAGCAAACTAGCTGAAGTGCTGATATCTAGTGCAGGCTTTTAGCGACCAGAAATCAGACTTTTAGCTACTAGAATTAGACTTTTAGCAACTAGATCTGGGCTATTTATATAGCGAATTTGCAGCCTTATTTCTTATTTTCAAAATGTGATTTCTCTCTCATCCGAGCTTCGATTTGAGTGATTCGAAGTCCTGTGTGATAGGTGAGAGCTTGGTTAATTTGGTTTATGATTAGAAGTTGTTGAGGAACCCTCGTTTGAGGTGAATTTCTTGTTTTAGCTGCTGCCCTCTCTTTAATTTTGGCTTGAATTGAGTTTTTATTGTATGTGTTGTTGTGGGCTGTTTTAGGCCTCGAATTGTGTTCATCTTTGGAACACAAGTTTAAGGCATAGTTTAGGACCACTTGACGGAGTCAATTCCAGAAATTCTGGCGCGGGTCCTCCAATTCCCGTTTGACTCTAAAAATTAGTCCGGCTCCATTTTGGGTGATTTTGGTGTCTAAACGACCATATTAACGTTGTGATCCTATTTTTGATAGTGTGGAAGCATTCAGAGGCCATTTGGAAGGGAAAAGCTCTGGCCTTGTGATTTGGAGCGCTCGCGGTTGGCCTACAAGTAGGCTACGACTTCCTTTCTATCTAGATTGAGCCTGAATATGTGAAATCATGTTAATTAGTGTGAATCGGGAGCGGGAGCCTAGTATTCTTAACTCTCTTCTTAGGTACCATGTTTTAGGTTTGATCGGCATTATTTCGGGTATAGTACTTGCTAGTTGGGTGGTTTTGGATTTATGCATGCTATGTGAAATACTTGAATTTACTTGTTTTCTGATGCATGTCTAGCCTTAGCCTAGGATAGACCAGTGTTGCCTTAGACTCTCGAACTTTGTTGCTTTGCTTTGTCTCCGATGTCATTTCGAAAAGACTAGATCCTTGTAGATTGGAATAGCAGACTTGAGTCATATAGTATGAGCCTTAGTTTAGGAGAATTCGTGGCTTATTACATCTTCTATCATCTCTCTCTCTATTTTTGCGGTTTCAAGGTGTTACTAGAGGTTTATGCTATCGCGACGATTGGAGATTGAGTTGTACTAGGCTAGGAGCCTTCTGTTGATACCTTTGGGTGGGCGGCGTCCCACGATGACTTGACTTGACATGAGATTCTCCTTGAAATTGACACACCCTTGGCACTCCTGTTTGTTAGGTTATTAGTTGGTTGGTTGCAGTGATTATTTACGGTTCTAGGCCATTATTTCCATTTCGAGGCTGACATTTGTCGGTTCGAGGCCGTTATTTCCCACTTAAGACTGATGCTTTGGGTTCGACGCCGAGATTCTATCACCTTGGGTTCGAGGTCCAAGTTCTATCACCTTGGGTTAGAGGTCCAAATTTAACATTTTGGGTTCGAGGCCCAGCTTCTACCACTTTGGGTTCAAGGTTCAGATCCTATCACTTTAGGTTCGAGGCCTAGATCCTATCACTATGGGTTCGAGACCCGGTTGACTTCTTTTGGACTTGGATTTGAGTATCTTATTCTCATATTATTAGCTATTCTGTGTACTTGTCGCGCTTGTGGGGGCCCATTTATGTTTTATTTAAACTTGCGCATGAATGTACCTTTTGGGCTTATGGGAGTCCAGTTAGGTTTAGTTTAGCTATACTTAGATTTGCTTTCAGTATGCTCATGTGCTTTCTTTCTTTTTCCCGCTTTGACCACTGTGTGTGTCTAGATCCTCTCTTTTCAACTTGTTTTTACCTTTCTTGCTCAGTCGGCCTTTGATGCTTACTCAGTACCTTTGTTTTGGTACTCATGATGTACTCTGCATCTTTTTCGTGATGCAGGTCTTAGTACCAGTTACCAGCGGTGATCGTTCGTGCCATCTTTTGCAGTTGCTCGAGTTCGGAGGCAAGGGTGAGCACTTGGCGTCCTGGATCAGCTTGTCTCCTTCTGTACTTATGTTAGCTAGTCTTTTGCCTTTGAGGCAGCTTGTGGTAGTCCGCTTTTGGGACTTATATTTTGTTCATACTAGATAGCTTTGTACTCGTGACTTTCAGGTTCTGGGAAGGTTTCTATTGTTTATAGTTTTGGGTTGTTCCTGTTTCTGTCGTTTCCTGCTGTTAGTGTTACTTTCTTTAGTTCTGCCCTTGTACCCATTACTTATCATTCCGGGTTACGGATTGGCTTACCTACTGGTGGGTTATAATAGGTGTCGTCATGACTTAAGAGATCGGGTTGTGACAAAGGAAAAATTAGCTAACTAGTCAAAAAATCCCTAACAAAATTATTAAAATCATCTACACTTTAAAATAATTATTAGAAATGTCAATATTTTCGCAAATAAAGTGTATCATAGGTTAGTTCCTAATTTATCTCACATTAAGCCCACGTTTCAGCCATCACGTTCTCTCTCATATTTTTTCAAAAAAAAAATTCTCTCACATCTAATTTCCTCTTCCAATTGTTCTTCAATTTTTAATCTCCCACTTCTCTCTCATCAATAGGTGTCGGTTTTTTTCAGAAATTGGAAAAAATATCCCAAAAGATATTCACAATAATCCCATTGATTCAGGTATGAATCTTTTTGCGATTTTTATATTTTTTATCAATTTTGAATTTGTTTAAATCTTTCAAAATATTTGTTTGTTTAGTTGTTTAGTAAATTCTCCAATTTCGATTAGAGTTTTAGATAAGGAAAACCTCAAAGATTCCTCTCTAATGGCGGACTCAAAGAGGATTTCAAGAGGTATCCCATTTAATCATCAATTTTCTAGCGATTTCTCATCTTTTAATCTATGTATTACTCAAGAACTAGGCGATAATGTAGACTCGGCGGCTATAATAGCGGAAGAGAGAAGATCTAAGCATATACATGACCCTATTCTCATAACTACATTGTATTCCACAAAAATTGAATAAAAAATCATCAATAAATACAGATTCACATTCACATAACAAAAATGTATTCATGATTGAGTTATGTATGTATTTTACTTTCATAGTGAAAATTAAAAATTGTATCCCAGTGCTCAAAATTGTATTACATGACTGTCAAATATATATTTCTTTTATTTGTATTACAAAAATATTACTGATTGTATCCCAATATAATCTAATCATTACATATGAATATGATTTAAGAAATGATACAAGATTCTAGAAAAAAATAGCATACATAATGGAAATAATGCAATCTGTTGAGGAAGGATACAATATTCTAAAAAAATACAAATTGACTGTGAAAGAAATAGGATACATCTATGTTTAAGAAATACAAATCCATTTAGCATACCTATTGGAATGACTACAAACTAAAAAAGAAATACAATATTCTTAATAAAAATACAAATGTTGAGTAAAAGAAAAACAATTGACAAACAAAAATTAATATGAATACAATTTTTGCAACCTTCTTCTCTGACTCTCACTTTCTTCTTCTTCGTCGTCTGCTATGTTCCTTTTTTTCAATTTTTTGTCCACCAAATCCAAATTTGAATCTGTATTCACTTGTGCATTAGTAAAATTCTGTCTCATCCAAAAAAATTATAATTACCCAGGAAAATTAAAAAACTTTCATGTCAAAACTTCCAAGCAAATTAATGATTCAGCAGTTAACGAATACCTAATCGATTTTGTATTTCACCGATTATCTCGAAGTTCAAGTTGGAATTTCCGTTCCAAAGTTACTTGTCAACGAAATCCTATTCGATTATTTCAATATTTTCTTTCCACACAGAAAAAATGAGAAACAATGGGAAGAAAATTCGATATTGGAAATTTGAGAAACAATGAAAGTGGAACCACTGTCGTTTTCTCTTTGAAATTGTAACTGATGAGAAATTCAAGTGATATGTTTTTTTTTAAAAATATTCTCTCTCCTGCTTTTTACCATTATGTTATTGAATAATTGTATTTTATTTCAAATTAAACAAATTAAAAAATACATAATCAAATATATAACAAAATAAATATTGACATTTTTAATAAATATTGAAAATATGGCTAAGGGTACTATTAAATACTAAGATATTGATATTTTGAATAAATTTTCAAAAAGTAATATATATTGGACCCGTCCGAGCACGGGCTCATTTATCTAGTCTAAAGAGATATAATATCTATTATTCACTTGCATTGGTTCCAGCAGAGCAAGATCAGTACCAAAAAGAGAAATCTGGAGAACCAACCTCCAAATTCAAGAGAAAAACATAGAAATTCTACACTCGCGTTGGCAGGTGGATCAAAAGTTTACCGTTCATGACACTGTAAATAAAAATAAGAGAAGAATTAGTTATGAAACTCATTATAAATGAATTAAGATAAACTCAAGAAATTAAAGCAACTGAATTTAGTTAGGATGTTACCTCTTTATGTAATACTAGCAGAAATCAGCTAGTTTCTGATAAAAAGAGAGATAATATATCTCAGATGCTCACTATGAATAGTTCTCTTAGAAAGTCACTCAACTATATATAGTTTTCTTAAAAAGTCAATCAGTTTTATTTTGTAACCCAAAAGTCACTCAACTAAGGGTTGTTTTCTTAGAAAGTCACTCAACTATTGATATTTCACTTAGAAAGTCACTCAAACAATTCAAATGATTTTTTAATTAAATTTTATTGAACTAAATTTTTTTTATTTTAAGCTAAATTTTAAGAAATAAAAAGTACAAATTATTTCTTGAAAATAAATAAATATTTGTTGATAAAAGATAACAAAATACCAATAAATCCATCAAAGAACATATTAATTAGTAGATCTAATTTATCTTATTTGATTTTTAAAATAAAAACTCAATACATATCGTCTAAATACATATTTTATTTATCTTGTTGATTTTTTATCTGTCTCCTTTTCCCATCAGTTTTTTTCCCCATTTTATTGTTGCGTCTACTTTAAAAAAAATTATTTCTCTAAATGTGTGTGTGGGTGTGGGGGATAAAATGGATATTGTTTTAAATTATTTCTCTGCTTTTCAAAAGAAAAAAAATGGAAACTGAATCATCTTAAGAGCAGATATTGCTTGTTTGAAGAGAATGACTTAATAAATAGTATATATTAATGGGTATGGTTTTATTTAAACAATTTTTTATAAATAATGGGTACCTTTTTATTTGAATAATTTTTAATAACTAATGGATATTTTTTTATTTTTTAAGAATTTATTTTTAAATAAAAATTTATTTAAATAAAATTTAGATACAAAAATATTTAAATTGATTGAGTGACTTTCTAAGCAAAATATCAATAATTGAGTAACTTTCTAAGAAAACTAGCATTAGTTGAGTAACTTTTGGATTACAAAATAAAGTTGGGTGACTTTCTAAAAAACAATGCATAGTTTAGTAACTTTTTAGGAGAACTATATATAGTTAAGTGATCATATGAGATATTATCCCGATAAAAAGATCATTGGTATCCACAAGTATCCCCTTCTAGCCAAATACAGATACGCCCCACCAGTGTCATAGACTTGCACATGTATGTGAATGTATAGCCTGAATTAAGCAATAATGTTTGTGGCTAATCTTTATTGGCAATAAATTGAGGGGTTTTTCTCATTTTTCAAAATTGAATTTCCTTCTTTTTCTACATACATTTTCGAGTATTTCGTTGATGCCTTTTGTGTTCACTGAAATTATTGAAATTTGAGATACCAATACTTCTCTAATAGGTTATCCGTTTTATCCTGAGAGGAAATAATCCACAACCCCAAGTAGAGTGAGGGAATTAAATTCCTTAAGGACACAATGCAACATAATTATGTAAAGTCTCGTCTTTAAAGTTTTAAGTGTTGAAAGAAAATACTGTTATTTTTAAATTTGTTTATTATGTGTACATTGTTTATTTTCTTGAACCAATCAAATTTTGAAAGTATTTTGTTGACCGGTGAAGTCCTTCAATATAATCTAAAATTGAATGAACCACGCCTCATATTAAATCTTAAATTGTAGAATTTATTTTATATCTACAACAGAATAGTGTAGTTGCTATTTGGTAATTATAAGAGAGAAAATAAGAGTAGCTGAACGATCCAATGAACACAACTAAGGAATCTTTGAATACCCAATGCAAACACATAATGGGCAGTAAATGGCTCAATTATCTGAAGACAACTTGTAAATAAGGCATAAGAGTCCGATGAAATGAACCAACTCTGCCAAAACGAACAAGTGATTGTGTTTTGATGAACAAGTTGAGAATCACCACCAAAATCAATAATGTCACAACATCTATGGAAATCTCAGCCTTTTTTCATTGCCTTCCAACCCATAACAACACCTTCTTCCATGGCTCCTTTTCATCATCCAATTCTCTTTCAAATTGAGAAAATATATTCACTATGTCCTGTTCGTAAATGAAGAAACTCAAGTTTAAGAGAAAGAAAATATCTAAGAGAGAAGAATCTTCATTGATTGATTATCAAAACTGCTAGTAGAGGTGCTATATATATAGCTCTGCCTCTAGATCAGTAGCTGACATTTTCTAACCAACTAGGTCACAGACTGTTATAACTAACTCTGTGAAATGACTAATCTACCCTTCTCCCTTTTAACAATCTTAACAACATTAACTAACTCCTTAAACTGCTTCCTCATATCTTTATATCTCAATATGTCCTCCATTACATGTAGACTCTACCAATCATGGTATATTGGTATCGAATTGCAAACTCTACTCATCCATTTTTATTTATTTTTTTTTGTAAAAATTACCTAAATACACAACTTATTTTATCATATTTTAAAAAATTCCCTACCATTTGAAAAAATTACAAAAATCTCTACTCTCTCCTACAGTCGAATACATCACGTATCTGAAATCGAGACGCGATGTATCGGGACGCTTTGGAATGTATCCGAATTCCACCAAATTTAAGGGATTTTGTATTTTGAAAAAGAATAGGGATAGGATATAATTAGCTCTCAACACTATAAGATTTGTGTAAAAATTTCTCCTTTTTATTAATCGTTTACAAAATAAATGGGTTGGACCATTTTAAACTAAATAAAACACTGCTGCAAATTGATGTTAAAGTAGTTGAAAATGCATTGTAAAAAATTAGATCATGTGTTTAGTGCATTTGTTTCCTACATGGAGTAAGAAATGGGACATGTACCAGTACAACTATATAATTAACGTGTTTAATGACACTATGGATTTGTACGATTTGCATATACCCACTTCGTTGTCGCACTCTACTTGAAATTGATGAATGAACTAGGGATAAGAAATGAACTTAATCAAGGAGTTATCAAGCCATCCGAACCAGATTAGGAACGCGAGCGCCTCTCCTTTGAAAAGAAAGAGCTACACCATTGGCCAGACTCTTTTTTGTTCAAAAGAATTCCCCATCCTCACAAAAAAATACCGCTATAAAGGGTAATTAGAGGATTGAGTTTTCCCTTTTTGTAAATTAGATGCATATTACTGAACATAGCGTCTGCTATATCTTTGTAACACCAAGAAGCAAAAAAAAAAAATCACCTGTCACTTGAACGCCTCAATGGTTCTTTTAGAAGTAGCGCTTTATCAACTTGGATGTCAAGTGAACGATTAATCAAAAATTCAGCATAGTACATAAAACAATCTCCAGAAAATTAGGTGCTCGAAACTTCAAGAAGCAAGATCAGTCATGGCAATGCATCTAGCAGATTTATTTATTTATTTACATGTCCAGTTGCATTGGTAAGAGAGGAACTAGAGAAAAAGAGGAGAAGTTGAAAAACAGTAAATAAGAGGTAGAAGAAGCTCCATATCCACACCATAACACAAGATATACAACATATGTTACATTTTGCAGGATATAGTAATTTGAACTTCTATACCGGCTGTGGCAGGCGGACCAAAAGTTGACCGCTCACGACACTGCAAAAAATTAAAGGATTTGTCACACAAACAAAGATATCATCAACAAAGCAATTGAGTTAGTGAGCTACCATGGTTCTCACCTCTTTATGTAATAGTAACAGAAATCAGCCAAAATAAACGTTTGAACAATTTCTGCCAAAAAGACCATCGGTATCCAAAAGTAACCCCGTCCAGCCAAATATAGATATGCTCCGCTAGTGTCATAGACCTGTATATGAACAAGTCTGGAATTATAGGGAAGAAAAGAAAAGAGGGTGGGGGTTTATACAAGTGCTCTACTTGATTCGAAAGTTATAACCCATAAAAATAACACTTCAAAACAAACCTGATTAATCCAATGAGCACAGCCCAAGAATCTTGCAACACCCAATGCAAACACATAATGAGCTGTAAATGGCTCAATTATCTGGAATACAAGAATATAAACTATATATAAGCTAGTGTGAGAGGTCTGCAAACGAACATATGATTTTCCTCCGAGGAAAGAACCGATACAAACCTGGACATTCTGCATCAAACGAAGCTGAGGCAACACTGAGATAGATTCCATATATACACAAAAAGCCCAAAGAACCCGGAAGAAGAAATTATGAGCCGTAGCAGGATGGATTAAAAAGGCTGCAACCGCACAAGGCACAATCTGTGAAAAGGGTGCAATGGGAAAAGAATGTCATCTAAGCTATTTCCAGGGAATATAAAGGACTTCCTACTATTTTACGACTATCATGCACAAAAGCAGCTATAGGAGAGGTATCATGACTGAGAAGGAAAGGAATGCTACTACTTCCAGAAGCTAAAACAACTTCAACATATTTATTTCCTAAAAGCCACATTACATCATTTAAGAATTCGCATAATTTGCAGACATAAAACATTGAAGTCAACCACTAACACACTAGCCCTAGTTGTTAGGTACATCATATAAAGTATAACCAACAATGACAAGAAGGTATATTTTGCAAAAATAGAATATTGAGAATCTCAATTGTGCACTGTGCTAAGTTCACACAGCCTTAACAGCAGGAGCTGAGCACGAGATGGAGTTGTTTTCAAAATGTGTACTAGTCTGCTATAATAAATCAAGTTGACTGCACATAGACTAAAAACCTATAAAGCCACTTCCAGCTAGTAATTTCCATTATCTGCCTTTTTCGACTACCAAAACCTAAATAAAAAACTAAACAATATCTAAGAGTTCTACATTTTCAACGTTCAACAGCTACAGATGTTCCCACAAAGCAACAAATGACAGTTAAGCGATGAATGATGAAAAAAATAAGTAAACTTACAAGGTTCAGTTGCACAGCAGCAAAGACGGGAATATTTGATGCTCAGTTACATAAACGTGAGACCAGTGGAATAATTTTTTTTTTTTAACAGAATGGAAGGAGTTTGTTACATGAAACGGCTCAGATTTACCCAAAAGAAATGCATGACACAACAATATACATTGCATATTATCTCTATTACTTGTTTACAATCATTTGACAGACAACCATAAGCACACATATACATTGGCATAATAAAATCATATATTGTTGTCAATGATAGATGTACCAGAAACATCCTTCAGTACTTTAATAGAAAAATCTTTGATCTTCTTTCTCATATTTTTCTTGCTCTCGTGGTAAACAATCTATCTATATTCATCTAAAATATCTCAAAATTCTGGAGTGATTCGCTGGAAAAAGAATAAAAGACAATGTCATGTTTGAAAGAAAACAACATAAAGGATTGTAAACAAGGTAAAAGAGAACATGTTCTCTTATTATGTTTGATTTGTGAAGTGTCGGACATGACCCCTGACACCAACTCTGCAAGAAACATACGTGCTATACAAATCATGAAAAGGGATCACTATAAAACTAGAGTTCGATTGCAATAACAATCAGGACAACAGAAAGCAGCTGGGAAAATTGTATTTACCAAATACCAATAGTGCATAGTATCCAGATCTGCCATGAAGGACGACTTCAACTTGAACTTCATCATATATATTACCCACAATGTTGCCGCAAGTGTAACGAAATCTAAAATGGTGTGTATATCTCCTTCCATGATGAAACTACAAAATACTCTTACAGCCAGAAATATCGCCGTAAGCACTTGACTCTTCAGTGACAAGCCTTATCATAGCAGGTGAAGACAGATCATCAGATGAAAAGTGACAAGAAAAAGCAGACGATACTTGAAAACATAATTACGAATTACAATGTACGATACAACTTTTGAACTATTGCAGTCCTAACTGTAATAACATGGATGTGGGAGTTGCACATTTCACATGACAGGATTATATACACATTACACACGACAGAGATTATATAGATAAGCATACTGTTTTAACCTATCCACTTGTAGGAAAACAGAAGCATACAAAGTACTGAACAATTACCTTGTCTAAAGGTGTTGGGTCATACAAAATTTCGCAACTTAATTGAAAAAGTTAAAATACACTGCGTAAGTGCTTTTTACTGCTTTGGCCAATGATTAATCACTAATAAGATAATGTCACTAATCAAATATGTTAAAGGCTAAGAAGAGAACAAATTACAACAACATACCTAGTTAATCTGACAAGTGGAGTCTTGGGAGGGGTGCGTATGCAGCCTTACCCTTACCTTGAGAAGGAAGAGAAGTTGTTTGCAATATACCCTCAACTCAAGTAAAACATATAAAAAATCAAGTATTTAAGCAAATTATGTAGTGAAGAATCCATACTGAAACAAATGGAGGAGAGAACAGTAGCAACAACAAATAATATGATAATCGAAGTCAAGTAGACAATAAAATCAAAGAATAAGATAATAAGAGAGTAATAAAAACAATACTGATAAGGAAACTAAACCACACTCAACTACCTACTAACCTTCTATTCTAATCTTCCTTTCTCGGGTCATATCCTCAATAAGATACAAGTGTGTCATGTCCTATCTCTACCTCTATAGAAATCAAGCAAACTCCTAAATTTTCAATCGTTATATAAATTGCGCAGCAAATTAATTGTTGTATATGTTCACACAAATTAATAAGATAAACTGCGCAGAAATTTAATTAATAATTCTAATTCAAAATCCAAAATTTTCTTTGGTCAACGGAGAGATTTACTGAAACAGAAGTGAGAGAGGAGATTACCTGAGCAAGTTTTGAGGGTAGACAACTTGTAAATCAAGCATAAGATTCCAATGAAATGAACAAGCTCAGCCAAAACAAAGAAGTGATTGTGATCATGGATGAGTAATCTGAGAGTAATCAGTAAGGTGAGACATGTAACCACACCTAAAACAGTCTTCACCTTCTTCGATTGCTTTCGAACCCACAAAAACAATTTCTTCGCCGGCGTTTGTAAACCCTTCTCACCCATTTCCCCTAAATTTCTTCTTACTTTGATTATTGTTATGCACTGTAAACTAGGAGCTTCCAGTTATACTGAAATAATTAATGGAGTCATTTATTACACTGCTTAGAATATGTCAGTGGGCAGTGAACGATGTAATAGTAGATTGACACGAAACTATACCAATGATAGTTTGACACGTTTCTCTTCTTGTTCCTGCCACTTAGGGGTCGTTTGGAAAACTTTTACTAACCATACTACATGTAATAGGATCGACCCTTCCTAATCAAGCCCACTTTTAGTCTCAGTTCTATTTTTTTCTTAGTTTAGTTCAACACTTAGATAAATGTAACGACGTCGATATGAGTGAGATATTAGTGAAAGAGAATGGGGAGAAAACTTCCGGGATAGTAAGTTGAAAAATTCAGGCTAGGCTAGGTTTGGAAGGAATCTGAGTAAGATGAGGTCTAGAGAAATTCGAAAAATGTAAAATAAGATTACTCGAGTAAATTACTTTTATTGATAATACATCTCAATGTTATATACAAGTTAACCAGCTCTATAATTAAGGAAACATATCTTTACATTTAATTACAAATATTCTGATTTATATATCTAAGGAAACATATTCTCTGATTGTGCAATCACATAAGATCTTCCAATACTCTCCCTCAAGTTGGAGCATGAATTGTGGAAATTCCCAACTTACCCAACAACTTATGAAACTGGTCATGACCAAGAGCCTTTGTGAGTATATCAGCCAATTGGTTCTGTGAAGAGATATGATGAGTCATAATTATCTTTGATTGTAAATATTGTCGAATGAAGTGACAATCTATTTCTATGTGCTTGGTACGTTCATAAAAAACAGGATTGGCGGCGATATGGATAGCAGCTTGGTTATCACAAAAGAGAGAAACATGTGTTGCATGTTTTACTTGAAGATCCCGTGGAAGACATAGCAACCAAACAATCTCACTAGTAGTAGTGGTCATAGCTCTCTATTCAGCTTCATCAGAGGAACGAGACACCACCGTTTGTTTCTTAGAACTCCAAGAAATGGGTGATTTATCGAGAAACACAATGTATCTTGTAGTTGATTGACATGTCATTGGACACTGCCCAATCCGCATCACAGTAAGCTGGATTTCCTTTGAGATTGTGTAAGACTCTATAAGCAGTGTCTGACAAGACGACGATATTGCCCTGGATCATGAAAAATTTCTCCAAAATCAAGAGAAAGCTTATGTTGTTGCTCCATGGGAAACTAGCTGGCTTGCAACCTGTAAGTTTACTCTCTGCTAAAATATCAAGTACGTATTTACGTTGACTTAGTACAATGCTTGCTGGTGACCTTGCCACTTCAATGCCAAGAAAATATTTGAGCTTTCCAAGATCCTTGATATGAAATTTTGCATTTAAATGCTCTTTCATCTTGGATATGCAATCAGAATCAATTCCCGTGATGATGAGATCATCCACATATATAAGAACGGCTACAAAGGAACCTCCAGGATGAGACAATGTAAACAAGGAATAGTCTGCATTTGATTGTTGGTAACCAAGAGAAAGTAAAGAAGTAGTGAATTTATCATACCAATTTCGAGATGCTTGACGAAGGCCATACAACAATTTTTGTAATCGACAGACTCTCTTCTCCCCCTATTTGGCATAACCTTATGGAATCTTCATGTAAACTTCTTCATGCAAGTGTCCATGTAGAAAAGCATTGTTGACGTCTAATTGACGAAGTTCCAAATTTTGAACCGCAACAACCACTAATAAATAACAAATAGCGACAAATTTTGCAACAGGTGCAAACGTTTCATGAAAATCAACCCCTCCAATCTGAGTGTATCCTTTCGCTACCAAGCGCGCCTTGTAGCGTTCAAT
Organism: Solanum appendiculatum; assembly: GCA_018342035.1. NCBI lineage: Eukaryota > Viridiplantae > Streptophyta > Magnoliopsida > Solanales > Solanaceae > Solanum > Solanum appendiculatum. The sequence continues at coordinate 73,377 of JAGDQO010000879.1, read as the reverse complement.
ACTTCCATCAGGTTGGTACTTAACTTTATAGAACCATTTTGAATCTATAGCCCGTTTACCTGGAGGTAAAATCTGTAAAGTCCAAGTATAGTTGACTTCCAAAGTTGAAATTTCCTTTGCCATAGCTTCTTTTCAATGTGTGTGCTTAACTGCTTGAGTAAATGATTTTGGCTCATCAACAGACGAGATGGCCGCCAAAAAAGCATTGTAACTGGATGATAGTTTAGAATATGAAATAGAGTGAGATAGAGGATTTACCGTTAAGTTGGCTGATGGAGAGGGAGAGAGCGGCTAATCATTTAACTGAGCAAGAGAAGGGGGCAAAACATAATCATACCCTGACAACTTACGCGAGACTTGTCGTGAACGTTTACCAGGTGCAAGGCTAGTAGAATCAATGCTATCAGAAGCAGTAGATGGATTGATAGCAAAACAATCATGAGAAGAAGATGCATAAGGGCTTGGTGAAGTTACTGGTAGGGGAGAAGTGGATACAACTTCTGGATTTTCAATGACAGTACAATTCTCACTTGTGTCACAATGTTCTATGCAATTTGTTTCTTGTCCAGATGGCTCATAAAATGTAATCGGTTGACTTAAGTCAATACGCGACATTATTTTTTCTTCTTGAGAGCCTTCAAAAGGATAAATATCTTCAAAAAATTGTACATCACATGAAATATAAATCCTTTTATCGTCTAGATCATAAATTCTATATCCCTTTTGACCACTGGATATCCAACAAAAAAGCTAGGTTTTGCTCGTGGAGAAAATTTATCTCGAGGCTTTCTATTCAGATGTCCATAGAAAAGACATTCAAAATTTCTCAAATGCTCATATGTGAAAACTTTACCAAGTAGTTTCTCATATGGGGCTGTATTTTGAAGACTAGAAAAAGGCATTCGGTTAATTAAATATGCCGCAGTAAGGATACATTCTCCCCAAAACTTGATAGGTAGGTGCGCTTGAAATTGCAATGCACGAGCCACTTCTAGTAGATGTCTATGTTTTCTCTCAACTACTCCATTTTGTTGTGGAGTGTCTGTACAACTACTTTGACGCTCCATGCCATAATCAAAATAATGTGACAGTAAATCCTCATGCTTAATGTAACACCCCAGCTTTTGAAAAGAAAGAAAAATGCAGTTTTAAAAAAATAAAATTTGGTGCCAATGACGACGGAGGCCATCTACGGACTGTAGGTGGAGTGACGGGCTGTAGATGGGAACCGTCGATGGCCCTGCTAACTTTATGAATTTTGAGTTTCTGAACCTTGACCTACGGAATAGCAGGACGGTTCGTAGTTCGGTTGACGGGCCGTAGATGGGTTCCGTAGATGCCTTCCAGACTTGGCCAAATTTTTAGTCCAAAATGAACTTTCTGAATCGATTGACGGAAGAGCAGGATGGTCCGTCAGTGGATGTATGAACCATAGGTCCTGTCCGTCGATTGGCCAAACAGTTTTATTTAAGGGCTTTTTGGACTTTTCCCCTAAATGTTTATTCCTTATCCTAGACGATTTTTCCCTTTAACCCTGGCCCTATTTGTACTTTCTACGCCCTAATCCCTTCATTTCCAACTCTCATCTCCCAAAAATATTCCCCTCTCTAGAAGAACAAGAGGGAGAAGAAGAGAGCTAGGGTTCTCATCAAGGTCATCAATCCTCCTTTTATTTCAAGGCATTGGCATTGAGGTATGATAGTATTTACCATTTGGAGTTTTTCCTCCAATGGGTCCTCTTTTCCTTAAGATTTTCAAGGTTTAGTCTTGCCCAAGAGAGCTAGGGTTTTGACAAATTCATATGGGTTCTTCATTATGCTTTCCATTGTTGATGTTATGGTTGGTAGTGCATGATCTAGCGTGGTAAAGTAAGCTAGTGCACGAATTAGCGTGGTTTACATGCAACTTGATGAATCCCATGAGCTTATGCTAAGTTTTCCCCAATTTATGATTATGTTTTTGATTGTGGGTTGATTGAGAAAAGGTGAATTGCATTAACTCTTTGTGAATTGAGTTAAGGATTATGATTATCAAGCTATGAATTTCATGTAAGACTATGAATGATGAAAATAGGATATTTTATGAAAAGATGCATGTTGAATCAAAATCTATGATTTTTCCCTATTATGTGGGTTCCCTCAATTATGACTAAATTGCCTTGATTTATGGCTTTCTAAGTATTAACTTGCATTGAATTGCATGTTTTGAGGTGAAGTTTATGAACCCATGATTTATGAGTTAAGAGCATGATGAGCTATGTAAATATGAAGCTTGTGAACTCATGCATGTTTTATGAAGTTTATGATATGTTAGTGCAAATATTGAGTTGTGAAAGGGTTTCTCATGTAATGCTCAACCTAAGAATGTGAATGTAATGCTCAACCTATGAATGTGAAAGGTTTTCTCACACGTAATGATTCATAACTTATTGAAAGGTTTGCTCAACTAAGCTTGAATCCATGATTAAGGAGCTATTCTATGAAAGGACAAGAGGCGATTACCCATGTTCCCTAATGTAGACAAGAGGTGATTACCCATGTTCTTAAGGAGCTATTCTAATGAATGAAGGGACAAGAGGCGATTACCCACGTATCCTAATGCAGACAAAGCGGCAATTACCCAAGTCTACCAATAATGAGTTTATGACTAATGTAGACAAGAGGTGATTACCCATGTCTACCTAAGATAAAATGAACTATGATAAATCCGTGGGAAATATGCTTAGTTTCGAGTGGACAAGTGGCGATTACCCATGTCCCATAACCTATGTGCCACCATAGGGTTATGGTCTATGATAGACACTAGCTAGTGGATCCACATAAGCTAAGAAATTCATGGTCTTACCTTGGCAAGTAGGACACCCCTTTTCGGTGTGGGGCAGACACCTGATTCCATTTTGATGGCTCACATGGTCTTATATGTCGGTTAAGGCTACTTCCCCACAACTAATGAACAAGTGTTACGATGATGATCTAAGGCAACGTAAAGAAAAGTTGAATAGCTTGTCTTGGACATGGTTTATGCTTCATGTATCCTATGTTCTATCTTGTTTTAGCTTGGCCATTAAATGTCATGATTATATGTCATTCTAGCATGGTTTATATGCCCTTTGTGCATTGCTATCATACTTGGTACTTGATTATACTAACGCATACTTTTGCCTACATTGATTCTATTGATGTAGGACTTAGCGGTTCTTCTCATCCCCCTCGTGGCTAGTCAGTTCAAGTGATAGTGAAGACTTGGTGAGGCCTCCTATGTCCGAGGACCTAACCTTGTTACGCTTTCATGCTTTCCGTTATACTTTTGGATATTGTACTGGGATGCCTCCCAAACCTTCATTTCTATTCTATTATGTTAGATGGCTTGAGACATGAGATGTAGACTTCCGCTGATGTTTTCTTAAACTCTTTTGTGATTTTATCTTTTGGACTCTTTAATTTCTACTATCTTGTATGAATGTATGCTAAGTGGCTTGTATGAGGCCCTTTCGGGGTCTTGTACGCCATGTCACGTCTACGGGGTACCTTGGGTCGTGACACTTAAAATCTAACCCATTGCTTGTTCGTAGGATTTTGACTCGCAAGTTAAATTGCGTGTTTATCCAATTAAAAAATTATAACAGACAAGCTTTAATTTCTGATTTATTCTTCATGAGAAAAACCCATGTAGGTCGACTGAAATCGTCAACTATGGTAAGGAAGTAATGAGACCCAGAAAGAAATTATGTTTTGTATGGTCCCCAAATGTCACAATGTATTAAATCAAAAACATGCTCTGTCTTATTCATACTAGCAGGAAAAGATAATCGTGTTTGTTTTGCCTTACAACAAGCATCACAAAACATAGTCTTCTTTTCATCATAACTAATAGATAAACTAGGAACTAGAGAAATATGATTCATTGGTAAATGCCCCAAATGCTGATGCCATAAACTTGCACTAACAGACTTCTTCACCATCAATGCTTGCCCCCCTTTCATTGGCTCCAAGTAATAAAGACCATTTTTCTCTCTACCCACTCTAATCAGCGTCCTCGAAGGTTAGTCCTGAATCACAAAAGAGTCCAGACAAAAGGTAACTGCACATTGTAAGTCATTTGTCAATTTGCTAACTGACAATAAATTAATGCGAAAATCAGGAACTCCAAGAACATTCTTAAGAATTAATCTTTTTCCAAGGGCCACAGGGCCCAAGGCATGAACTTTCACCATATCACCATTGGGGATTTGCACTGGTGGTAAAGCTGTATGAACTATCTTATTTGACAGAAAATTTATATCATGAGTTATATGGTTCGTAGCACCTGTATCAACTATCCACTCCTCTTTTGTCTTATCTGAAAAATTAGAGGTTGTTATACTCACAGATGAGTTACCTGTAGATGCTCCATTATTGCCCAACAATAATAATAGTTGTTGATGTTGAGCATGTGTCAAACATGAAATTGGTGACATAGCCTCTTCAATAGTTGCAACAAGGGCCGTACCTGCGAGTGCGTTTGGTTCCTTTTGATTTTTCTGATGCCTATGAAACTGCATCTGATCATTATTGGTATGCTTGTTGTTTTTCTTGCATGGTTTACGTTAATTTGGAAGATACCCAATCACTCTGTAGCAATAATATTTGTTGTAATTAGTTTTCCCATAGTGTATGCAAGGTGGAAATTGATGCCGAGCCCCATCCACTACTAAAAAACAGATGAAAAACGACGGACTGCATTGCTTTTTTGTCAAAATCGACAGAAAAGCAACACAGTCAGGTTCGCTGCTTTTTGGCTCAACGCTTTTCAGAAAGCGACGGATAGTGTCGTACAAAAGCAACGGGCAGTGTCGTTTTTTATTTTATTTTTAAAAAAAAATTCTTGAATAATGTGACGCTGTCCGCCGCTTTATTTTAATTTTAATTTTTTTTTAATCTCCAAAAAGCGATGCAGTCCGTCATTTATTTTTAATTTATATTTTTTTAAATCTTAAAAAGCGACGAACAAAGAGACTCCGTCCGTCGCTTTTATTTAATTTTATTTTTTATAAAATTCAAAAAAGTGATGTTGTCCGCCGCTTTTCTCAAAATTAAATATTTAAAAATCTAGAAAAGCGACGGACTAAAGGACCTTGTCAGTCGCTTTCTTGGGTTTTTTAAAAAAAGTGCAAAAAAGAGACTGACAAAATCACCCTGTCCGTCGCTTTTTCTGCATTTTTTTTTACAGCAGTTTCTACTGCCTACCTGCAAATTCAATTCAATTCAATTCAAATCAATTCAGCCCAATCAATCAAAACACATAATAAACATGCTGTACAAAATATAAAACAACAAACTTAAATTAACATTCAAAAGTACTTAAATCACAATTTAAAGACTTATAAAGTCTTTCAAAATTCATTTCAAAATTTGTCAAAAGTCTATAAACTAAAGAGATGGAAGCTAAGGGGTGCAATCTATGTAATCATCCTCCTCCTCCTCACTCTCATCGTCTATATCCTCACCAGGAGATGACGTAGTAGGTCGACGAGCGAGGTTCAACACATGTTCTTTGATTTGCTGAACGGTCGCACTCATGCTTTCTTGTTCAGCTACTATTCTTCGCTCAGACTCTACCAGTGTTGCTGTATGTTTTGCTATTTGATCTGACATAGTAGCTATCTGAACACCATCAAGTGCCTCGGCTTGACGTGACGATCTAATACCTTCTAAGCCTGACTAGAGTAGTCGTAGATCATTCTGAGAGCCTCGACCATAGACTCTACCCTGGTGTGCCCCCTACCACTTTTTCTGTCTAAATTTGAGTGGACAATTCAAGTGTCATTTGGACCGAACTATCTAGATTCTCATTCACGTACTGATAAAACTCTCCCTGCATATTAAAAATAAAAACTAGCATCTAAATATATACATACTATATATTCACTATTCATTTTCACTTTTCATATTAAATCTTACAAAAGTTCATTCGACCCTTTCCTCCACTCACACATCCGGATCCGACTCATTTTCTTTCTTCTTCACATGAGTCTTTTTGAAAACCTCCGGTACAAGGGGAGTGCGCCCCATTTTCTTTCCTCTAAATAAAAATAAAATATATGAGCATATTAATCAACTAATTATATTTAATCAACTATTTATTTATTTAAAAGTTTGAATTAGAACTTACCATCTCTCTTGTAATCGTTTCAATGCTTTTTGCACCCCCGATGTGTAACGAGCCACCCTTAAGACTGCCTCTAGCCTTTTTAGCTTGTTCGGATATTGTCTTGAATTTATCTGCGTTCTAATACTGGAGCAATTCATCAAAAACATGAGGCAACATCCAAGCCGGACATTGATTAGAATCCCGGACTTTCTTTAGCAAGCTAGACAGTCTTATGGATGCCCTCCTCTCAAATGTGGTTGCAATGAACATATTGTACCTCGATTCTCAAGTACACATAGTCTGAAAAAAATGAATAGCGTTAGATGATAAAAAAAGTAAAGTATACTAAAATTATTAAACATAACTAAAAAAAATATATAATTAAACATATATATACCTTAAATTCATTAAACATCACCTGACGTACACTGTTTGGGATCTCACTCCAAGAGTGATAATCCTGTGTAAAAAGCCTCCTAACACTCTCTTTTAAAGCCTGGACAACATCCTTTGCAGGATTCCACCTGCAAAACACATAATAAACATATCAGTTCATGAATAATATATTAAAATATAAGAAATAAATAAAATAAAGTAATAATTAGATAACAAAGCAAACTTACGATGATCCATCTGGCTCAATCATGACTCTGCCAAGTCTGTCCCTCTGTCCAGGTGCTAGAGCAGGCGGCTCATCTGGTGTAGCACTAGGTGCAGGTGTAGGTGAAGGTGGTACACCAGGATGCACATAATGCTAGGTCAATGGAGGCGTACCGGCCATAGCATCTGACTACTCACTACTAAAATCTCTAATCCTCATGGCAGATAGCTGAGGAGATGTACCTGTGGGAGATAGAGAGGGAGATGGAGTACCAGCCGATAATCTACCTGTTGATAAGGGTAGTGATCGACGAATAGCCTGTAAAGGTAGGTGCCCGTAGCGCCATAGAGACAATGACTGTGAAGTAGAGGAAGCGCCAGCTGATCGACGGTAATTAGGATAATATTCCCGAGGATCCGCCATACCAAAAGGAATAACCAATAAATGGATGTCATGAGTAATGCGCTATGGCGCAAAAGAGAGACATCCTGGAATATCCTCATGATCTATGGGTCTCCTAGACTTCCTCTCTTTAGCCTTATTAGACTGGCTAACTCCAAGATGTTCGCGAGATCTATCACCGTCACCCCTGATGACATATGTATGCAAATTTACAAGGATATAAAATCATAAATTAAATAAAATTAGTATTAGCAAAATAAATTAACTTACATACTAGCTATCATTCTACTTCTATTCCTCCTCGCTTGTTTCATTTCCATCATTCTTTCATTCTTCCTCCTCAGTTGTTTCATTTTCACCGTCACATTCTTCGTCTTCGAATGATTCATTTTCCTCATCCTTATTATTTCTTCCTTAACATTTGTCATTATCTCATCATCAAATACTTCTTCTTATATGTGTTGAGGATGTTCTAGTATGGTTTCCAATTCAACATTAACTTGTTGTTGAATAATTGCAACCTCATTTTGGATACCACATCTAAGACATTGTCAATTTCAATTCTTCCTACAGGTTTAGTCTTTATAACAACCCACCAATCAGCTTTGTCTCTACGCAATGGATATGAAGCGTAATACACTTGTTTAACATTTTGTGCAATGATAAAAGGATCATAACTTCTGTATTTCCTGGTGTGCTTAACTTCAATTATATTGTGTTGTTGGTCCACCTTTGTGCCTCTATGTGATGGGTCAAACCACTTACACCGAAATAATACGATCTTCTTTTTAGGCCAACCTGAATACCTTACTTCAATAATATCATGAATGACACCATAATATTCAATAGTTTGGCCAGTACCATCAACATCACCTTGTATGCAGACACCGCTATTATTTGTTTTCTTATTCTTAGAAACTTCTTCAATTTGAAACTTAAAATCATTGACACAATACTTATTCATTGTCTGAATTTGAGATTCAGGTCCAAGTGCAACTCTCTTACTAATTGCAAATGTTCGACATTTGAGTATTCATCGTAAACTTGAGTATTGTTATTCAAAATAATACAATTTAGTATAACATGAATACATTATTAAATACTTATTGATTCAACATAAGCTTGCACACTTACATATTCTTTTAGCCATTTGGAAAATCCTTTATAGATGGCTTCATTACCCCATGTGTTTACGAACAAGCTAAGAATTGTACATTCAGATTTTTTGTTAGTTAATAACACTTATTAGTATGTAATTTGATAACGTACTTTAACACTTACTTGAGATATGGTTGAATCTCTGGAAAATTAAGCAAAATATGTGTCACAACTGATTCCATTTCCATACTAGTGAAGTCTCGCTTTCCACGTTTTTTATATCCTTGACCATTTTGATTAAAAGTTGATTTCGGTGGAAATAAAGGATCGACATTACCTTCATAATTGTGATTGGGCCTGTTTCTCCTACATGAAACTTCATTCCCAAAGTAATAAGGATAAAAATTACCAATTTCTCTCCCAATATGACCTTGAACAACTGATCCTTCGATCTTTTCCCTTTGCTTAATTGTTTGCTTGGAACTATCAATTTTTCTGCATGTATATATCTATATATATTAATTAAGAAAAATAAACTTAGTGAATATATATAATTTAGTGAGTATTTCAATATTACTTCTCAAATGGATACATCCATCTTGTTTGAACTAGATCTCCGAGGCGGGCCTCTTCTATAAGGTGAATTGGAAGATGCTCCATCACATCAAAGAAACCACATGGAAAGATCTTCTCCAACTTAGTAGTAATAACATGAATATTTCCTCCATCCAGTCTAAACTACTCTCCAACGACTTTCCAGAACACAAATCTTTAAAGAAAAAACTTATCTCTGTGATTGGTTTCCATATCCTTTAGGGTAGATGGCTAAAGGCGATAGGAATTAAAGTTTCCATGAATACATGGCGATCATGACTTTTCATACCTATCAATTTTCTTCATTCATATCTACCCGCTTTCCTAAATTCGAAGCATAACCCTTCGGCATCCTCAAATTTTTAACCCACTCACAAATTTCATGTTTCTCATCCAGTGTGAATAAAGAACTGGTTTTGGGCTTAACTATTTTACCATTTTGTAATTTCTGCCGCCACTACTCTCTTCTCCTACAATATTCCTTTATGTTCATTTTAGCTTTTGGATTGTCTTTTGTCTTGCCCTTAACATCCATTACTGTGTTAAACAAATTGTCAAAATATTTTTTTTCAATGTGCATCACATCAAGATTATGCCGTAGCAAATTGTCCTTCCAATATGGCAACTCCCAAAATATCCTCTGTTTGGTCCTATTATGTTCAACACCATATTCAGGAAGTCTAGAAAGTGAAGCTTCTCTAACTTTAGGCAATTGAGAAACTCTCTCCCAAATTTGATGCCTTGTGAGTAATGGAGGTGGGGGGTCATTTTCAACCTTATTTTTCCTGAATGCATTTTTCATCTTTCTAAACTCATGATCCATTGGCAAGAACTAAGGATGATAATCAAACCATGTATATTTTCTGCCATACTTTAAAGTGAATGCCTTACTATTTCCCATGCAATGCGGACAAGTTAGTTTTCTAGCTGTCATCCAACTTGACAACATCCCGTATGAAGGAAAATCATTAATAGTCCACATTAAAGAAGTACGCATAACAAAATTCTTCTTAGTTGATATATCATAAATCAATATGCCTTCAAACTACAATTGTTTGAGCTCATCTATCAATATTTGTAGATAGACGTCAATCAAACTTTTTGGATTACGGGGGCCTGGAATAACACAACTTAGAAAGATGTAGGGACTTGTCATGCACATTTCAGGAGAAAGATTATATGAAGTAAGAAATACAGGCCTGTAAGAATAAGGCGAAGCAACATTAGAGAATGATGTAAATCCATCTGCACACAATCCCAATCTAACATTTCTTGGTTCACTAGTAAAATCTTGATATATGTTATAAAAATGTTTCCAGGCTTCACCATCAGATGGATGAGACAAGACACCCGGTGGCCTTCTGTATTCACAATGCCATCTCATATGTGGAGCAGACCGCATCGATGCATACAACCTCTTTAACCTAGGAATAAGAGGTAAATAATGCATCGCCTTAACTGGGACCATCTTTCCAGCAAGAGTCCTCTTATAACGAGCATGTCCACAAAACTTACAATTTTCTAATTCACTATCAGTCTTATAAAACAACATGCAGCCATTAACACAACAATGAATTTTATCATATCATCTTGTTCAACCCTAATTTGACCATGTGGTGCAAGCATATTATATTCATCCACGGGCATCGAATTATAAAACATATCATTCAATCCATCTCTTTCTTCATGATCAACCCATACAAAGTATCTAGGCTTAAATCAATTATGGTACAAATGAACCATGACTATATCTGGTTCAAAAAATTTTAAGCACCTACATGCACTACAAGGACACCTAACCAATCCATTATTCTTGTAAATATCAAGTGTCATTGTATGTTCAATAAAACCTCTAACACCGTCAAAAAACAATGATCCATCTACAAAATATAGATATTCAGTTATAAATTTAATTTAATTATTAAGTTCAAATTAAGTTCAAAATTAAGTTTATATTCCTAATTAAGTTTTCAAGTTATTATAAATTAATTAAGTTCAACAAAGTTCTAATTAAGTTCAAATTAATTTCACGTTTTAATTAAGTTTATATTCCTAATTAAGTTTTCAAGTTATTATAAATTAATTAAGTTCAATAAAGTTCTAATTAAGTTCAAATTAATTAAGGTCAATAAGATTCCAAGTACTTCAAAGTTCTAATTAAGTTCAAAATAAACTCAAGTTCTAATAAAGTTTAAAATTAAGTTCTAATTAATTAAGGTCAACAAGATTTCAAGTTAATATTCCTAATTAAGTTCAAGTTATTATTAATTATAAGTTGTAATTCAAGTTCATATCTAACTTCAAAATCACTTCATCAATTCCCAACTCAAACATCCATCTTATACTCTAAACACTTCAATTACTAACTTCTAACTTAAAATTAACACTTCAATATTAACTCAAGAATACCCAAATTCAAACAAGTTCTAAAATACCTTAATTCAAACTTGTCCTATAATCTCAAATTCAAACTAATCTTAAAATTCCAAATTCAAACTAGTCCTAAAATACCCTATTTCAAACTAGTCCAAAAATCCCAAATTCAAACAAGTCCTAAAATACATTAATTCAAACTAGTCCTAAAATCTCAAATTCAAACTAGTCCTATAATCTCAAATTCAAACTAATTCTAAAATTCAAAATTCAAACTAGTCCAAGAATACCCAAATTCAAACTAACCCTAAAATCCCCTATTTCAAATTAGTCCTAAAATCTCAAATTCAAGCTAACCCTAAAATCAAAAATCTCAAATTCAAACACTAACTAACAATCAATCATTCAAACTAACAATCAATAAACACAAATTCAATAAACTAATTACAATAAACTAACTAACAAAATCAATATAACTCAAATTTTAAAAAAATAATTAAAATTGATGAATTAATAAATCCTAACCTTAAAGGAGAATGAGAGAATGAAGAGAGGAGAGTGACGGCGACCAACCGGCGATGGCGAGCAGCTAGGACGGCGGCGGCAGCTCAGACGCAGGTGGCAGAGAGAATTAGAGAGAGAATAAGGGGAAGAGAAATGAGAAAAATATGATCTGGTCTCCCAGATATTTTATAAAAAGCGGCGGACAACGTCTCTTTGTCCTACGCTTTTTTTAAAATGTTTGACGAACATTTTGACTAAAAAGCGACGGACAAAACGACGCTGACCGTCGCTTTTTAAAAATGTTTGACTAGTCATTTGACCAAAAAGCGACGGACTAAGAGATGTTGTCCGTCGCAAATTTAAAAAAATAGTTAATAAATAAAAATAACTCAAAAACAACGGATAGTGTGGTTAATGTTTTATTTAAAATTAATTATTTTTAATAAAAGTGGCGGACGGCATCTCTACTTATATTAAATAAATAATTATTAATTACATATATATTTTGCACAAAAATTCGTGCAAAAAAGTGATGGACTAAGAGATGTCGTCCATCGCTTTTTGTAAAATAATTTTTTTTAAAATTATTTTAATTAAAAAGTGACGGACAGTGTGACAAATAATGTCGCTTTTTGGAGTGACACTATCCGTCGCTTTTCTGTCCGTCATTTTTAGCAGTTTTTTAGTAGTGTTCCTCAATTTTCCTTTGTCATAATTCACCCCCTCTTGTCAGCAAGGCAGTTGCTTCAATTGTGGGTATGCGATTTGCAGCAACAGATCTCTGCTTTTCTTCTTGTGCCGCGATAGCATAGGCTCTTCCTAAGTTAGGCAATGGGTCGACACTTAGTATTTGAGAACGTACAGTTGAATATGTGTCGTCAAGTCCCATTAGAAAATCAAAAACCTTTTCCTTCCCCCTCATGGATTGCATCTTCTTTGCTGCACCGCAAACACAACCACATGTGCAAGACGGAGTTGGCATGAGACCTTGCAACTTACCCCAAAAAGACTTAAGTTTACCGTAATAGGATAAAATAGAAGCTCTCTCATGTTGCAAGAGAGCGATGAAACACTATAATTCATAAACTATTAGTGCAATTCCTTAGGTAAATCATTATTTCAGATCTACCCAAATTTCTCCAGCAGTTTCAAAGTGTGCGGCGCTACTTTGCAATTCCTTGACAATCATATTTGTAAGCCATGAAAGTAAAATGGCATTTCACTGTATCCATGACTGTAAATTCAGAGAGTTTTATTTCTGTCTCTCAATGGTTGCATTAACAAATCTAGCCTTGTTTTTAGAGTGAAGTGCGTTCAAAAAATTTTGTCTCCAAGTGAAGTAGTTTTCTCCAATTTCACTAAGAGAATAGGTAACAAAAATCAAACCTGGGTGGTCTGATGGATGCAAGGAATAGGGAGAAGCATCTACGACTTTGGGTTGAGGCAGACCCGCTAGTTCATCAGTGTGTCCTTCAGTTTTCATGGTTGAAAACAAATCTCAAGATCTTTTAATACGCTTCTAATACCATGTAAAATAAGATTACTTGAGTAAATTACTTTTATTGATAATACATCTCAATGTTATATACAAGTTAACCAGCTCTATAACTAAGGAAACATATCTTTACATTTAATTACAAATATTTTGATTTATATATCTAAGGAAACATATCCTCTGATTGTGCAATCACATAAGATCTTCCAATAGGAAAAAGATTGGGTGAATTGGGGTGAATAGAACTCCTGATAACGAACTTGGCATGAAGGGGTTGGTTTGGAACGTCGAGGTTTGAAAATGTGATGCGGAATAGGCTATTTTGGGAGGATTTGTGAGGTTTTTTCTTGTAAAAGCCACTATAGCAGGTGATACACCGCTGTTGCAGTTGATTTAATTCCCGCTATAGCGCCGCTGCTATAGCAGGATTGAGCCGCTATATAATGGGGTTAGTCACTGTAAATGCAGAAAATTCCCCAAAACTACTCATTATCATCCAAGAACATTTTGGGAAAGTGCAAAGGTGACCTAGAATGATTTTCACCTATTTTCCATCATGACCATCAATAAAGGTAAGTAAATTACTCCCATAGCTTGGCAATTTGATTACTAGGCCTTAGAATTCATGATAGTGACATTAGGGATGGTTTGGTTTAACTTAATGGTGCGAAAAACCTAATTTCGGTGGGAATATCATGAAATTAGTTTGAGTTTTGGGTTAAGATATACTCCGGGTGTATTTAGGACATTTAGGTATGTTTATGTGTTATATTAATTGTTGGTAGACCGAGAACAAACTAGGTATCATAACAAGAGAAAAACTCGGGTTCAATAGAGCATTTCGGGCTTGATTCAAGGTAGGTGATGGTTATTTTGTTTTCCATTTATGTTAGATGTGCTTGCTAAATGCTTCATTTGTATTACTTGTATAATGTATAGTTAGGGAAATGGAAGGAGTATAAACTGAAATGTTAGTTTGTGTCAGTCTCATATAATGAATATGTTTATTTGGATGTACAAGTGCGATTTTATGCATTGTGATTGTGATTGTCATGTGTGATTGTGATTGTGATTGTGATGTATGATTGTCAAATGGCTTGGGTACCATGCTTGGTGCATACTAAGGGTTGATTCAGGTACCAAGCCTGGTATATGATATCTCTTGGTTGGCTGGGGTACCATGCCTAGTACATATTCGGTTAGCTCAGAGACCACGCGTGGTACATGATATCTATAAGGTTGGCTTGGGTATTGTCACGATCTCGATCATCGTGAGTGGCACCCATACTAAGCCACCCCATGGGAGAATCAAAAACTAACTCGAAACCAACTCAACATCTTTGATAAAAAACAAGTTTATCAGATAAAATAAAGAAAATAGTTTAGACAACTAGAGAATTGAGTCCCCATAAACTCAATCCAATAGACAAAACATATAAGGCGGAAAATAACTCCTATGAACTGAAAGTCACCATACCAAAACTCTAATAACAAAGACTAGGGATGGAACCCCGAAAACTAAACATAAAACTGAAGTCTAATGTCTGTGTCCTAAAAGATGGACAAGAAAAGCATAGGAATCCATGGTAGCCTGAAAGATGTAGCTCACCCTTGGATTCAGAATCATGTATCCCTCAACTGAGGTCACAGATAAGCTGGTGGAAGATGCCATGTACTCAAGACGAAAAGAACATGTGCAGTATCAGTACACAAACAACAGTGTACTGGTAGGATCACACAGCCAGTCCAAGATATGAATATAAACAGATCGCTACAATGCAGTAACACAGAACAATGTATATAACGACAAGTATCAAACCACATAGACTCTTTGTCACATGCCAAGAAACAATAATAATAACAATACCTGGACACATGTCCCATACGATCACAAATGTCAATGCCCGATCCTCTCATGGAACCACAATTACATACCTGGTTCTCTCACGGAATCCAAACCCAAACTGTTAGTGTACCAGCGTGGTACTTGATTTATTCATAATTAGTGTACCGACAAGGAACCCAAGCCATCCATAGTTAGTGTACCGATGTGGTACCCGAGCCAACCAACAATCACAAATAATCATGCACAATCACATAACACAATGAACAATACCATTTGAAAACCACAAGTCACAATAGCAAGTTCATTGCATGAGATTACCCACATGATATCATTTCATATGTCTCCTTACCATGCATTGCACAAATGATACTACAAAATAGTAGACATACATACATCAATCGAGAACATACAACCATCACCTACCTCGAATCAAGCCTCTTGGAAACTCTAAATAACTCGAGCATTCCCCTTGCGAAGTGCCTTGGCTTGTTCTTGGTCTAAAACAAACAATATAATAACAAGCAATCACTAATGACCTATTAGTTTACCCAGATTATCAACAAATCCTAACACTGGCCAAAATATGGTAATCTTCCCCAACTTAGGGCTTTTCCACCATCGAATCATGTCAAAACCTCCCCCTAAGGGCAATAACCTATATTCTAAGGCTTAAGAATCAATGCATAAGGTTGGGGAGTCGAATTCTTACTTTTACCGATTAATTCCATGGAAAAACAAGTGCAAACTGCCTAAAATCTCCCCTCCCAAGTCTAAGAATACAAAGTGCAGAAAATAGAGGTTTTGGGGCTGTTTTTGCAATAAAATCCCTTTCACCCCACTTTAGCGGAAATTAACCCCACTATAGCATTATGAGCCACGCTATAGCGGGACACCTCCCGCTATAGCTGGCTCAATGAACCATCAGAGACTCAAAATCTAGAAAGAGGCCATTTTTACAACACAATCCCTTCCCTTGCATCCCGACACATACCTTCCACGCCAAGATCAATTTCGGGAATTATACTTACTTGAATTTAATTCTGAAAATTCCTATAAACTCCTTAATGTCTTGGCTAAAATAAGATATCAACCAAAACTCAATAACATACCTCACCCATTCTCGAATGGCCCTAGACCTCACCTAGACTAGATTCCATCTGAGGCTAGCTTAGCCAAAAAAATTAAGTCATTAATTGAAAATTTTTTTGGCCCAAATTCTTTTACTATTGGCCTACTCATAACGACTGGGTTAGGTCGTTACAGTAGATACCAATTTACTCATCACTCATCCTCGAGTGATCAAACAAGAAAAACTGGGCTAAAGTAGAAAAGAGGGTAGTACCTGAATCTTCAAACAAGTGAGGGTACTTTTCTCGCATGTCCCTTTCTATATCCCAAGTAGCCTCCTCGACCAGATGACTTTTCCACCGAATCTTTACTGATTTGATCTCCCTTTTCCTCAGCTTCTAGACATCCCAATCAAGAATCGCAACCAATTCTTTTTCATATTGCAAGTCCTTATCTAACACAATTAAGTCCCATTTTATGATGTAGTCTCCATCCCCATTGCCTTTCTTTATCACAGACACATGAAACACTGGATGAACCCAGACAAGTTGGGTAGCAGTGCTAACCCATAAGCCACTGGCCCACACCTTCAAGAACCTCGAATGGACCAATGTAACGAGGACAAAGCTTACCTTTTTCACCAAACCTCGTGACTCATTTCATAGGTGACACCTTAAATAGAACCTGATCACCAACCTGAAAAGCTATGTCTCTTACCTTGCGATCTGCATACTCCTTCTGCCTACTCTGGGCTGCCAACAACTTAGCCTGAATCTCTCTCACTCTTTCCTGAGCTTCCCTAGCCAAATAAACATCCAAAGGTTTCATATCCCTAAGCTCAAACCATCCTATGGGGAATCTGTATCCCCTCCCATAGAGTGCCTCAAATGGTGTCATATTAATGCTAGAGTGACAACTATTATTATAGGAGAACTCACATAAGGGTAAAAACTGATCTCAATGGCCCCCAAAAACAATTACACACGCCCTCAACATATCTTCCAATATATTGATAACGACATGGGTAGCAAATATCATATGATAGCTTTAGAGGAGCTTAATGGACACCAAATAAAGACATAAAATGTGTAAAAGGTCCATCAAAGTGAAGAGAAGGAAGAAAGTGGTCATGTGTGCAAATGGTCATCTCATGAATTCTAAAATTCACAAAAGAAGACAACCAAACAAGGCCCTTATTTCATTAAGGGTAAAATTGTCAAAGAAGTATCTTCTTTATTTTCTTAGTATAAATAGTAGTTTTATTATTTTGGAAGATTTAGATTATGAATATTATAATGAATTGAATATTTGAAAGCTTTGAAGCTGGTAGTTTCTAGGTGTAGCTAACATTAGTATAGTTCATAGTTGGTAATTGTAGTTGAGTGATTAGGGTGGATTCCCGATATTGCTTGTGTTAACTTCTTCTACCTTAATCGATCATCGAGTTACCCTCTTTGTGGATTTAATTTGGTTTTCTCATTTTTGATTGAGTTTGGGTTATTGTTGTTTGATCGGATTCAATTGAGAGGTGAAGGTATAAAGTCCTTAGCTGCTCATAAATTCGATTAGATTTAGATAAATCCACATATGTTTTCTCATTTCTTTCGATTGTTCCTTTTCATTCTTATCATTTGGTATCAGAGGACAATTGAAAGAAATAAGAAAACATATGTGGATTTATCTAAATCTAATCGAATTTATGAGCAACAAAGGACTTTATACCTTCACCTCTCAATTGAATCCGATCAAACAACGATAACCCAAACTCAATCAAAAATGAGAAAACCAAATTGAATCCACAAAGAGGGTAACTCGATGATCGATTAAGCTAGAAGAAGTTAACACAAGCAATATCGGGAATCCACCCTAATCACTCAACTACAATTACCAACTATGAACTGCACTAATGTTAGCTACACCTAGAAACTACAAGTTTCAAAGCTTTCAAATATTCAATTCATCATAATATTCATAATCTAAATCTTCCAAAATAATAAAACTACTATTTATACTAAGGACTTTGACAATTTTACCCTTAATGACATATGGGCCTTGTTTGGTTGTCTTCTTTTGTGAATTTTTGAATTCATGAGATGACCATTTGCACACATGACCACTTTCTTCCTTCTCTTCACTTTGATGGACCTTAACACATTTTATGTCTTTATTTGGTGTCCATTAAGCTCCTCTAAAGCTATCATATGATATTTTCCATCCATGTCGTTATCATCCTCCCCTTCTTGAAAAGGATTCGTCCTCTAATCCAAACCTTGAATGAACATAAGAAGGACAAGCAACCAAGAGGTCCTCATAGCATGAGGGTTAGTACAATTGTTAGCGCAAAAAGCATTATACCAAGGAGACCCAATCTCAAGGAACAACCAAGTATCCTCCATTATCATGACTATTAAGCCCATACATAGAGCACAAGGAAATTGACTATTCCACACATCAAAAGGATAACACAACCTAAAAGATGGCACTACTACAAGTTTACATACTCCGAAACATTCACCAGGTTCAAAATGATAGAAGGTCCACATAATCGGGTCATACAAACAAGTATATACCTCAATGAAATCCCGATCCAAATGCAATACACATTTAAGATAAATATGAGACTCGTCATAAGCAAAGAGATAGTAGAGAAATATGTCTTGCACATTGGGGTCATCTAAGGTGTTCCTATATGCAAGATCTCAACTAGGTTCAAGGATCCTAGCACTCATTACATCATAAGATGGAACACACAAAGACAACATGATGAATTTAGGATAAACCTCACCTTCTCTTGACAAATAACTCCTACCCCCATAAGAGGTGCAATCAACAAGATCATATGCAAAGAGGTAGTAAAGAAAGGGGGTTAGAAAACTACATTTCCCCATACACAATGTAGGCCCCTCAAGTGGATTGTAAACCCTCAAGAAGGACTTTCCATCCTAGGGAAAGGTGCCAAAAATTTCCTCCAAATTTTGCTTGACATCTTGGTCAAGCATCACTAAACAAGTGCCACAATTCAACTCATTACCGGGGTCAAATGGAAAGGAAATCCATGAACATGGATCAAGCACACTCTTTTTTGCCCGGTTGGCACCCTTATCTTCCAATATCATACTCCACTCAAAAGCGCAAGCATCATCATATGCAAACAAGTAGCAGAGAAATGTGTCACATAAATGAACTTCAATCAAGGTGCTCCCAAGTTTAGTCTCCACTTTATATACTAAAGAATCATAACTCACATGAAGAATTGGAACACACAAGGAAGAAGTAGCAATAAACACATAAGCATCACCGTTCTTCTTAACACTATCCTCTCCAATAAACGTACTATCATCTTCACAAAAGAGAATTCCGTCTTTGTAAAGTGTGTCATCACACCATAGTGGATTCTCAAACAATTGATAGCCTTCAAGAGTGGCTACAATTCCAACATTATAAGTTATTCCACTATGCACACTCTCAAGAGTCATGTCATCATCAAACAAGAGATTATTACACATAAGTTGATCAACACCAATATCACTTGATAATGAACTATCATTCAAAGGACATGTATCAACACTAGGTGGACACAACTAAATTTTACTAGAAAAATCAATTCGGCCATCAATAGGATCAACTAGTGTATCCACATTCTCAACATGCACATCATCAAAACATGACAAAGTACTATCATTCAAGGCACAAGTGTCAACACTAGGTGGACACAAATTTATCTTACAAGAAGAATCTACTCAGTCATCAATAAGATCAACTAGTGTATGAACACTCTCAACAAATACGTTATCACTATGTGACAAAGAGTCATTAAGCTCACATGAAATCAAGCTATCACTTATACTCAATTGGCTACTAGCGACATGATGAATTTCCGAGCAAGAATTAGCATTGTTACCTTGTAGCTCATAAGATGAAGTATCTCCACCTTGGTTGTGCAACTCCTTAAGTTCTACATCACGACGAGTAGTACCCTTCAATAGTCTTTCCAACTCATCGGGTGCCATCTCGGTGACTAATTGAATGACTTTTTCAATATCTCATTTGTGCTCATAGTACGAGGATCCCGATAGCAAAATGATAACGATCCTTTCACCATACCTATAAAACTCAACAAACAAGTTATAGAAAGGTTCCTCACGCCACTCTTTATTTGAACTCTCAACTCACCTTCTATGACTTTTTCTCAAAATTGATAGTGAACTAGCTTTGCTCAACCAATTCAAGGTCACCTATCCTTTGTGGTGGAGTGGATTCTTATGACTCTTGAAAGAAGGACGACACAAAAAAAAGGCAACGAACTTAAATCAAAAGGGTTATCAACGAATTAAGATGAGAAAAGTAGAAGAAAGAAGCACAAAAAGATTCGGACTCAAAACAAACTAAGTAACAAAAGTAGAAAAATTACTTGTTGTTACTTAACTTGAAGGATCAAAGAAATGATTTGATGATTTAAAACTAGTTAACAAGTAATTAAAGATGTTAATTAATTGTTAAATAGTTGAGAAATAGAAGAAAAATGAGTGTGGAAGAAGAAGAAGTGAATTTGGACACTTAGAAAAAATTTTAAGCCTAAAAGAAGTTCATCACTTATAAGACTTTGATTGGATGATTAAAACTAGTTAACAAATAATTAAAGATGTTAATTAGTTGTTAAATAGTTGAGGAATGGAAGAAAAGTGAGTTTAGAAGAAGAAGAACTGAATTTGGACACTTAGAAAAACATTTAGGCCAAAAAAACTCTCATACTTAGCCAAATTGCTTTTAAGAAAAAAAGCCTGCACTCAAGCCTCTGAAGTTGGGCTCCACACGCTGACTGGGCGAGTGGAGGACTGACAGCTTGCTTGCTCTGTGCTGATGTGGCATCCGCGTGGCTGCTGCGTTGGCATTGACTCCTTGTTGACTGCTGACGTGGCAGTCCACGTGGAAATTAATTTAATTTGATTTTTTTTTGAATTTCGAATTTCTTTTTTCTTTTTTTCAATTTCCACCAATGGACCCGAAAATACCTTTGACCAACTTTGACTTGAAAATGTTAGATCAAATGTACCGTTTTGCTCCTTCTTCCTCAAGAACACACGAAGAACACCAAGAACATTGATAAACTTCAAAAATTCATAACTCACTCAATTTAGCTCCGATTTTCATGAAATTTCCAACACGAGCTCCTTTCAACACCACGAACAAATTCCAATAGTTTTTAACTAAAAAATAAACACCTTTCTTCCATCTTCAAGCTATGAAGAACATCATGAAAATGAAGAACACCAAGAACAAACCCCACTTCAAATCTTCACCAAATCACCCCAATTTTCAAGAGTAGCTTCCTTTCAAGCTAGAGAACAACACCCAATACCTTTTGAGCTCGAATTCAACCTCAATCAATAAGACTCACTTGAAAAAAAAATTAAAGTCTCAAAGCTTCAAGCTCCTTTAATGGCAACTTCACTTCTACAACTCCAAATCAAACGAAATTTGAAACTTAGACTCAAAAAACAATAGGGAACAAGAATCTGGTGTCAAAAACAACAAATCAAAACAGAAAGTTTTATAGAATTTTTTGGATTTTTGGATTTTTTTTTTGCAAACCAAGACTAGATTTGTAGGAACATACAAATCTAAACCTAGGCTCTGATACCAAATGATAAGAATGAAAAGGAACAATCGAAAGAAATAAGAAAACATATGTGGATTTATCTAAATCTAATCGAATTTATGAGCAACAAAGGACTTTATACCTTCACCTCTCAATTGAATCCGATCAAACAACGATAACCCAAACTCAATCAAAAATGAGAAAACCAAATTGAATCCACAAAGAGGGTAACTCGATGATCGATTAAGCTAGAAGAAGTTAACACAAGCAATATCGGGAATCCACCCTAATCACTCAACTACAATTACGAACTATGAACTACACTAATGTTAGCTACACCTAGAAACTACAAGCTTCAAAGCTTTCAAATATTCAATTCATCATAATATGCATAATCTAAATCTTCCAAAATAATAAAACTACTATTTGTACTAAGGAAATAAAGAAAACACTTCTTTGACAATTTTACCCTTAATGAAATAAGGGCCTTGTTTGGTTGTCTTCTTTTGTGAATTTTTGAATTCATGAGATGACAATTTGCACACATGACCACTTTCTTCCTTCTCTTCACTTTGATGGACATTTAACACATTTTATGTCTTTATTTGGTGTCCATTAAGCTCCTCTAAAGCTATCATATGATATTTGCTACCCATGTCGTTATCATATATGAATAGTCATCTCTTACTGACCATTAGTCTAGGGATGGAATGTTGTACTGAAAGTGAGTTGAGTGTCCAATGCCTCATGAAACTTACCCCAAAACTTCGAAGTAAATGAGTGCCACGGTCTGAAATGATAGAAAGGGACACCCCGTGCAACCTTACTACCTATTTGACATAAATCTTCGCCAACTAATGAAAGTTGTAATCCACTCTAACTGAAATGAAGTGGGCTTGTTTAGTCAACCTGTCAACAATAACCTAAATCGAATAGTATTTTCCCAAAGTCTTGGGTAGTCCCACCATGAAATTCATGAGTATCCTTTTCCACTTCCAATCAAGAATGGGCATCCTCTGAAGAAAATCTACAGTCCTTTGATATTCATACTTTACTAGTTGACAATTTTGACACTTAGAAACATACTCTGCAATGTCTTTCTTCATCTCAGGCCACCCATAAAGTAGCCTCAAATCCCTATACATCTTGGTCACACCTGAATAAATAGAATAGCACAAACCATGAGACTCTGCCAACACATTTTGGATCAAGTCACCAACATGAGGGACACAAATCCTTCCTCTAAAATTGAGCACACCATCTGCCTCGAGAGTGGTGTCTTTGGTTTCCCCAGACTCCACCTTACATTTGAGCTTAACCAATTCCTCATCCTCCAATTCTTTAGCCTTAATTTCCTCTATGATGGTAGAATTAACCCCAATACTGGCTAACACCCCACCCTTCTCAGAGATGCCCAACCACATGAACTTAGACTCCAAAGTCTGAATTTCTCAGGACAAAGGTTGCTTAGACACTTCTAAGCAAGCTAAACTTCCCATGCTAACTGTCTTCTGGTTCAATGTGTCTTCCACCACATTAGCCTTACCCGAGTGATACTAAATAGTCACATCATAATCCTTGTGCAACTCCATCCATCTTCTCTGTCTCAAGTTCAGATCCTTCTGAGTGAACACATACTTAAGACTGCGATCATCAGTGAACTCCTCACACCTAACCCATAAAGATAATGCCATCAAATTTTAAGAGAAAATACCATCGCTACCAACTCCAAATCATGGGTAGGATAGTTCCTCTCATGAACCTTCAGTTGTCTGGAAGAATAAGCTATAACATTATTTTCCTGCATGAACAGAACACCTAAACATGAATGTGAAGTATCACAATAAACAATGAAATCCTTACCTTCCACTGGCAAGGTCAAGATAGGCGATTTGGTCAAAATATCCTTGAGCTTTTGGAAGCTCTCTTCTCTTTTATCTGACCACTCGAATGGTACCTCTTTTTGAGTCAACTTTGTCAAGTGTGTAGAAATGGAAGCAAAGTTCTTCACAAACCTTCAATAATAGGTTGCAAGCCCTACAAAACTTCTAACCTTTGTCACGGAGCTAGGCCGAACCCAATTCTTAATTGCTTCAATATTTTGAAGATCTACCATCACCTCTTCTTTCAAAACCATATGCCTCACACTTCAAAAATTTAGCATTCAATTTTCGTTTCCATACGAAGATGGTCTGCACGCTCCTCCTCTCCTTTGGAGTAAATCAAAATATCATCTACAAACACAATAACAAAGGAATCTAAGAATGACTTATACATCCTATTCATCAAACTCATAAATGTTGTAGGAGCATTAGTCAACTCAAACAACATTACCAAAAACTCATAATGCCTGTACGGGGTCTGGAAAGTTGTCTTAGATATGTCCTCAGGCCTAAGACAGATGCACTCTGCAACTGGTCAAACTAATAATCTATGCGAGGCAAAAGATACTTATTCCGAAGGGTAACCTTATTAGAATGCCGATAATCTATAACATCCTCATACTACTATCCTTTTTCTTTACAAACAAGATAGGAGCACCTCTAGGAGAAGCACTAGGATGAACAATCCCCTATCAAGCAAATCCTGAAGCTGAGTGTTAAGCTCCCTCAACTTCGCTAGAGCCATGCGATAGGGAGGAATAGAGACCAGGCGAGTGCCCGGCTCAAAATCAATACAGAAGTCTATGTCCCTATCTGGAGGAATACAAGGAAGATCTGTAGGAAACACCTCCAGAAACTTAGAAACCACATAGATAGACTCAATGGAAGGAAACTCTGCACTAACAATCCAAATATGAGCAAAATAAGCCAAACCACCCTGCCTTACTAGTTTGCTAGCCCAAAGGAAAGATATGATCTTTAATGACTTAGTCATGTACACCCTTCCCACTCTAACCTTTTCCTCCCGGGGATCTCTAGAATCACTGTCTTAACATTACAATTTTACACATCAAATAGGGGGACAACTAATTCATACCTAAGATCACATCAAAGTCTAGAATATCCAATATGACCAAATCTACCCAAGTATGTAGACCCAAAACAATACAGTACAACCATGATACACATACTATGCCCAAGGCAATGGAGGCAAGACCGATGAACAACATTCCACATAAGCTCTCCAGCACTACTTTGCCTCACCCTGAAGCTGAAAAGTCATAAACTTAACCCCATGTTGATGCACAATGCCCAACTTATGAAGCCTATCATAGCAATCCAAGATGAACTCGAATGCATCCTCACCCTTAGAACTATGAAATACTAGAGGCTTAAGATTTAAGAACATGGTTAGCATCTCATGTTCTGTACCAGTCATCACAGGGCTAAGCAATGGACAAAATAAAGCGTCAGCACCCCAGTCCCCATCCATCTCAAGAACAGTAGCAACAACAATCCAAGTGACTGGAATTTGAGTATTCTGAACTGTAGGAATGGATCCAGTACATGCCAACCCACTCTGAAAAGCTAGTACCTGTCAAATAGTCCTTGAGACCATATAAGGAAAACCTGCAATCCCAGCTTATTTCCTCACCTCGGTTCAGTAGCATCTTCAATCTCAATCTCAACTTCTTCCTCCACAAGATCCTAGGGTGGGGGTGGGGTCGCTTCCCTTGGTACATTCATATTCTGAGCTCCACCTCTAGTGGGTGTTGCCCTTCCTCTTCTCCTTCCCCTGCTCTTGCCCTTGCCCCTGCCCCTACCCCTACCTCTTCCTCTACCTCACGCCACGTCCCCTCGCTGTAGGATTATTTTCTTATTCTACTCTGGAGCTACTACCCTTGTACCATTACATCGAGTGTCAACCATCTACTGACAGAAGAGTGGAAGAGTTAGATACAAATTTGTATCACGTGATACTAATTGGAATCAATTCATAGCACGAAAGAAAAAAGAAAGAGAAATTCCTAAAGTCTTATAGCCTCTTACAAAAAAGTATAGACGTCTCCGTACCATTCTGTAGGACTCTACTAGACTCATTTTTATATCACAAGATTAATAAACCTAGGGATTTGATATCAAGTTTGTCACGATCATGACCATCGTGAGTGGCACCAACACTAAATCACCCGGTGGAAAAACCAAAAACTAACTTGAAGCCAATTCAACATCATTCATAAAAACCAAGTTTATCATTTAAAATAAAGAAAATAGTTTAGACAACTAGAGAATTGAGTACCAATAAACTCAACCCAATAGCCATAACAACCCATAAAAATGGAAAGTCACCATACCAAAACTCATAGCCAAAACTGGGGGTGCAACCCTAAAAAACAAACATAAAACTGAAGTCTAATGTTTGTGTCCGAAAAGATGGACAAGAAAAGTAGAGGAATCCTTAGTACCGTGAAAGATGTAGCTCACCTTTTGATTCGAAATTAGGTATCCCTCAATTGAGGTCTCAGATCAGCCGATGAAAGATACCATGTACTCAATAAGAAAAAAATAGGTGAAGTATCAGTACACAAACTACAGTGTACTAGTAGGATCACACAGTCAATCCAAAATATGAATGTAAACAGATCACTACAATGAAGTAACACAGAATAATGCATATAACAACAAGTACAAGTTTGTCATGACATTGTGAGGGCAAGGAAGGAGCCGAGGCAGAGAAAGAGCAATACTTATCTAAAGTGGAGCTCAAGCAACAACTAGGCCGAGGTCGGTGACCCTTCTATTGCCTAGGCTCATGTTGAGGAGGCCGTAGAGGTATAGTTTGAGGAGGATGTTGAACCCGAGATGGCGTCACAGGTTGGGAGTGCAGTCCTTCCCCCTATGACTTCTGAGGTAGTTTAGCAAGTGTTAGCCTTCCTAAGTGGGATAGCGGGTACTAGAGACACTCCTACTATGTTTGCTACTTAAGCTCCAGGTGCTCATCTCATATATACAACCACTTCTAGAATGGATGAAGCATTGGGTGCTGATGCGTTCTTCCATCCAATATTAGGCCCTATTATGATTAGGACTTTGCATAAGTTGTTGACCAAGTTTCTAATGTTTAAGCCTTTGTAGCTTCATGGTGCTGAGAATAAGGATGCTTTTGAGTTCATCTTAGATTGTTATAAGAGATTGCATAAGCTGAGTATTATGCAAAAACATAGACTGGAGTTTGTTACTTTTCAGTTGTAAGGGGATGCTAAGCAGTGATGGAGGCCTCATGTGGAGTGTCATTCATTAGTATTGCCTCCACTAAATTGGGCTAAGTTCTATACTCTACTCTTAGAGGTGTATGTACCTCGTACTCTAAGATACTGCAAGAAGGATGAATTTTTGGGACTTAAGTACGGCAGTATGTCTATTGCAGCCTATGGGGCTAAGTTTCATACATTGTCTCGCTATGCTACCCAACTTTTGGGCACTAAGGAGAAAAGGATCCCATTGTATGTGAAAGGCTTGAACATTGAGTTCAAGTATTATCTGTGCATATGACTTCCAGGGGAAGATCTTTAATAAGGTGACTGACGACGGGGTTAGATAGGTTGGACATGCTAAGGCATTGGCTAAGAAACCCAAGAGTTTGGGTAATTTCAATTGGTCTTATTTTATAGGTCCTAGTCAACAAGTGTATTTGGTACATCCTTTTTAGTCAGCCCTATCGACTTCTACATTTGGTCATTCTGGTGTCATTCCATAACCTTCGGCTCCTAGCAGCCAAGGAACTTCTTATTTTTCTGCCAGCAAGCCATCTCTTGATTGAGGGTGCTTTAACGGTGGTAACTTTGGTCACTTTAAGAGGGAATGATCTTTTAAATCGACAGGTAACCCGATACAGCCGCAGACTAGAGATGTAGTTCAAACAGGCAGAGGTGGCAATGACAGGGGACACCCTTAGGGTGAGAGAGGTAATAACCATGGAGGTCATGGGGGCAGAGGAAATGGTAATGCGGGGAGGGGAACGGCGCAACCAGCTGGAGGTGTCTCTTGGACTGAGGATAGAGCTCAATTTTATGCCTTACCAGGCAGATATGAAGCTGAGGCATCTAATTCAGTGATACCAAGTACTATTCTCATCTATGAACAAATGACTTTTGTTTTATTTGATTCAAGATCCATATATTCTTATGTATCTGTTAAATTTGTCTTAGGTCTTGATTTGATTTGTTATACTCTTGATACCACCATTCATGTTTCCACCATGAATTGGGAGTCTATGGTAATGACCCATGTGTATCATTCTAGCTTTGTGGTGTTTGAGGGTCTTCATACTTTGGAAGATTTGGTTACATTGAATATGCTAAATTTTGATGTGATCTTGGGTATGAGTTGGTTGTCTTTTTATCAAGTTGTGTTGAACTGTTTATCACGACCTAAAGTATCCCCTAGACATGACATGACGTATAAGACCCCGAGAGGCCTAATACAAGTCACTTAGCATACATTATACAAGATAATAAGGTTAAAGAGAATTTAAAAATGACATATCATATGAAAGAGTTTGATTAAAAGCGAAATTCTAAGCATAAGTCTCAATAAGCCAATTACTACATCAATAGAATGAATTTGGGACGAAACCCATACAAAGTTCAAAAGTGAAATGACATAAAGCTACAAATGCGCGATCGTCCTCGAAGTATGAGGACCCACCAAGCCTTCAATTCACTAATACAATCACTAGCCATAAATGGAAGGAGAAGCGTCAGATCCTACATAAGTGAAACAATGTAGGCAAAAAGTATGTGTTAGTTTATGGAATGTACCAAGTGTGATAACAATGCACAAAATCATGAAAACCATGCAAAAAGGAACTTTACGTGACATGAAATGACCAAGCTAAATTATAAAATAACATGATAGAAAATGTAAATCATAATCATGGCCAATGCAAGCTAAATATCTTTAAAGCACTTTGAGATACCTTTATAAGTAACCTTATTTCATTATTGTGGGAAGTGAGCCTTAACCGACATAGACCATATGAGCTATAATATGGAATTCAGTGTCTATCCCACACTGAAAAGAGATGTCCTTACTTGCCAAGGTAACAACCATAAACTTCTAGCTTAAATGGATCTACTAGCTAATGTCTATCTAGACAAACCTATGGTGGCACATAGTTTATGGGACACGGGTAATCGCTACTTGTCCACTCGGTGCTAAGTATAATTCCCATGGATTAATCATAAATCTTAACTTGTCTTATCATTAGATTACATGGGTATTCACCTCTTGTCTTATCATTAGGGAACATGGGTAATCGCCTCTTGTCTTATCATCCATGGAAGGCACATCAAGTAGCTAATCCAAGCTAGATTTCATTATAATAGCTCCTAGTTCTTTATTCAAAGTTTAGTTGAGAAAACCTTTCAACCCTATGAATCCTTCATGTGAGAAAATCTTTTCACAATCATGTTTTGAGTAGTATGTGAGAAATCCTTTCACAACAACAACAATGCTTCACTCTCAAAGCAACCTTAACTCATCATCAATTTCATAAAGAAACATGCAGATCTTCATAAAATTCATCATTTGATCATTTATAAACTTCATCATGGAATCATAGCTTAGAAATCATGAATCATGAATCATGCATGTGTTTATATAATTTCATCTTAAAATCATTCAATTATTTCAATTCATGCATAAAAATACATAATTCAATCAATTAGATCATAATTGGAAAGAACCCATGAGATTGAAGAAAATCCTAATTTCAATTAGAGATTCTAACTTGTGAAAATTGGAAAATTTAGGAACCCTGTGGAGGAAAGGACTCCATAGGTGAAAGTCATCATACCTTGGAGTTCAAAGCCCACAATCAATGGAGAATTTGGAGGCTTGACTTGAATCCCTAGTCTTCTTCTTCAAGCTTTAGAGAGAGAAATATTTGAGAAAAACTTTGGAGGGATTTGGGGATTTGAAAAGTGATTTAGAATAGTTACATTTTAGGCTTAGAAGACTAATATGGGGTCTAGGATTAGGATTAAACTGACCTAGTTTAGGTATTAATCAATTAGGAAAAAGATCAAAAAGCCCTTAAAATAACTGTCGGACCTCCACCAACGGTTGGACTTACGGTTCGTAAGCCCAATTACGGACCGTCCTGTCCAATCGTCGGTGGGGTTCTGAGACTATACTTTTGGACCCCCAATGACGGTTTCTATGGACAGTCCGTTGGTCCACTTATGGACCGTACATACCAACCGTAGGTCCTAACTTTGACCCTCAAAATTTCACTAAGTCTGGGACTCACCTACTAGACCTATCTACGATCCGTAAAAAGATTGACAGACCATCATGTTGAGCCGTAAAAAAGGGTTCTAAAACTTGACATTATGAAATTATTTAACTTACCATCTATGTTTCCCACGTATGGTCCGTAAGTGAACCTATGGTCAGTTGGTGGCTTCCGTCAGTATTGGCACAAGTTCTGAAAACCTTCATTTTTCCTTCCTTTCAAATCTGAGGTGTTACAATATCTCCCCTGGGAACATTTTCCCTCGAATGGAACTCAAGACATCATAAGGAGGGTAGGAAACTAGATCTAACAACCCAACACGAATGCAATCACATAAATGCACATATCCGAGGAGAAAAAATCAACTTCAAGCTAAAGCATGTTCAAAACATCATTTCATAAGGTTTATATGCAACTCATACTCAAATGCACATAACATGAAAAAATCAATCAAGTTAACTCATTTTCTCAAAATTTAAGCTTTTCATGAACATGCATAAATGAGGAATCATGGAAATATCTAAGACACATGAGACCAAAAGAGTGAACCATGAGGAACTAAGTACCTCAACCTAGAATAGGGTGGGAGGGAAAGAGATGAGGATAACAGGACATCATATCGGGCTCGGCCTTCCAAGTAGCACCCTCAACTAACTGATTTCTCCAAAGAACCTTTACGGAAGCAACTTCTTTATTTCTCAACTTCCGAACTTCCCGGTCCAAAATCTCAACCGAAACTTCTTCATAAGAAAGACTATCCTTTATACCAAGATTCTCTAATGGTACAATAGATGTCGAATCATCAACGCATTTCTTCAATAAGGAGACATGGAAAACAGGATGAATTGATGCCAAAACATTAGGCAAATCAAGTTCATAAGCCATTTTGCCAATACGCCTCAAAATTTTATATGGGCCCACGTAACGGGGACTAGGCTTCCCTTTCTTCCCAAACCTCATTACACCCTTCATGGGTTAAATTTTTAAGTAAACCCAATCATTAACATCAAATTCTAGATCTCCCATTCAAACATCGTCATAGGACTTTTGTCGACTTTGAGCCGTTCTCAACCTCTCTCTAATAAGCCAAACTTTCTCCATAGCCTCGTGAACCAACTCAGGACCTATCAAATCAACTTTACCGACTTCAAACCAATCTATAGGATATCTACACCTCCTACCATATAGAGCCTCAATTGGAGCCATACCAATGCTTGAATGGTAGCTATTATTATAAGCAAAATCAATCAAAGCCAAATGATCATCTCAATTACCCTTGAAATAAATCACACAAGCTCTCCACATATCTTCTAAAGTTTGGACAGTACTCTCTGCTTGCCCATCGGTTTAAGGATGAAAGGTTGTGCTAAGCTTAACACAAGTACCAAGGCCCTTCTGGAAAGATTTCTAAAACTGAGAAGTGAATTGAGTACCACGATCGGATATAATGGATAGGGGCACTCCATGCAACCTAACCATCTCCCTTAGGTACAACTTAGCATAGTCTTCCGCCGAGTAAGAAACCTTGATGAGAATGAAATGATCCGATTTCGTCATACGATCCACAACAACCCAAATCAATTCATGTTGTCACTGGGTGCGGGGTAAACCAACAATAAAGTCTGTATTCAAATCTTTCTACTTTCAAGTAGGAATACTAATGTCTTAGGATAAACCTCTTGACTTTTGATGTCAACTTTCATTTGTTGACAATTAGGATACTTAGCCACAAATTCCGCAATATCCTTCTTCATCCCATTCCACCAATAGACCTCCCGCAAGTCATGGTACATCTTGGTGGCTCCGGGGTGAATGGAATATCAAGAACTATAGGCTTCCGATAAAATCTACTTCCTCATATTATCAACATTGGAAACACACAAACGACCTTGATATCGAAGTACACCATCTCCCCATTGGGAGAAAGTCTCAACGGACTTTTTAAGCACTGCTTTCTATAACTCCATCAAAATTGGATCAAGACCTTGCTTTTTTTTCACATCTGACACAAAGGATGATTCTGAACCATTATGAAAAACAACAACACCTTTTGTAGAATCAATCAACCGAACACCCAATCGGGCTAATCTATGAACATCTAGAACCAATTCCTTCGGGCTAATCTATGAACATCTCGAACCAATTCCTTCTTATTATCCTCAACATGAGCAACACTACCCATAGATAGCCGACTAAGAGCATCAGCCACGACATTCGTTTTATCGGGGTGATAGAGGACACTCATGTCGTAATCCTTTAGCAACTCAAGCCACCTCTTTTGGTGAAGATTCAGATCCTTTTGGTTGAACACATATTGCAAACTTTTATGGTCGGTAAAGACATCAACATGAACACCATATAAGTAATGCCTCCAAATCCTTAAGGTAGACACAACCGCTGCTAGTTCCAAGTCGTGGGTACGATAATTCCTCTCATGGATTTTAAGTTGTCGTGATGCAAAAGCAATAACCTTCCCATTTTGCATAAGAAGACACCCTAATCCAACCCTTGAAGTATCACAATAAACCACAAACCCATCGGATCCTTTCAACAAAGTCAACACCGGAGCGGAGGTAAGTCTATCTTTCAATTCTTGAAAACTCCTTTCACACACTTCAGACCATAAGAACTTAACCTTCTTTTGGGTGAATGCCGTCAATGGAGAGGCAATTGAAGAAAACCCCTCAACAAACCTTTTATAATAACCAGCCAAACCTAAGAAACTTCAAATATCTAAAGGGGATAGAGGTCTAGGACAATTCGTAACCACATCTGTCTTCTTAGGATCTACATCAATACCCTTACTGGAAACAATGTGACCAAAAAAAGCCACGGATCTCAACCAAAACTCACATTTACTAAACTTTGCAAAGAGTTATTGGTCCTTGAGGACTTACAACACAATTCTCAAATGATTGGTATGCTCACCCTCACTCTTTGAGTTAATCAAAATACCATCGATGAACACAATCACAAATATATCTAGGTATTGTCTAAACACCCTATTCATCCAATCCATGAATGTGGCCGGAGCATTTTTCAAGCCAAACGACATCACCAAGAACTCATAGTGATCATACCTAGTCTGAAAAGTTGTCTTTGGAATGTCATCTTCTCTCACCCTCAAATGGTGATAGTCCAACCGGAGGTCAATCTTGGAGAAGTAACTCACTCCTTGATGTTGGTCAAACAGATCATCTATCCTTGGGAAAGGATACTTATTCTTAATGGTAACTTTATTCAATTGATGATAGTCAATACACATGCGGAGTGAACCATATTTCTTTCGAACAAACAAAACTGGAGCACCCTATGGAGAGATACATGATCGGATGAAGCCCTTATCCAACAAATATTTCAATTGTTCTTTTAATTCCTTGAGTTCTGTCGAAGCCATTCGATAAGGACGAATAGAGATAGGTTGCGTATCTAGGAGAAGGTCAATACCGAAGTCTATTTCCCATTCGGGAGGAACACCTGGTAAATCATCGGGAAACACTTCTGGAAACTCATTAACAATGGGGAATGACTCAAAGATAGGGGTTTCAGAATCCATATTCCTAACTCGAATAAGATGGTATATGCAACCCTTAGAAATCATCTCTCTAGCTTTAAGACAAGAAACGAACTGACTCTTAGTTATAGAATTTCCCCCTTTCCACTCTAGAGCGGGTTCATTTGGAAATTGAAACTTGACCACTCGGGTTCTACAATCAATAGAAGCATAACATGAATGCAACCAATCCATCCGAAGAATAACATCAAAATCTAACATATCAAGCTCTACAAGATCAACACGAGTGACTCTATGGGATAAGGAGACGGGACAATTTCTATAGACTCTTTTAGCCACAATAGATTCACCAATAGGTGTAGAGATGGAAAAATGGTCTATCAACACATCTGGAAGAACATCGAACCTCATAGTCACATATGGCGTCACAAAAGATAAGGTAACACCTGGATCAAGCAAAACATAAACATCAAGATTAAAGACTTCCAACATACCGGTTACCACGTTGGGAGAACCCTCTTGCTCATGACGAGTTTGGAATGCATAGAATTTGTTCTGATTTCCACTAAAACCTTATGAAGGATAAAGTTGAGCCCGTCGATGGTTATCTCCTTCATTCTTAGCAACAGAGGGACAATCCCTAATCTTATGATCCATCTTGCCACAACCAAAACATGCATTGGAACCGGCTAGGCATTTACCCTCATGCTTCCTTCCACATTTAGCACAATTAGACAATGAAGACCTACTACCATTTCCTCCATGAGGCTTAGGGTTAAAAACCCTATCGTTGTTGAACTTAGGGACCGGAGCATTGGAGGAACCTTGACCAGAGAACCTTTATCAATACTTAGAAGGACCGTGACCACCGGACCTTGAGTGTGAAAAATCACCATCACCGGTCTTAGCCTCTTTGCCTCCCTAGACTTCTCCTTAAGTTTCTCCTCAATTTGTTGAGCATGAACCATTAGACGAGAAATGTCCATATCATAGATAAGCATAGCGGTACGACATTACTTGACCACCATTTCAGACACTCCCAAAATAAACTTACTCATCCTTCCCCTAGGATCAGCAACCATAGTAGGAGCATACCTAGACAATTGTGTGAATTTCAAAGCATACTCCTTCACACTCATGTTTTCTTGAAGAAGGTTGATGAACTAAAGCACCTTTGCCTCCCTCATCTTAAGGGGAAAGCAACCTTCAAATTTTCCTAATCAAGAGGACCTGCATCAACCGCTCTCTCACTCCTCCATTGTTCAAACCACACTTGAGCCACACCCTTAAGCTGATAAGTAGCCAATTCCACATTTTCCACCGGTGTCACACCCATGATTATTAACACGTTATACACATCATCAATGAATTCTTGAGGATCTTCCTCAACCTTGGAACTATGAAACTTCGGAGGATTCATTCTAGTGAAGTCCCTCAATCTAGATGCCTCCGTACCCACATTTGGGTTCACAGGGACCAAGCCTCTCTATTGCCTTGAGCCGTCATGGGTTTGGCCAACACTTGAAAAATAGCCCTAAACTCCGCATTAGTCACCTGCTCTGCCAAAGGGTCGATCGGAACTTGAGGAGCTTCTTGTTCCACATTCTCTCTTGCATTCCTTCTAGCATATGCCCTTCCAGTGGCTATATCCTGAAAATCATCAGATAGGGATTAGGAGAGAGACATATAGAGTTAAACTTTATCGCACGACTTTAGAATGATGAAAGAAGTAGAGTTTCCTAAACATCTTATAGCCTCTTATTCATAAGTGTGGCGCGCTTCACACTCATGAACAAGACTCTACTCGACGTGGCTTATGAGACATCCTAGGACTTTTCTAAAACCTTGTGCTCTGAATACTAAGTTTGTCACGACCTAAAGTAACCCCTAGATGTGACATGGCATATACGACCCCGAGAGGTCCAATACAAGCCACTTAGCATACATCATACAAGATAATAGGGTTAAAGAGAGTTTTAAAATGACATTTCATATGAAAGAGTTTGATTAAAAGCGGAAGTCTAAGCATAAGTCTCAATAATCCAACTACTACATCAATAGAATGAATTTGGGATGTACCCCATACAAAGACCAAAAGTGAAATGACATAAAGTTATAAATGTGCAATCGTCCTTGAAGTATGAGGACTTACCAAGCCTTCAATTCTCTAATACAATCACTAGCCACGAATGGAGGGAGAAGCGTCGGATCCTACATTAGTGAAACAATATAGGCAAAAAGTATGTGTTAGTACATGGAATGTACCAAGTATGATAGCAATGCATAAAATCATGAAAATCATGCAAAAAGGAACTTTACGTGACATGCAATGACCAAGCTAAATCATAAAATAACATGTTAGAAAATGTAAATCATAATCAAGGCCAATGCAAGCTAAACATCTTCAAAGCACATTAAGATACCTTTAGAAGTAACCTTAGTTCATTATTGTGGGAAGTGAGCCTTAACCTACATAGACCATGTGAGCTATAACGTGGAATCCGGTGTCTATCCCACACAGAAAAAAGATGTCTTTACTTGCCAAGGTAAGAACCATAAACTTCTAGCTTAAGTGGATCAACTAGCTAATATCTATCTAGACAAATCTATGGTGGCACATAGTTTATGGGGCACGGGTAATCGCCACTTGTTCTCTCGGTGCTAAGCATAACTCCCACGGATTAATCATAAATCTTAACTTGTCTTATCATTAGATGACATGAGTATTCGCCTCTTGTCTTATCATTAGGGGACATGGGTAATCGCCTCTTGTCTTATCATCCATGGAAGGCACATCAAATAGTCAATCTAAGCTAGAGTTCATTAGAATAGCTCCTATTTCTTGATTCCAAGTTTAGTTGAGAAAACCTTTCAACCCTGTGAATCCTTCAAGGTAAGAAAATCCTTTCACAATCATGTTTTGAGTAGTATGTGAAAAGTCTTTCACAACAACAACAATAATGCTTCACTCTCAAAGCAACCTTAACTCATCATCAATTTCATAAAGAAACATGCATATCTTCATAAAATTCATCATTTGATCATTCATAAATTTCATCATGGAATCATAGCTTAGAAATCATGAATCATGCATGGGTTCATATAGTTTCATCTTAAAGTCATTCAATTATTTCAATTCTTGCATAAAAAGACATAATTCAATTAATTAGATCATAATTGGAAAGAACCCATGAGATTGAAGAAAACCCTAATTTCAATTGGAGATTCTAACTTATGAAAATTGGAGAATTTAGGAACCTTATGGAGGAAAAGACTCCATAGGTGAAAACCATCATACCTTGGAGTTCAAATCCCACAATGAATGGAGAATTTGGAGGCTTGAATTGAATTCCTAGTCTTCTTCTTCAAGCTTTAGAGAGAGAAATATTTGGGGGAAAACTTTAGAGAGATTTGGGGAATTTGAAGAGTGATTTAGAATAGTTAGATTTTAGGCTTAGAAGACTTATATAGGGTCTAGGATTAGGACTAAACTGACCTATTTTAGGTATTAATCAATTAGAGAAAAGACCAAAAATCCCTTAAAATAATTGTCGAACCTCCACCAACGGTTGGACTTACGGTCCGTAGGTCCAACTACTGACCGTCTTGTCCAATCGTCGGTAGGGTTCTAAAACTATACTTTTGGACCCCCAACAACGGTTACTATGTACGATATGTTGGTCCACTTATGGACCGTACATACCAACCGTAGGTCCCAACTTTGACCCTCAAAATTTCACAAAGTTTGGGACTCACCTACGAGACCTTTTTACGACCCGTAAAAAGAATGACGGGCCGTCTTGTTGAGCCGTAAAAAAATGATTTCTAAAACTTGATATTTTGAAATTATTTAACTTGTCATCTACGGTTCCCACCTACGGTCCGTAAGTCAACCTACGATCCGTTGGTGGCTTCTGTCAGTATTGGCACCAGTTCTGAAAACCTTCATTTTTTCTTCTTTTCAAATCCGAGGTGTTACACTGTTATGCTAAGATAGCAACTCTAGAGACTCCCGGTAGGAATGTACTAGAGTGGGAACGAGTGTATAGGCCTAAGCCAGTAAATATCATATCCTTCCTTCAGGCTAAAAGACTAGTAAGGATGGGTTGTTTAGCCTACATCAAAGCAGAAATTTCAGTGTTCTCCTTACTTCCCTCTTCGAAAGGATGGATTTTCTACACAAATTTGGGCTCTTTCTTCCCCATGAACATCAAACCGGAATTGGAGCAACCTTAAACTTTCTCATAAAATAAATCCTAGTATAATATTGAAATTTTCAAGCGACACCACCATCAAGTTATGAGTTCCAAATCAGTGCCCAATTTTCAGAGGCACATCCAATGTCATGCCATAGCCTAGCTGTACAGCAGAATTGACAACCATTATCTTTGTTGCACAATCTGTCACCTTCATCCCATATTCCTTCATAATCTTTAAGGTCACAAAAATATGAGTAGCACCATTGTCTACCATTGTGATCACACTCTTGTCTCCAATTTTTATGTCAATGTACATTAGAGTACCATAGACATTTGATAAGTCATCCATCAATTCAGCGGCACTTACATAGGCAACATCCCCATCGACATCTTCTTCATGTATGTCCATCACACTAACACTAGATAGTGTGTTTAGTAAACGTAATGAATTGACATAGGCAACAATATTTTTCCATTTTTCCTTCATCTATTTCTCCTCTTAGGGTAGGAGAGAATTAATTTTCCCAATATTTTGGATAGTTCCTTGTCTGATAGCCTGATTTTTGGCAAGTTCAGAAAAAAATTTCACCAACGTGTTTGTTTTGACTGGACGAAGCAACGACCATCTTTCTCTTGTTGTTGTCATTTTCATCCTGTCTACGACTCTTTTTTTTTGTCCTTTCATTTCTCCTTTCTCTTATATATTCTTAGATGATAGAGTAGGGTCAAAATTGACACTGGTTGAACGAAAGTTAATCAAGGCATCTTCAACAACTATTGCACTGGGCAGATCTTAAACTTTCTACCTCCACAATTCATTTTGTGCCTATCTTTGCATTCTCGAAATAAAATTGTGCAACTTATTTTTGTTTGACATATTTTGAATGTCCAGCAATAATTATGTGAATTCCTTCACACTTTCTTGAATGGAACCAACTTATTTAAACCGTTTCAACCTGTCCCTAACAACCCAAGACAAGTTGTTTTGGCATGAATTTCTCATTCAATGCATTTCTCAATTTCTCCCAAGTGTCAACTTTGGGTCTATTGGCACTTTCATTATCGATATTCTTCGTCCGCCATCACAGTATAGCATCACCATGAAAATAATAGACAACCATGATTAACTTATTGTTCGCAGGAACATGGGCAGTAGCAAAGTAATGCTCCAAGTCCCACAAAGAGTTTTCTAATTTCTTGGCACCATGACACCATCAAATGACTTTGGTTCAAAAATTTTGATCTTGATGTGTTCCTCA
This sequence comes from Solanum appendiculatum, assembly GCA_018342035.1. Lineage (NCBI taxonomy): Eukaryota > Viridiplantae > Streptophyta > Magnoliopsida > Solanales > Solanaceae > Solanum > Solanum appendiculatum. The sequence goes on along the minus strand of JAGDQO010000879.1, from coordinate 34,515 downwards.
CCTCTCCTAGGCGCATTTGCAACAACCATACGAAGTATAGTTACCTCAGCCTTCAGATCTTCGTTTTCCTTCTTAAGGCCCTCAACTTGTATACCCATAGTTTTATGAAAAGTCAACACCTCAGCCAACTAACCATCAACTGTCCGCGTATGTGCGAAGCACACGTGGGCAACCTTCAAATCTTGTGTCTAGATTTGCTTTTGGGTGCCTAGCTTCACACAAGCCCACATGCTTGCACTGTGCACAGGTCCTGCCCCACATATTTGTCATTGGTCCAGTCTCCTGAGTCATTTTTTATTGTCGAGCACTTAGCCCATGAACTTGCTTAGTCATGAGCATGCGCAATCAAAAATTTGTTTTCCCTTAGCTTTGCCCAATCCTTGGTATGCCTTAGCCACACCAATACCAAGGTTTTTCCTCAATTGAACTTGATCTTGACCAAAATCAGTGGGACTTGACTAAGTTCATTATATAAATTCCTACATAAGCAGAGCCTCTCAAACCATCAAGCTGAGGGTCTAACACTACACATGTGTGAGATATTTTTTTTGAGACAGACTCATAAATATTTCTCACTTATGGAAAAATATTAATAAATATTCTCCTTTAAAAATACCCCAACCTATTATTTTGGCTCAAGAATACCCCTATCATGTTGGAAATGGCTAAAAGATCTCTCCTTTCATCTTTTGGTTTAAAATACCTTTAAACTTTGTTTTTGGTTCAAAATGCACCTCCTTCTACCTTTCAGTCTAAAAATACCACCAACCCAAATTTAATTGAATTGGATTCTTTTACTAATTAGTTAGTTATTTTATTTGTTATAAAAGATAATTGTTTATTTATTCAAATTCTTAATAATAACTCATCCCAAAATATTAAAATATTTAAGTTTAACTATATATTTGAAATGAAAAATAAATTCTTTATGTTATCAATTTCTTTTAGTAACGGATAGTAAAGGAAAAAAAGATAAAATTTGGCTAATTAATATATTCATAGACTTGACAATTTATCGTCAACACTGAAAAAACTATTTATTGATTAAAAAGTAGAAGGTTTTACAATAATATGTTTATTTACTAATATTTTTAATGTGATAAAAATTACATTGGAGATCCTTTTTGCCAACACATCGATTACTTCATTGTCTAATCATAAGGGTAACCAACTTTCTAGAATTAACACTAAATAAAAAGTGACATAAAAAAATCTAGATTTTGCTAACATAATGATCGTTAATGATACTTCGAGGACATTTATTGCATCACATGTTGATCTCTTATTATGTTTGCTTATGATAACGTTTATGAGACATCCTTGTATTGATAACTTTTTAATAATAAAGAAATAGAAAAAATGATAAATATTAGTGAATTAAGTAGAATCTGAGTTGTGTTGAAATCTGATTATGTTATATGTTGTCCGTACAATGACTCGAGCCCTTGTCTTGAGGTTCTAGAAAAAAAATATGACAACCGACCTAGTAATGTTCTTTATAGAATTATCTTTAATAAAGATTTTGAGCACAAACAGTTTAAAGGGAAAAAAAATCATTTAGTTCAAATAACAAAATTTCAAATTTCCATATCGTAAAAGTTTAACCGATATTAAAATTATAAATACTAGATATATAAATAAAAATAGATAACAGGAAAGTTTTTACCTTAGATTTGAATCAATAAATAGTTGGCTAGTGGTTAACACAACTCTAGTGTTAGGTGAAAAATTGACTTATCTACCGAAAGGGTAGGATAGATGTCATAATGACCTTGAATTTTGGATCATGTAACATGAATTGAGGGTAGTAACGAAGTCAATGCGTATTGGTTGAATTGTCAAAATTGGCGATACAATTATCTTTTGACAATAATATATATGGTACGGAGTATATTTTTACATCTTTAATCATAATTACTAAAAAAAAAATACTTTCTTCTTAATTTATAAACATTAACGTCTTACCATCAAATACAAGAGAACAATGACGACTTATCCCAAAATTTGATATTTTGGTGATAAACTTGATAATCCTTTTAGAATGAAAATAGTAAACCCACAATATAGGTACTACTTATTTAATAGTGCTAAGAATATATTAAGAACTCACTTATCACATCCAACCTGCATATTTTTTGTTAATTTTACTTGTTCAAAGACTTTGGTAGAGTTCCACAGCCAGTCTGGGAGAAAGAAGTGGTTGAAGAGGCTTGACTTTAGGCAAGGCAATGCCTAAGCCCTCACTTAGATCTACTGGTTCCTCCTTTGGCATTGAAATATTGAATCCATGAAGTAATTTTGCTAGCGTCAGATGCACTACTTGGGTTCCAAACATCAAACCAGGACACATTCTTCTTCCAGAGCTAAAAGGAATATACTCATAATTTTGTCCTCTAAAATTAATATTTGTATTTTCCTTTAAGAACCACCTCTCCGGTTTAAACTCATTCGGATCTTCCCAGATTCTCGAGTCTCGCTGAAGCTTCCATAGGTTAACAATCAAGCGAGTGCCCTTTTTAATATGATACTTACCGACGTAACAGTCTTCGAGGGCCTCTCGAGGCCCTGCCAAAGGACCGGGTGGATAGAGACGTAAAGTTTCTTTTACTATGGCTTGCAAATAAGGAAGATTTTTTATGTCGGACTCTTCAACCCATTTATTTCTTCCTATGTGCTCATCTAGCTCATCCTGGGCTAATTTCAATGAGCGACTGTTATTCATTAGCAGAGATAGTGCCCATATTAATGTCTCTGCGGTGCTCTCTGATGCTGTCATGATAAGTATCTGCGCAAGTGAATAATAATACAAGTTAGAGATTATAAGTGTAAAATGACATTATCCTTTTGCATATCCCTTTCCACAATAAATTACTTTAGTACGCAAGCCATGTGATTAAGTAGACATATGCTTTCATACAACCTGTCATATCTACTTCTATTTATTTTATTAAACTCCAAAATATAATCCTATGTTTTAAGAATATGGTATATTTTCACTTTTTAGAAAAAAAGACAGATAAAAAGCTAAAAGGTAAAATGTAAATCCTCCCAAATATTAGCATTTAAACCTTCTGCCCAAATTATTTTTTTGATATACGTCATTTCCCATCATTATAAAGTTAAAGCTAGCGTTAAATATAACATAGAAAAAAATTAATAATTAAAATCACTGTTCAAACTAATAATTGCACAAATTTACTCTTATTGTTGTACAAATTTGTGTTTTCTGCGCTCTTGGTTAATTATGTGAAAAATAATTAAATTGAAAGAAAATGGATAAATATTTTGTTTATAAAATCTTAAACCAAGTCTTTTTTTTTTAATTTTGCTACTTCCAACCTGCGAAATTCTTATAAAAAATATGATATGATACATCAAATCTGATTTGACCGTTAACAGAGTTATTTATTTTTTTCTTCCTTTTATGGTAGCGTGTTTCATGTATAAGAATAATGCTATAAATAAAGTGCAGTAATGTTTGTATTAATTATATTTGTATTATTTATGTTTGTATTAGTTATGAAAAAAATTATTTCTTATGTATTGTTTAGTTTGAAGTATTAAAAATTACATGTATTGTATAATTTTTTTAAAAAAAAATTATTTACAAAGATATCCTCTATAAATATGGCAGAAAAGATATAAAAAGGGTCGGAGGGGCAATTGAGTCTTTAACTATACTAATGCATGCATTAAAACCTTTTGCCTTACTAATATCATATATTTTCATATTTAATTATAAATACAAATCTCAATATGCAATAGAAGCATTAATTATATATGTACATAGGCTGAAAAAGTGTACCAAACAAAATATTAATAAGAGTAATATAAAAAGCTAATGCATGCATTTTTATTTTTTAATACTCTATCAAATAACCCCTGAATAAACTTGAACACATGAAATTTATTGCATATTATTCCATGAAAATTATAAGATTGATTCTTCAATTTCTAACATTTTAATTCGTATTCTTTTCATTAAATGCTATTAAGGACCACTTTTATATAGTCCATCCATTTTAAGTGGGCCAGATCAATAATTTAATTTGGATTTAATTAGGGTGGATGGCGTCCTAAATAAATCTAAGTATTAACTTTAATTTTTGAAAAAAAATCCTAAAAATTTATAGCCAACACGCTATTGAATAAGTACAAGAAATTGTATTTTCGACTAAGATCAATGATCATGAAAGCTAACTAAGAGTGTGTTTAGCATTGCTGCTGGCAGTCCAGAAGCATTTATTTTGAAAAAAAATACTTTCTTTTGAAAAATTAGGTGTTTGGTAAACCTGTAAAACTGCTTTTAAATGGAAGCAGAAACAGTTTTTCTGCAGTTGGGAAGAAGCTTTTCTGCTTTTTAAAAAAAGCAGAAGCAGAAACAGAAAATTATTTTTTTCAAGACTAAAATATACCTTCCATATATATATATATATCTTATTATTTAATTAACATATCTCATATGTTTGGGTAAGTTTCATTTAATAATTTTATTTTTTATTTTTATATGCTAAATTTTATATTTTATTTTACGTATTATTTTGCAGAATTAGAAAAAAAGGTAACAACAATATTTTTGCAAGATTAAGGAAAAAAACAACAATTAAAGATTTCAACACTCCAAAAAAACGTATAATATTGATTGAAAATTTGAATATGAATATTTTAATTTAATAAAAATAAAAATTTAATTTAATTTTTTGTAATAGATGTTTAAACTAGTTTCTCTCTATAAAATAATCTTAATATTAAAAGTACATTAATACTTGCCCTTTATCCTAATTTGACTCTCAAAAACGCTTTTTTAAAAAGATTAGTCAAACACAATTTGCTTATAAAAAGAACTTATCAAATGAATTAGCCAAACACAAGCTACTTTTTTTCAAAAGTACTTTTTTGAAAAGCTATTTTAAAAAAGTGCTTATGAAAATAAGCAGTTTTTCAGGCTCTAAGTAAAGTTGAATGACCTGAAGTATAATTGATTTTTTTTCAAAACAAAAATTTGGGATAATAAGCAGCTTACCAAAGTTGTTGCCTTGATAATGGCATCACGATTGTATCCAGACTCCATGGTTTCCTCTGGAAGGGTGGAAAGCATGATATCAATAAAATCAGATTGGTCTCCAATAGAATTGATATGTTGTTTTAACCAGCTATCAAACACAATATCAACTTCTTTATAAGTCTGTTTCATTGCTTTAATATGCCCACCAATATCCATCCATTCAAGCCATGGAATTGCATCAGAAAAAACGAAAGCTCCACCTAGGTATAATGCTTTCTTTATAGATTCTTTGAAATTCATCTCCTCCGCGCATCCAGTAAATCGCTTCCCAGCAAGCATTCTAATGATTATATTGCACGTTATGTTCTCAAACCAGCTACTTAAATTCACTCGTGCTGGACAATTTGAGTACAATTCTTTAATACAACAATTCACTTCTGATGTACGGACATGCTTCAACTTCTCAAGACGACTGTTGGTTAAGAGTTCAAGAGTTACCATTTTTCGAATATCACGCCAGTATGGTCCGTAAGGGGCTGAAGCGAAAACGGCTCCATTATAGCCTAAATATTTGCTTACTGCCATGCTTGGTCGACTAGCAAATATTTTGTCATTGTTAGCTGTGAAGCAATCTTTAACCATTTCCCAACTACTGACCACAAGAGCTGGATGGTCACCAAGTTGCAGTTGAAAAATAGGTCCATATTTATCAGCCATGAGTCCAAGGATTCGACAAACGGGAAGGTGGCCGTTAAGAAGATGAAGATGACCTATAAAAGGCCACGCACCTGGAGCTTTAGGTGCACCAGCTATTCCTGCACTTTTTATGTTTCTACTTTTGTATTTGCGAGCAACAAAAAGGGCTAAGAACCAAGCAACTAATAGTGCTAAGAGATGAAAAAGAAAATACATCTTGATTATATTGTAGTGGAAACTGGAATGGGAATATTTGCGTCAAATTTTAGAGCTATTGAGCTTATTATATTACTACTAGAGGAGATCTGATAGTAGTATTTATAGGTGAACTACGACATTACAAACACTTAAAAGATATATTTCTTCCGTTTAAAAAAGAATAACATAGTTTGACTTGACACGGAGTTTAAGAAAATAAAAGAAGATTTTTCAATTTTGTGGTCATAAATTAAAGTTATGTCAAATATATCAAAATATCCTTTAATCTTGTGGCCTTAAATATGTCATGTTGAAAGTTAAAATTAAAATATTACCAAAAAATGAAAGAGGTCATTCGTTTTGAAACAAACTAAACAAGAAATGAGGTCATTCTTTTTTAAAGAGAGGAAATATTTTTTTTTGGGCCTAAAATTAAAAGAGGTAACAGTCTGGGGACCACAACGTAGACCATATACTGTGGAATATATAATTGCATGAAGTACGAGTCTGTTTGGATTGGCTTAAAATAAATAACTTTTAAAAAGTTATTTTAAAGTCATTTTAAAAATAAGTAGTTATGTGTTTATTGATGTGTTTGGCAAAAAAGTGTTGAAAGTCATTTTTTTAATCAAAATGTCTGAAATACCCTTAAAGTTGTTAACATTATAAAAGAATTAAGGGTAAAAAAGTAATATACTTAGTCAAAGTAGAATGATTTATAAGTTAAAAAAACTAAGTAGGGGGCACCCTACTTTTAACTTTTAACTTATTTTAAGTTATTCTTATAATTGTCAAACACTCTAATATGTCAAAAACTGATTTTAAAGTTAGTTTGACCAACTTAAAATTCCATCCAAACGGGATGGGTATCCACGAGGCCTTTTACTTTTGCATGCCTAAGGGCATCTCCAACCTTACATTCTATTTAGGGATGACAATGGGGTGGTGCGGAGCGAATGCGGGGTGGGTTTTAGGCTATGCGAGGCGGGGCAGTTTTAAGGTTGTGTGGGGCGGGGAGGGATGCGGGACGAGTTGATGTGAGTTTTTTAAAAATTAATGCGTGGCGAGGCGGGTCGCGGGTCTATACGGTTTTATGCGGGTTCAAACTTAATTTTAATTTTTTACCTGTTATAAGAGTGATAAAATATTATCTATTAAGATAGTTTCTTTAAAGTTACTAAAATATTCAAGATAGTAAATGAAAATGGTTCAATAAAATATAATACAATTTCTTACATGCTTCCCAATTGACCTCTAAAAAATAAAACTTGAAGTCATTATCTATTAAATTAATACAACTTAATGAAAAAATGAATTTATTTTTAGTATCAAACTTAACTTGAAAAGGAAAATATTAAAAAAATTATGCGGGGCTGGGCGGGGTGGGGCGGGTTGAAAATGAAAAAAATTGTTATGCAGGGCGGGTTGAATTTTTTGCGGGTTAAGCTCAACCCGCCCCACCCCCGCCCCATTGACATCCCTAACTCTATTTTACTCTCCAAATATAGAGTTCTCTATTTTTTCCGGACAGCCAACTCCAACCCAATTCTCTATTTTACTCTCTAAAAAAGAATCTTCTCCCTCCTTAATATTATATTATTATTTCTATTTCATTTTTATTTTCTTATTTCATAATATAAATCTTTTCTTTCTTTTTTTCCAAATAATCACCCTATATAATTTTCATATAATATAAAATTTTAATTTTTTGAAATTCTTTATTTAATATTAAATTATATTTTATTCTAAATCTCTAAAGAACAACTACGAATAATTGAAAAAAGAAATCATCAAGCACAATCGCAATCACAACTACCACAACTTCTCGAAATCATACACTAATTCCTTTTTTGAATATTGTTAAATCTAGAAACAACCTATCGAATTGCTAAATTATTGTTGTGATTTTTAAAATTATTATGTTATGTATTATATTGTATTGTTATCTTGTCTTTAAATTATTGTGTTATGTGTTGTATTCTTAAATTAAAATTTTTATTTTATCATTTAAATTTTGTGCATTCTTCATAGTGAAAATTAATAATAACATCAAATTGCATCACAAAGTGACGAACATAAAAAAAATATTTAAAATATTATTAATTCGGGATGAAAGTAGTATATATTAAATAACATATTTTTAAAAATGTTATATTACATTTAAAAAGAATTACGAATATTAGAGATTTAATTAATAGTCTTATATGAAAAATAATATGTTAATTAGAAAATAATAGAAATAATAATATAATATTCAAAAATTGAAATAGAGAGTATGAATAGTAGTTCTCCAAATTTGGAGAACTATTATTCAACTCTCTAAAAGTAATAAGAAATAATAATATAATATTCAAAAATTGAAATAGAGAGTATGAATAGTAGTTCTCCAAATTTGGAGAACTTTATTCAACTCTCTAAAAGTGAAGAATAGAGTGTAAAATGGAAGGGGGTTGGAGTGCCTATTCTCTATTTTTACTCTCCAAATATAGAGAATGGAGAGTAAAATAGAGTAGGGTTGGAGATGGTCTAAAATTCTAATTGACTTTAACGTTTATCTCCAGAAAAAATTACATATTACTCCCTCAATTTATTTTTATTTATCTATTATATTAAAAATAATGTTAATTTTTACTTATTCAATTTAGATAATCAAGATATAATTTATCCGTATTATTAATTATAGTTATTTAACAATACATTTCTCAAAACACTGAATTATTATATTTAAAAATGATACAATAAAATTATCATTTTATTTATTACTCCTTAAAAAGTGTGACAAACTAATATTGGACAAATAAAAATAGACAAAGAAATTACTGTACTTTATTTTAAGGAATATCAACCAAAAATAAGAAGGCAATACTGTATTGGATAAAAATAAGTTTGGATACATGATCGTATATAAGATGGACACATGGAACTAACAAATTATAACTAGAGAAGTCGATTTAATAGGATGCACAAGTCTCGAAGATGTTTTTGGAAGAGATCGGCTTCGACAAATCCCCAAAATGAAATAAATTGAGTTATCACTGAGAAAAGGATGTGAGCTTGTGACCCAAAGATGCGAAGGGGCTCGTATCTCTATGACATTGCAAAAAGGATAAAAGAAGGAATCGCTATGATGGTATGAACACCAGAGCATGACATAGGAATATTGTCTGGCATCATTAATGGTATTTCCATGCTGACAATATTCATTAATTGTAGTACTTTTGGACTTGAGTAAAGATTTTATATTAGTTAATGTGTTACCTTTATAACCTATAAATAATAGTTTTCACATAATTGTAAGACACTTTGCCTTCAAGGAATACAATAACAACATACTTATTTTCTTGTGCTCCAAGCATTTCATTTTTCGCTAAGTCTTTATCTTATAACATTCATTCATTGTATCGTTCTCAGATCACAAGCTAAAAAAACTCAAACATCGATCACGAGATCCAACATGCATACTTATCATAAAAGCTTCTACACTTCTTACGACTTTCATTTACTTGCTTTGTTATCCTTGGTTCATTTTTACTTATTGTTATCAACTTTATCAACTGCTAATAATCAGACTTAACAAGTATCTAAGATGCGTATTTTTGACCTCATATAAGTAAGGAGACCTGTTTGAGGAGTGTCTATTTTGCAGAAAATCATGACTCAATTTCTTAGGTCATGATGACACCTACTAATATCCCACTAGTAGGTAAGTCAAACCCATAATCTAGAACGAGGAGTAACAGACTATCACACAGAAGAAAAACATATCGGGAAAAAAGGAAGAAATCACAAGTAAAAGAAGGAGAGATAAACAACATATATACAAAACATCCCCAAGACCTGGTATCACTTGGTAGTCGAGCTACTAGTTTTAACAGAGTACAAGATAAATTTACATATATATAGAACTGTCTCTGAATGCAAAATAAAGACTAGTCCTTGTCAAAATAGAAGGAGATTGGCAACTCCGAACGTGAGGAGCTCACGCAGTTTCTAAATCCAAAATTTGCGCTGCACAAGACACACATCAACGGTGAGAACTCATACTATGATCTGCAGGGGGTAAAAATATAGTATGATTACCATCAAGCTGTACTCAGTAGGCATAGGCCGACTGAGCTCCAAAGACAAAGAAAGTATAAATAACAGGTAAGTAAGGAAAGTACAACACAAGCAACTAAAGAACAGGTATCATACCGTTAATATAAACAGATGCAAAGGAATAAAATGAGCAAGAGACAAACCTGAAGGTGCTAACCTAACCACTACAAGAGTTCACTATGAAAGCCAACTAACCAGAGATATAATAACGGTAACCACCGCTACACATCACAACAACCAAGAGGCTAATCCAACCTGGCCAAATCTAGAAGCACCAATATAGAGACAAGTCCAAGACATTCATATAACCAACTATTGAACCGACACAAGATAGACAAATATACAATTAAACAATAAACTAACTATACCCCATAAGCTCGAAAGGTACACAACAACAAACATAACCTAGCTGACCCCCCAAAAGATCGGTGGGCGCAAACAACAATCAATTATACTGGTGATAGGCGATGCATATGAATGCAAGTTATGAAATAGAAATCAATACTTTCGACAGTACCCAGTGCCACACAACTAAGTATATATACCTATCTCCTACCTCCTAGCATGCTAGGTAGGACATACATAGATACCCCTCATCATGTTCAGTTGTCACATTGTCAGAGGGATCCATAGGAAACTTTGGGAAGTCCGTATATACTGCCTAGTCCAAATCCAAAACTTCCATAACCTATCTGTCACGGTACCGGATCAGCTCTGTCATGGTACCGGAGGTACAAGTAACCAAATCAGTATAAAAAAGGGTCGACGACGTTCTGACTGATCAAGTAAAAAGTGAGCACATCCTCGATGCCTCTATTATCTCAAAAATCAATTTATTAAAGTGATCCAGGTGGTACAACTCCCGTCAAAATCACTTTTTAAAGAGTAAAAGTGTGGAGTCAGACTTTCTTGAAAACACTAGTGAAAATTCAATGCATGAATTGGGATCGTACCACAAAATACGTGACATGGGTACTAAATGTAATGCATGACTTCACCGGCATTCAAAAAATAACATCTACACAACCTAAAGTACATAACCGAAAACACCTTGCTCCTATAGAACAAAATGACAAACTTGAAATTCAGCTAGTCCTCGACCAAGGCCTCGGGCAACATACGCCTTAACAACATCATAATAACATGCTCCGACAACCCTAGTCTGGCAGTAATAGATACTGGCAATGTCTGGATGATCAACTCATGCCTGGGGCACTCCTTACACCAGTGGCCAACCTCCCCACAATCATAGAAACCCTTATGGGTTAAGGGCTGACGCAATGAGCTTCCCTGGACACCTCTGCCATACTGAGAACCATCCTTAGCCGACTGTACTAGGACCCTACGATAATCTGTAACACCTCAAAAATTGGTAAGTTAAGTTGGAAATGAAAAGCTACATTTTTGGCTACTGGTGCAGGTTATACGAATCCAACTACAGACCGTACAAGGTCCTACAGTCCGTAGAAGGCAGTCGTAGAAATAGTCCTGAAAGTTGGTGAATTTTGAGTTTCTGAACTTTTCATAGGGACCAATAGGACGGTCCGTAGAGGGTCCTACGGCCCGTAGGAAAAGGTCTGTAGAAGGGGTTCTAGACTTGGTGAAATATTTTGGAAAAATGGGTTCCTACAAGAAGGGTCTACGTCCCATAGGAAGGTTCTGTGGAAGTTGACTCGATTGTTGGATTTCAATACTTTATTCTACAGATGACCAGTACGGTCCATAGAAGTTCTTACAGACCGTAGGTCAGTCCATAGGGTCTATTCGATAGTTTTTAATTAATGGTGTTTTGGTCAATTCCTACCCATCTAACCCCTAAACTATGTCATTTTGACCCTATAACTAAGCCATATAACTGATTTTATCCTTCAAAATCTACCCATTCCAAAGTCAACTTTAGGCTAAGCTTTCCAACATCTTATCTAAATGCTCAAACTCACACTGAAAGTCTCGGAACTCAAACTTACAATGCTGCTAACTCAAAGTTGACGTTGTGGAGCTTATGAAACCATCAGAATTCCATTCTGATGTAGTTTACCTGAAGTTTTGATCGAAGTCAACCATTTAAACTTCAAAAGCTCCAAAACATAGAAACTTGCATAAAAACCTAAAGAACGACCAAATGACCGAACTATCAGTATGAGCAAGTAATAAATGACTTGAGGTCGCTATAGAAAAGCTCTCAACGATAAAAATATAAAAAATGGAGAAAGTGACCTAGAGGGTCATTACATAGAATTGCTTTGGTGATCTAATATCCACTGATTTGATTTTTAGTTACGTGTTGTTACGCAATTCGAGTGTTAGCCTTGCTTTGATACCAATTGAAACTCAAGAGGGGGATGGAGTGAATTGAAATCTTTTCAAATGTTGGTTAATATATGATTTGATTGTTTCTTTATGCAAGTAGATTTTTCTACAAATTAGATGAATAAACAGATATAGCAAATTATAAAGAGAGTAAAGAAATAAGGGGAGAAATTAATATATAAATTTTTATATTAGTTTGAATTAGCAATATGGTTCCTAGTCTTGCCCCCAAAGATTACAAAAATGTTTTTTGTCTAGTCCCCAAAGATTACAAAAGTTTTCTTTATAGCCTTGAGGGAACATCAATGACACAAAGTATTTCGTGTGAGTTTGGGAGTTCCTATAATCTAGATGATTTCATTTTTTTTGTGGTCACAATCTCTACTTGTATAGATTTTTAATCTCTTTTTTTTCTTTTCTTGTTATTAGTAAACTACAATGAGAACAATGATTTTGCAAAACAAAAGACTGAATAGTATTCTTTCTCAAGTGAAGTTGCACCATTTTTCTTTTTCAATGTCTATATTATTTTACACTACTTGGTTGCTTTATGACTGTTGGCACATCTAGATTATCTCTAGGAATGAATTAATTTTTCTTAATTAAGTGTAGAGATCATGTCGTATTACTTTTCTTGCCTCTAACTTCTTTCCATATTGAGATAAGTAAGAGTGTTTTTTGAAATTGTCCGAGTGTGAGTTTCCGTGTTTATCTTTTCATGCCTTGTTTATAGTATTTCATGAGTTTTCGTCTTAATTTTGATCGTTTCTTTCTTGTTTGTGATGTTGTGTTCCTTGGCATGTTGGTATCAATTTTTCTTTAAAAAAAGTCTTCTTTTTCTTTTACTTGTACATTAAGGGTGTGTTTTGTATGAAGGAAAATATTTTACTGGAAAATATTTTCCTGGAAAACAAGTGGATTTCTGACTTATTTTCTCATGTTTGATTGGTGAGTAAAAAAATTTTTTTAGTGTTTGATTTGTGAATGAAAAATATTTTTAAAAAATATCTTTTATTTTTGAATAGAGAGTAGAAATACTTTTTAGAAAAATAATTTATGATCCAAAAACCAACTTCAATAATCGATCTAGGACATGACCCCGACATGCAAACTAAGACACAACCCTGACGATTGATCTGAAATTTGACCCAGGATCTTATCCCGACTTTCAATCTGAGACCCGACATTCGAATTGGGATTTAAAACTCAACCCAGGACCTGACTCCAATAGCGAAACTTGAACACGATCGACCAATCTAGGTCTCAACTTTGACACTCGAATCGAGACTTGACTTCCAAATCAGGACACGATCCTGACAAACCAACAATCAATGCGAGACCCAAGATTCGATTTCCATATCAGAATTTCGACCCCAACTTGCTCAAGTGAAGTTACACCATCTTTCTTTTTTAGTATTGATATTATTTTATACTGCTTGTTTGCCTTATGACTATTGGCACATATAGATTATCTCTAGGAATGAATGGATGATTATTGATTAATTTTAATGTTGTTCAGATTGATTTGATTAATCAAATATTTGATTTATCATGACCGTCTCTTTATGTCATATAAGAAAATTTTCTTCAATCAAGAATAAATTATTTTTTCATAATTAAGTGTAGAGATCCTATTGTATTACTTTTTTTTACCTCTATATTCTTTTCATGTTGAGATAAGTAAGAGTGTTTCTTGAAATTGTCCGAGTGTGAGTTTCCATCTTTATCTTTCCATGCCTTGTTTATAGTATTTCATGAGTTTTCGTCTTAATTTTGATCGTTCCTTCCTTATTTGTGATGTTGTCTTCCTTGGCATGTTGGTATCAATTTTTCTAAATAAAATATCTTCTTTTTCTTTTACTTGTACGTTAAGGGTATGTTTGTTATGAAGGAAAATATTTTTCATGGAAAATGTTTTACTGGAAAATATTTTCTTGGAAAACAAGTGGATTTTTGACTTATTTTTTCATGTTTGGTTGGTTAGTTGAAAATATTTTTTGAAAAATAGTTTTTAGTGTTTGGTTTGTCGGTGAGAAACATTTTTCAAAAAACATCTTTTATTTTTTAGTAGAGAGTAGAATATACTCTTTAGGAAAATAATTTCTAACTCAGAAATCAACCTCGATAATCGATCTAGGACATGACCATGACATGCAAACTAGGACACAACCTCGACGATCGATCCAAAATTTGATTCAGGATCTGACCCTGACTTTCGATCCGAGATCTGAAATTCGAATTGGAATTAACAATACGACCCAGGACCTGAACTCGACAGCGAAACTTGAACGCGATCGACCCATCTAGATGTCGACTTCGATGCTTGAATCGAGACCTAACTTTCAAATCAAGATCCGACCCCGACAACCAATAATGGATGCGAGATGCAAGATTCGATTTCCAAATCGGAATTCGACTCAACTTTCTCAAGTGAAGTTGCACCATATTTTTTTTAGTGTTGATATTATTTTATACTGCTTGTTTGCTTTATGATTGTTGGCACATATAGATTATCTCTAGAAATGAATGGATAATTATTTAAATTTTATTGTTGTTGAGATTGATTTGATTAATCAAATCTTTGATTTATCACGATTGTCTCTTTATGTAATCTACGAAAATTTTCTTCAATCAAGAATAAATTAATTTTTCTTAATGAAGTGTAGAGATCCTGTTGTATTACTTTTTTGGCCTCTAACTTTTTTTCATATTCAGATAAGTAAGAGTGTTTCTTGAAATTGTCCGAGTGTGAGTTTCCATCGTTATCTTTCCATGCCTTGTTTATAGTATTTTGTGAGTTTTCGTCTTAATTTTGATCGTTCCTTCCTTGTTTGTGATGTTGTCTTCCTTGGCATGTTGGTATCAATTTTTCTAAAAAAAATGTCTTATTTTTTTTTTACTTGTACATTCAGGGTGTGTTTGGTATGAAGGAAAATATTTTCCATGGAAAATGTTTTACTGGAAAATATTTTCCTGAAAAACAAATGGATTTCTGACTTATTTTCTCATATTTGGTTGGTGAACAGAAAATATATTTCGGAAAATATTTTTTAGTATTTGGTTTGTGAATGAGAAACATTTTTCAAAAAATATCTTTTATTTTTTACTAGAGAGTAGAAAATACTTTTTAGAAAAATAATTTTTGACCCAGAAACCAACCTCAATAATTGATCTCAGACATGACCCCAACATGCAAACTAGGACACAACCCTGATGATTGATGCAAATTTTGACCCAGGACCTGACCTCGACTTTTGAGCCGAGACCCAACATTCGAATTGGAATTGAAAATCTGACCCAAGACCTGACCCTGACAGCGAAACTTGAACATGATTGACCAATTTGGGTTTCGAATTTGACGCTCAAATCGAGACTCGAATTCTAAATCAGAATCCGACCTCGAAAACCTATAATCGATGCGAGATCCAAGATTCGATTTTCAAATAGAAATTTTGAACCCAACTTTCTCAAGTGAAGTTGCACCATATTTCATTTTTAGTGTTGATATTATTTTATATTGCTTGTTTGCTTTATGACTGTTGGCACATATAGATTATCTCTAGTAACGAATAGATAATTATTGATTAATTTTATTGTTGTTGAGATTGATTTGATTAATTCCATGAAAAATGTTTTACTGGAAAATATTTTCCTAGAAAACAAGTGAATTTCTGACTTATTTTTTCATGTTTGATTGGTGAGTAGAGAAAATATTTTAAGTGTTTGGTTTGTGAATGAGACACATTTTTCAAAAAATATCTTTTATTTTTTAGAGTAGAAAAATACTTTTTTAGGAAAATAATTTATGACCCAGAAACCAACCTCGATAATCGATTTAGGATATGACCTCGACATGCAAAGCAGGACACCACCTCGACGATCGATCCGAAATTTGATCCAGGACCTGACCCCGACTTTCGACCCGAGACCCGGCATTCGAATTGAGATTTGCAATCCGACCAAGAACCTGAACTCGACAGTGAAACTTGAACACGATCGACCAATCTGGAAGTTGACTTCGACGCTTGAATCGAGATCTGACTACCGAATCAGGATCCGACCCCGATAACCAATAATCGATGAGAGATGCAAGATTCGATTTCCAAATCAAAATTTCGATCAAACTTTCTCAAGTAAAGTTGCACCATATTTCTTTTTTAGTGTTGATATTATTTTATACTGCTTGTTTGTTTTATGACGGTTGGCACATATAGATTATCTCTAGAAATGAATGGATAATTATTGATTAATTTTATTGTAGTTGAGATTGATTTGATTAATCAAATCTTTGATTTATCATGATTGTCTCTTTATGTAATCTACGAAAATTTTCTTCAATTAAGAATAAATTAATTTTTCTTAATGAAGTGTAGAGATCCTGTTGTATTACTTTTTTTGCCTCTAACTTTTTTCATGTTGAGATAAGTAAGAGTGTTTCTTGAAATTATCCGAGAGTGAGTTTCCATCTTTATCTTTCCATGCCTTGTTTATAGTATTTTGTGAGTTTTTGTCATAATTTTGATTGTTCCTTCCTTGTTTGTGATGTTGTCTTCCTTGGCATGTTGCTATCAATTTTTCTAAAAGAAAAAGTCTTGTTTTTCTTTTAATTGTTCATTAAGGGTGTGTTTGGTATGAAGGAAAATATTTTCCAGGAAAACATGTGGATTTCTGACTTATTTTCTCATATTTGGTTGGTGAGTAATAAATATTTTTCGAAAAATACTTTTTAGTATTTGGTTTGTGAATAAAAAACATTTTTCAAAATATATCTTTTATTTTTTACTAGAGAGTAGAAAATACTTTTTAGAAAAATAATTTCTGACCCAGAAATCAACCTCGATAATCGATCTAGGACATGATCCCAAAATGCAAACTAGGACACAAACCTGACAATCGATCCAAAATTTGATCCAGGACCTGACCCCAACTTTTGACCCGAGACCCGACATTCGAATTGGGATTGGAAATTTGACCCAGGACCTGACCCCGACAGCGAAACTTGAACATGATCGATCAATATGTGTTTCGACTTCTAAATCAGGACCCGACCCCGAAAACCAATAATCGATGTGAGATCCAAGATTCAATTTTCAAAACGAAATTTCAACCCCAACTTTCTCAAGTGAAGTTGCACCATATTTCGTTTTTAGTGTTGATATTATTTTATACTGCTTGTTTGCTTTATGATTGTTGGCACATATAGATTATCTCTAGAAATGAATGGATAATTATTGATTAATTTTATTATTGTTGAGATTGATTTGATTAATCAAATCTTTGATTTATCATGATTGTCTCTTTATGCAATCTAAGAAATTTTTCTTTAATCAAGAATAAATTATTTTTTCTTAATGTAGTGTAGAAATCCTATCGTATTACTTTTTTTGCCTCTAACTTCTTTCGATGTTGAGATAAGTAAGAGTGTTTCTTGAAATTGTCCGAGTGTGAGTTTTCATCTTTATCTTTTCTTGCCTTGTTTGTAGTATTTCGTGAGTTTTCGTCTTAATTTCGTCTCAAGTGAAGTTGCACCATCTTTCTTTTTAAATGTCGATATTATTTTATCCTGCCTGGTTGTTTTATTACTGTTGGCACATCTAGATTATCTCTAGGAATGAATTGAGAATTATTGATTAATCTTATTGTTGTAGAGATTGATTTGATTAACCAATTCTTTGATTTATCACGATCGTCTCTTTATGTAATTTAAGAAAATTTTCTTCAATCAAGGATAAATAAATTTTTGTTAATTAAGTGTAGAGATCATGTCGTATTACTTTTCTTGCCTCTAACTTCTTTTCATGTTGAGATAAGTAGAAGTGTTTTTTGAAATTGTCCGAGTGTGAGTTTCTGTCTTTATCTTTTCATACCTTGTTTATAGTATTTTATGAGTTTTTGTCTTAATTTTGATCATTCATTCCTTGTTTGTGATGTTGTTTTCCTTGGCATGTTGGTATCAATTTTTCTAAAAAAAATGTCTTTTTTTTCTTTTACTTGTACATTAGAAGGTATGTTTGGTATGAAGGAAAATATTTTCCATGGAAAATATTTTTCTGAAAAACAAGTGGATTTCTGACTTATTTTCTCGAAAATAGTTTTTAGTGTTTGGTTTGTGAATGAGAAACATTTTTCAAAAATATATTTTATTTTTTACTAGAGAGTAGAAAATACTTTTTAGGAAAATAATTTCTGACCCAGAAACCAACCTCGATAATAGATCTGGCTGGGACAGGGCCCCCGAAGTGTTAGCCGGCTGGGCAATTGGATATGAGCTATTGAGGTCCTCTTCTGAATTGACACGCCCCGCGCACTCATCTGGCTGGGACAGGGCCCCCGAAGTGTTAGCTAATTGGGCAATTGGATATTAGGCCCTTTGAGGGAGTCGTTATGCCCCTCGGCACTCTGCTGGCTAGGGTAGGGCCCCCGGGAGTTGCCATCAAGATGAGTGGCCTGATTTGGAAGTCAGACTTTTGACTGGGTTGGAGTTGGCTGATTGTTTCGGTTGAGTTGGTTGGTGGTTTCGGTTCACAGTTGGGTTTTCCTTCGGTCTCATAGATTTAACTTTATCGTGTACCTGTCGGGCTTATGGCGGTCCGTTTGGGTTTTGTTTGTCCATGCTTGAGTGTACCTTCTGGGTCTAATGGGGAGCCAGCTAGGTTTAGTTTAGATATTCTTAGATTTGCTGTCGGCTAGTTTTGTGCTTATTTCCTTTGACCTCTGTTACTTTAGATTCTATCCTTTCAATCTGTTTTACCCTTCTTGCTCAGTCAGCCTATTATGCCTACTGGGTACCTATTGTGTTGGTACTCATGCTACACTCTGCATCTATTTTCGTGATGCAGGTCCGAGCACCAGCTATCTGCGTTGAGTTTGAGCATGTTGCAGTCTGTTCCGGAGGCGAGGGTGAGCACATGGCGTCTTGAGATTACCTGCCTCCTTCTGTATTTATATTTTGGCTTGTCTTTAGCATTTGAGACAGTCTGGTTTCTATGGTCCACTTTTAGGACTTGTACTCTTTTAGTAGCTCTGTACTTGTGACTTCCAAGTTCTGGGAGATATTGTTTATTGTATATAGTTTGGGTTTGCTTCTGCCTTTCCCCTATGTTTGGACACTTAGAAAAAATTTTAAGCCTAAAAGAAGTTCATCACTTATAAGACTTTGATTGGATGATTAAAACTAGTTAACAAATAATTAAAGATGTTAATTAGTTGTTAAATAGTTGAGGAATGGAAGAAAAGTGAGTTTAGAAGAAGAAGAAGTGAATTTGGACACTTAGAAAAAAATTTAGGCCAAAAAAACTCTCATACTTAGCCAAATTTTGGGCTTTTAAGAAAAAAAGCCTGCACTCAAGCCTCTGAAGTTGGGCTCCACACGCTGACTGGGCGAGTGGAGGGCTGACAGCTTGCTTGCTCTGTGCTGATGTGGCATCCGCGTGGCTTCTGCGTTGGCATTGACTCCTTGTTGACTGCTGACGTGGCAGTCCACGTGGAAATTAATTTAATTTGATTTTTTTTTAAATTTTGAATTTCTTTTTTCTTTTTTTCAATTTCCACCAATGGACCCGAAAACACCTTTGACCAACTTTGACTTGAAAATGTTGGATCAAATGTACCTTTTTGCTCCATCTTCCTCAAGAACACACGAAGAACACCAAGAACATTGATAAACTTCAAAAATTCATAACTCACTCAATTTAGCTCCGATTTTCATGAAATTTCCAACACGAGCTCCTTTCAACACCACGAACAAATTCCAATAGTTTTTAACTAAAAAATAAACACCTTTCTTCCATCTTCAAGCTATGAAGAACATCATGAAAATGAAGAACACCAAGAACAAACCCCACTTCAAATCTTCACCAAATCACCCCAATTTTCAAGAGTAGCTTCCTTTCAAGCTAGAGAACAACACCCAATTCAACCTCAATCAATAAGACTCACTTGAAAAAAAAATTAAAGTCTCAAAGCTTCAAGCTCCTTTAATGGCAACTTCACTTCTACAACTCCAAATCAAACGAAATTTGAAACTTAGACTCAAAAAACAATAGGGAACAAGAATCTGGTATCAAAAACAACAAATCAAAACAGAAAGTTTTATAGAATTTTTTGGATTTTTGGATTTTTTTTTTTGCAAACCAAGACTAGATTTGTAGGAACATACAAATCTAAACCTAGGCTCTGATACCAAATGATAAGAATGAAAAGGAACAATCGAAAGAAATAAGAAAACATATGTGGATTTATCTAAATCTAATCGAATTTATGAGCAACAAAGGACTTTATACCTTCACCTCTCAATTGAATCCGATCAAACAATGATAACCCAAACTCAATCAAAAATGAGAAAACCAAATTGAATCCACAAAGAGGGTAACTCGATGATCGATTAAGCTAGAAGAAGTTAACACAAGCAATATCGGGAATCCACCCTAATCACTCAACTACAATTACGAACTATGAACTACACTAATGTTAGCTACACCTAGAAACTACAAGCTTCAAAGCTTTCAAATATTCAATTCATCATAATATGCATAATCTAAATCTTCCAAAATAATAAAACTACTATTTGTACTAAGGAAATAAAGAAAAGACTTCTTTGACAATTTTACCCTTAATGAAATAAGGGCCTTGTTTGGTTGTCTTCTTTTGTGAATTTTTGAATTCATGAGATGACAATTTGCACACATGACCACTTTCTTCCTTCTCTTCACTTTGATGGACATTTAACACATTTTATGGCTTTATTTGGTGTCCATTAAGCTCCTCTAAAGCTATCATATGATATTTGCTACCCATGTCGTTATCATATATGAATAGTCATCTCTTACTGACCGTTAGTCTAGGGATGGAATGTTGTACTGAAAGTGAGTTGAGTGTCCAATGCCTCATGAAACTTACCCCAAAACTTCGAAGTAAATGAGTGCCACGGTCTGAAATGATAGAAAGGGGCACCCCGTGCAACCTTACTACCTATTTGACATAAATCTTCGCCAACTAATGAAAGTTGTAATCCACTCTAACTGAAATGAAGTGGGCTTGTTTAGTCAACCTGTCAACAATAACCTAAATCGAATAGTATTTTCCCAAAGTCTTGGGTAGTCCCACCATGAAATTCATGAGTATCCTTTTCCACTTCCAATCAAGAATGGGCATCCTCTGAAGAAAATCTACAGTCCTTTGATATTCATACTTTACTAGTTGACAATTTTGACACTTAGAAACATACTCTGCAATGTCTTTCTTCATCTCAGGCCACCCATAAAGTAGCCTCAAATCCCTATACATCTTGGTCACACCTGAATAAATAGAATAGCACAAACCATGAGACTCTGCCAACACATTTTGGATCAAGTCACCAACATGAGGGACACAAATCCTTCCTCTAAAATTGAGCACACCATCTGCCTCGAGAGTGGTGTCTTTGGTTTCCCCAGACTCCACCTTACATTTGAGCTTAACCAATTCCTCATCCTCCAGTTCTTTAGCCTTAATTTCCTCTATGATGGTAGAATTAACCCCAATACTGGCTAACACCCCACCCTTCTCAGAGATGCCCAACCACATGAACTTAGACTCCAAAGTCTGAATTTCTCAGGACAAAGGTTGCTTAGACACTTCTAAGCAAGCTAAACTTCCCATGCTAACTGTCTTCTGGTTCAATGCGTCTTCCACCACATTAGCCTTACCCGAGTGATACTAAATAGTCACATCATAATCCTTGTGCAACTCCATCCATCTTCTCTGTCTCAAGTTCAGATCCTTCTGAGTGAACACATACTTAAGACTGCGATCATCAGTGAACACCTCACACCTAACCCATAAAGATAATGCCATCAGATTTTAAGAGAAAATACCATCGCTACCAACTCCAAATCATGGGTAGGATAGTTCCTCTCATGAACCTTCAATTGTCTGGAAGAATAAGCTATAACATTATTTTCCTGCATGAACACAACACCTAAACATGAATGTGAAGTATCACAATAAACAATGAAATCCTTACCTTCCACTGGCAAGGTCAAGATAGGCGATTTGATCAAAATATCCTTGAGCTTTTGGAAGCTCTCTTCTCTTTTATCTGACCACTCGAATGGTACCTCTTTTTGAGTCAACTTTGTCAAGTGTGTAGAAATGGAAGCAAAGTTCTTCACAAACCTTCAATAATAGGTTGCAAGCCCTACAAAACTTCTAACCTCTGTCACGGAGCTAGGCCGAACCCAATTCTTAATTGCTTCAATATTTTGAAGATCTACCATCACCTCTTCTTTCGAAACCATATGCCTCACACTTCAAAAATTTAGCATTCAATTTTCGTTTCCATACGAAGATGGTCTGCACGCTCCTCCTCTCCTTTGGAGTAAATCAAAATATCATCTACAAACACAATAACAAAGGAATCTAAGAATGACTTATACATCCTATTCATCAAACTCATAAATGTTGTAGGCGCATTAGTCAACTCAAACAACATTACCAAAAACTCATAATGCCTGTACGGGGTCTGGAAAGTTGTCTTACATATGTCCTCAGGCCTAAGACAGATGCACTCTGCAACTGGTCAAACTAATAATCTATTCGAGGCAAAAGATACTTATTCCGAAGGGTAACCTTATTAGAATGCCGATAATCTATAACATCCTCATACTACTATCCTTTTTCTTTACAAACAAGATAGGAGCACCCCTAGGAGAAGCACTAGGATGAACAATCCCCTATCAAGCAAATCCTAAAGCTGAGTGTTAAGCTCCCTCAACTTCGCTAGAGCCATGCGATAGGGAGGAATAGAGACCAGGCGAGTGCCCGGCTCCAAATCAATACGGAAGTCTATGTCCCTATCTGGAGGAATACAAGGAAGATATGTAGGAAACCCCTCCAGAAACTTAGAAACCACATAGATAGACTCAATGGAAGGAGACTCTGCACTAACAATCCAAATATGAGCAAAATAAGCCAAACCACCCTGCCCTACTAGTTTGCTAGCCCAAAGGAAAGATATGATCTTTAATGACTTAGTCATGTACACCCTTCCCACTCTAACCTTTTCCTCCCGGGGATCTCTAGAATCACTGTCTTAACATTACAATTTTACACATCAAATAGGGGGACAACTAATTCATACCTAAGATCACATCAAAGTCTAGAATATCCAATATGACCAAATCTACCCAAGTATGTAGACCCAAAACAATACAGTACAACCATGATACACATACTATGCCCAAGGCAATTGAGGCAAGACCGATGAACAACATTCCACATAAGCTCTCCAGCACTACTTTGCCTCACCCTGAAGCTGAAAAGTCATAAACTTAACCCCATGTTGCTGCACAGTGCCCAACTTATGAAGCCTATCATAGCAATCCAAGATGAACTCGAATGCATCCTCACCCTTAGAACTATGAAATACTACAGGCTTAAGATTTAAGAACATGGTTAGCATCTCATGTTCTGTACCAGTCATCACAGGGCTAAGCAATGGACAGAATAAAGCGTCAGCACCCCAGTCCCCATCCATCTCAAGAACAGTAGCAACAACAATCCAAGTGACTGGAATTTGAGTATTCTGAACTGTAGGAATGGATCCAGTACATGCCAACCCACTCTGAAAAGCTAGTACCTGTCAAATAATCCCTGAGACCATATAAGGAAAACCTGCAATCCCAGCTTATTTCCTCACCTCGGTTCAGTAGCATCTTCAATCTCAATCTCAACTTCTTCCTCCACAAGATCCTAGGGTGGGGGTGGGGTCGCTTCCCTTGGTACATTCATATTCTGAGCTCCACCTCTAGTGGGTGTTTCCCTTACTCTTCTCCTTCCCCTGCTCTTGCCCTTGCCCCTGCCCTTACCCCTACCTCTTCCTCTACCTCACGCCACGTCCCCTCGCTGTAGGATTATTTGCTTATTCTACTCTGGAGCTACTACCCTTGTACCATTACATCGAGTGTCAACCATCTACTGACAGAAGAGTGGAAGAGTTAGATACAAATTTGTATCACGTGATACTAATTGGAATCAATTCATAGCACGAAAGAAAAAAGAAAGAGAAATTCCTAAAGTCTTATAGCCTCTTACAAAAAAGTATAGACGTCTCTGTACCATTCTGTAGGACTCTACTAGACTCATTTTTATATCACAAGATTAATAAACCTAGGGATCTGATATCAAGTTTGCCACGATCATGACCATCGTGAGTGGCACCAACACAAAATCACCCGGTGGAAAAACCAAAAACTAACTTGAAGCCAATTCAACATCATTCATAAAAACCAAGTTTATCATTTAAAATAAAGAAAATAGTTTAGACAACTAGAGAATTGAGTACCAATAAACTCAACCCAATAGCCACAACAACCCATAAAAATGGAAAGTCACCATACCAAAACTCATAGCCAAAACTGGGGGTGCAACCCTAAAAAACAAACATAAAACTGAAGTTTAATGTTTGTGTCCGAAAAGATGGACAAGAAAAGTAGAGGAATCCTTAGTACCGTGAAAGATGTAGCTCACCTTTTGATTCGAAATTAGGTATCCCTCAATTGAGGTCTCAGATCAGCTGATGAAAGATACCATGTACTCAATAAGAAAAAAATAGGTGAAGTATCAGTACACAAACTACAGTGTACTAGTAGGATCACACAGTCAATCCAAAATATGAATGTAAACAGATCACTACAATGAAGTAACACAGAATAATGCATATAACAACAAGTACAAGTTTGTCATGACATTGTGAGGGCAAGGAAGGAGCCGAGGCAGAGAAAGAGCAATACTTATCTAAAGTGGAGCTCAAGCAACAACTAGGCCGAGGTCGGTGACCCTTCTATTGCCTAGGCTCATGTTGAGGAGGCCGTAGAGGTATAGTTTGAGGAGGATGTTGAACCCGAGATGGCGTCACAGGTTGGGAGTGCAGTCCTTCCCCCTATGACTTCTGAGGTAGTTTAGCAAGTGTTAGCCTTCCTAAGTGGGATAGCGGGTACTAGAGACACTCCTACTATGTTTGCTACTTAAGCTCCAGGTGCTCATCTCATATATACAACCACTTCTAGAATGGATGAAGCATTGGGTGCTGATGCGTTCTTCCATCCAATATTAGGCCCTATTATGATTAGGACTTTGCATAAGTTGTTGACCAAGTTTCTAATGTTTAAGCCTTTGTAGCTTCATGGTGCTGAGAATAAGGATGCTTTTGAGTTCATCTTAGATTGTTATAAGAGATTGCATAAGCTGAGTATTATGCAAAAACATAGACTGGAGTTTGTTACTTTTCAGTTGTAAGGGGATGCTAAGCAGTGATGGAGGCCTCATGTGGAGTGTCATTCATTAGTATTGCCTCCACTAAATTGGGCTAAGTTCTATACTCTACTCTTAGAGGTGTATGTACCTCGTACTCTAAGATACTGCAAGAAGGATGAATTTTTGGGACTTAAGTACGGCAGTATGTCTATTGCAGCCTATGGGGCTAAGTTTCATACATTGTCTCGCTATGCTACCCAACTTTTGGGCACTAAGGAGAAAAGGATCCCATTGTATGTGAAAGGCTTGAACGTTGAGTTCAAGTATTATCTGTGCATATGACTTCCAGGGGAAGATCTTTAATAAGGTGACTGACGACGGGGTTAGATAGGTTGGACATGCTAAGGCATTGGCTAAGAAACCCAAGAGTTTGGGTAATTTCAATTGGTCTTATTTTATAGGTCCTAGTCAACAAGTGTATTTGGTACATCCTTTTTAGTCAGCCCTATCGACTTCTACATTTGGTCATTCTGGTGTCATTCCATAACCTTCGGCTCCTAGCAGCCAAGGAACTTCTTATTTTTCTGCCAGCAAGCCATCTCTTGATTGAGGGTGCTTTAACGGTGGTAACTTTGGTCACTTTAAGAGGGAATGATCTTTTAAATCGACAGGTAACCCGATACAGCCGCAGACTAGAGATGTAGTTCAAACAGGCAGAGGTGGCAATGACAGGGGACACCCTTAGGGTGAGAGAGGTAATAACCATGGAGGTCATGGGGGCAGAGGAAATGGTAATGCGGGGAGGGGAACGGCGCAACCAGCTGGAGGTGTCTCTTGGACTGAGGATAGAGCTCAATTTTATGCCTTACCAGGCAGATATGAAGCTGAGGCATCTAATTCAGTGATACCAAGTACTATTCTCATCTATGAACAAATGACTTTTGTTTTATTTGATTCAAGATCCATATATTCTTATGTATCTGTTAAATTTGTCTTAGGTCTTGATTTGATTTGTTATACTCTTGATACCACCATTCATGTTTCCACCATGAATTGGGAGTCTATGGTAATGACCCATGTGTATCATTCTAGCTTTGTGGTGTTTGAGGGTCTTCATACTTTGGAAGATTTGGTTACATTGAATATGCTAAATTTTGATGTGATCTTGGGTATGAGTTGGTTGTCTTTTTATCAAGTTGTGTTGAACTGTTTATCACGACCTAAAGTATCCCCTAGACATGACATGACGTATAAGACCCCGAGAGGCCTAATACAAGTCACTTAGCATACATTATACAAGATAATAAGGTTAAAGAGAATTTAAAAATGACATATCATATGAAAGAGTTTGATTAAAAGCGAAATTCTAAGCATAAGTCTCAATAAGCCAATTACTACATCAATAGAATGAATTTGGGACGAAACCCATACAAAGTTCAAAAGTGAAATGACATAAAGCTACAAATGCGCGATCGTCCT
The DNA here is from genome assembly GCA_018342035.1 of Solanum appendiculatum. Lineage (NCBI taxonomy): Eukaryota > Viridiplantae > Streptophyta > Magnoliopsida > Solanales > Solanaceae > Solanum > Solanum appendiculatum. Next base: position 7,496 of record JAGDQO010000879.1, on the reverse strand, counting down.
CGAAGTATGAGGACCCACCAAGCCTTCAATTCACTAATACAATCACTAGCCATAAATGGAAGGAGAAGCGTCAGATCCTACATAAGTGAAACAATGTAGGCAAAAAGTATGTGTTAGTTTATGGAATGTACCATGTGTGATAACAATGCACAAAATCATGAAAACCATGCAAAAAGGAACTTTACGTGACATGAAATGACCAAGCTAAATTATAAAATAACATGATAGAAAATGTAAATCATAATCATGGCCAATGCAAGCTAAATATCTTTAAAGCACTTTGAGATACCTTTATAAGTAACCTTATTTCATTATTGTGGGAAGTGAGCCTTAACCGACATAGACCATATGAGCTATAATATGGAATTCAGTGTCTATCCCACACTGAAAAGAGATGTCCTTACTTGCCAAGGTAACAACCATAAACTTCTAGCTTAAATGGATCTACTAGCTAATGTCTATCTAGACAAACCTATGGTGGCACATAGTTTATGGGACACGGGTAATCGCTACTTGTCCACTCGGTGCTAAGTATAATTCCCATGGATTAATCATAAATCTTAACTTGTCTTATCATTAGATGACATGGGTATTCACCTCTTGTCTTATCATTAGGGAACATGGGTAATCGCCTCTTGTCTTATCATCCATGGAAGGCACATCAAGTAGCTAATCCAAGCTAGATTTCATTATAATAGCTCCTAGTTCTTTATTCAAAGTTTAGTTGAGAAAACCTTTCAACCCTATGAATCCTTCATGTGAGAAAATCTTTTCACAATCATGTTTTGAGTAGTATGTGAGAAATCCTTTCACAACAACAACAATGCTTCACTCTCAAAGCAACCTTAACTCATCATCAATTTCATAAAGAAACATGCAGATCTTCATAAAATTCATCATTTGATCATTTATAAACTTCATCATGGAATCATAGCTTAGAAATCATGAATAATGAATCATGAATCATGCATGTGTTTATATAATTTCATCTTAAAATCATTCAATTATTTCAATTCATGCATAAAAATACATAATTCAATCAATTAGATCATAATTGGAAAGAACCCATGAGATTGAAGAAAATCCTAATTTCAATTAGAGATTCTAACTTGTGAAAATTGGAAAATTTAGGAACCCTGTGGAGGAAAGGACTCCATAGGTGAAAGTCATCATACCTTGGAGTTCAAAGCCCACAATCAATGGAGAATTTGGAGGCTTGACTTGAATCCCTAGTCTTCTTCTTCAAGCTTTAGAGAGAGAAATATTTGAGAAAAACTTTGGAGGGATTTGGGGATTTGAAAAGTGATTTAGAATAGTTACATTTTAGGCTTAGAAGACTAATATGGGGTCTAGGATTAGGATTAAACTGACCTAGTTTAGGTATTAATCAATTAGGAAAAAGATCAAAAAGCCCTTAAAATAACTGTCGGACCTCCACCAACGGTTGGACTTACGGTTCGTAAGCCCAATTACGGACCGTCCTGTCCAATCGTCGGTGGGGTTCTGAGACTATACTTTTGGACCCCCAATGACGGTTTCTATGGACAGTCCGTTGGTCCACTTATGGACCGTACATACCAACCGTAGGTCCTAACTTTGACCCTCAAAATTTCACTAAGTCTGGGACTCACCTACTAGACCTATCTACGATCCGTAAAAAGATTGACAGACCATCATGTTGAGCCGTAAAAAAGGGTTCTAAAACTTGACATTATGAAATTATTTAACTTACCATCTATGTTTCCCACGTATGGTCCGTAAGTGAACCTATGGTCAGTTGGTGGCTTCCGTCAGTATTGGCACAAGTTCTGAAAACCTTCATTTTTCCTTCCTTTCAAATCTGAGGTGTTACAATATCTCCCCTGGGAACATTTTCCCTCGAATGGAACTCAAGACATCATAAGGAGGGTAGGAAACTAGATCTAACAACCCAACACGAATGCAATCACATAAATGCACATATCCGAGGAGAAAAAATCAACTTCAAGCTAAAGCATGTTCAAAACATCATTTCATAAGGTTTATATGCAACTCATACTCAAATGCACATAACATGAAAAAATCAATCAAGTTAACTCATTTTCTCAAAATTTAAGCTTTTCATGAACATGCATAAATGAGGAATCATGGAAATATCTAAGACACATGAGACCAAAAGAGTGAACCATGAGGAACTAAGTACCTCAACCTAGAATAGGGTGGGAGGGAAAGAGATGAGGATAACAGGACATCATATCGGGCTCGGCCTTCCAAGTAGCACCCTCAACTAACTGATTTCTCCAAAGAACCTTTACGGAAGCAACTTCTTTATTTCTCAACTTCCGAACTTCCCGGTCCAAAATCTCAACCGAAACTTCTTCATAAGAAAGACTATCCTTTATACCAAGATTCTCTAATGGTACAATAGATGTCGAATCATCAACGCATTTCTTCAATAAGGAGACATGGAAAACAGGATGAATTGATGCCAAAACATTAGGCAAATCAAGTTCATAAGCCATTTTGCCAATACGCCTCAAAATTTTATATGGGCCCACGTAACGGGGACTAGGCTTCCCTTTCTTCCCAAACCTCATTACACCCTTCATGGGTTAAATTTTTAAGTAAACCCAATCATTAACATCAAATTCTAGATCTCCCATTCAAACATCGTCATAGGACTTTTGTCGACTTTGAGCCGTTCTCAACCTCTCTCTAATAAGCCAAACTTTCTCCATAGCCTCGTGAACCAACTCAGGACCTATCAAATCAACTTTACCGACTTCAAACCAATCTATAGGATATCTACACCTCCTACCATATAGAGCCTCAATTGGAGCCATACCAATGCTTGAATGGTAGCTATTATTATAAGCAAAATCAATCAAAGCCAAATGATCATCTCAATTACCCTTGAAATAAATCACACAAGCTCTCCACATATCTTCTAAAGTTTGGACAGTACTCTCTGCTTGCCCATCGGTTTAAGGATGAAAGGTTGTGCTAAGCTTAACACAAGTACCAAGGCCCTTCTGGAAAGATTTCTAAAACTGAGAAGTGAATTGAGTACCACGATCGGATATAATGGATAGGGGCACTCCATGCAACCTAACCATCTCCCTTAGGTACAACTTAGCATAGTCTTCCGCCGAGTAAGAAACCTTGATGAGAATGAAATGATCCGATTTCGTCATACGATCCACAACAACCCAAATCAATTCATGTTGTCACTGGGTGCGGGGTAAACCAACAATAAAGTCTGTATTCAAATCTTTCTACTTTCAAGTAGGAATACTAATGTCTTAGGATAAACCTCTTGACTTTTGATGTCAACTTTCATTTGTTGACAATTAGGATACTTAGCCACAAATTCCGCAATATTCTTCTTCATCCCATTCCACCAATAGACCTCCCGCAAGTCATGGTACATCTTGGTGGCTCCGGGGTGAATGGAATATCAAGAACTATAGGCTTCCGATAAAATCTACTTCCTCATATTATCAACATTGGAAACACACAAACGACCTTGATATCGAAGTACACCATCTCCCCATTGGGAGAAAGTCTCAACGGACTTTTTAAGCACTGCTTTCTATAACTCCATCAAAATTGGATCAAGACCTTGCTTTTTTTTCACATCTGACACAAAGGATGATTCTGAACCATTATGAAAAACAACAACACCTTTTGTAGAATCAATCAACCGAACACCCAATCAGGCTAATCTATGAACATCTAGAACCAATTCCTTCGGGCTAATCTATGAACATCTCGAACCAATTCCTTCTTATTATCCTCAACATGAGCAACACTACCCATAGATAGCCGACTAAGAGCATCAGCCACGACATTCGTTTTATCGGGGTGATAGAGGACACTCATGTCGTAATCCTTTAGCAACTCAAGCCACCTCTTTTGGTGAAGATTCAGATCCTTTTGGTTGAACACATATTGCAAACTTTTATGGTCGGTAAAGACATCAACATGAACACCATATAAGTAATGCCTCCAAATCCTTAAGGTAGACACAACCGCTGCTAGTTCCAAGTCGTGGGTACGATAATTCCTCTCATGGATTTTAAGTTGTCGTGATGCAAAAGCAATAACCTTCCCATTTTGCATAAGAAGACACCCTAATCCAACCCTTGAAGTATCACAATAAACCACAAACCCATCGGATCCTTTCAACAAAGTCAACACCGGAGCGGAGGTAAGTCTATCTTTCAATTCTTGAAAACTCCTTTCACACACTTCAGACCATAAGAACTTAACCTTCTTTTGGGTGAATGCCGTCAATGGAGAGGCAATTGAAGAAAACCCCTCAACAAACCTTTTATAATAACCAGCCAAACCTAAGAAACTTCAAATATCTAAAGGGGATAGAGGTCTAGGACAATTCGTAACCACATCTGTCTTCTTAGGATCTACATCAATACCCTTACTGGAAACAATGTGACCAAAAAAAGCCACGGATCTCAACCAAAACTCACATTTACTAAACTTTGCAAAGAGTTATTGGTCCTTGAGGACTTACAACACAATTCTCAAATGATTGGTATGCTCACCCTCACTCTTTGAGTTAATCAAAATACCATCGATGAACACAATCACAAATATATCTAGGTATTGTCTAAACACCCTATTCATCCAATCCATGAATGTGGCCGGAGCATTTTTCAAGCCAAACGACATCACCAAGAACTCATAGTGATCATACCTAGTCTGAAAAGTTGTCTTTGGAATGTCATCTTCTCTCACCCTCAAATGGTGATAGTCCAACCGGAGGTCAATCTTGGAGAAGTAACTCACTCCTTGATGTTGGTCAAACAGATCATCTATCCTTGGGAAAGGATACTTATTCTTAATGGTAACTTTATTCAATTGATGATAGTCAATACACATGCGGAGTGAACCATATTTCTTTCGAACAAACAAAACTGGAGCACCCTATGGAGAGATACATGATCGGATGAAGCCCTTATCCAACAAATATTTCAATTGTTCTTTTAATTCCTTGAGTTCTGTCGAAGCCATTCGATAAGGACGAATAGAGATAGGTTGCGTATCTAGGAGAAGGTCAATACCGAAGTCTATTTCCCATTCGGGAGGAACACCTGGTAAATCATCGGGAAACACTTCTGGAAACTCATTAACAATGGGGAATGACTCAAAGATAGGGGTTTCAGAATCCATATTCCTAACTCGAATAAGATGGTATATGCAACCCTTAGAAATCATCTCTCTAGCTTTAAGACAAGAAACGAACTGACTCTTAGTTATAGAATTTCCCCCTTTCCACTCTAGAGCGGGTTCATTTGGAAATTGAAACTTGACCACTCGGGTTCTACAATCAATAGAAGCATAACATGAATGCAACCAATCCATCCGAAGAATAACATCAAAATCTAACATATCAAGCTCTACAAGATCAACACGAGTGACTCTATGGGATAAGGAGACGGGACAATTTCTATAGACTCTTTTAGCCACAATAGATTCACCAATAGGTGTAGAGATGGAAAAATGGTCTATCAACACATCTGGAAGAACATCGAACCTCATAATCACATATGGCGACACAAAAGATAAGGTAACACCTGGATCAAGCAAAACATAAACATCAAGATTAAAGACTTCCAACATACCGGTTACCACGTTGGGAGAACCCTCTTGCTCATGACGAGTTTGGAATGCATAGAATTTGTTCTGATTTCCACTAAAACCTTATGAAGGATAAAGTTGAGCCCGTCGATGGTTATCTCCTTCATTCTTAGCAACAGAGGGACAATCCCCAATCTTATGATCCATCTTGCCACAACCAAAACATGCATTGGAACCGGCTAGGCATTTACCCTCATGCTTCCTTCCACATTTAGCACAATTAGACAATGAAGACCTACTACCATTTCCTCCATGAGGCTTAGGGTTAAAAACCCTATCGTTGTTGAACTTAGGGACCGGAGCATTGGAGGAACCTTGACCAGAGAACCTTTATCAATACTTAGAAGGACCGTGACCACCGGACCTTGAGTGTGAAAAATCACCATCACCGGTCTTAGCCTCTTTGCCTCCCTAGACTTCTCCTTAAGTTTCTCCTCAATTTGTTGAGCATGAACCATTAGACGAGAAATGTCCATATCATAGATAAGCATAGCGGTACGACATTACTTGACCACCATTTCAGACACTCCCAAAATAAACTTACTCATCCTTCCCCTAGGATCAGCAACCATAGTAGGAGCATACCTAGACAATTGTGTGAATTTCAAAGCATACTCCTTCACACTCATGTTTTCTTGAAGAAGGTTGATGAACTAAAGCACCTTTGCCTCCCTCATCTTAAGGGGAAAGCAACCTTCAAATTTTCCTAATCAAGAGGACCTGCATCAACCGCTCTCTCACTCCTCCATTGTTCAAACCACACTTGAGCCACACCCTTAAGCTGATAAGTAGCCAATTCCACATTTTCCACCGGTGTCACACCCATGATTATTAACACGTTATACACATCATCAATGAATTCTTGAGGATCTTCCTCAACCTTGGAACTATGAAACTTCGGAGGATTCATTCTAGTGAAGTCCCTCAATCTAGATGCCTCCGTACCCACATTTGGGTTCACAGGGACCAAGCCTCTCTATTGCCTTGAGCCGTCATGGGTTTGGCCAACACTTGAAAAATAGCCCTAAGCTCCGCATTAGTCACCTGCTCTGCCAAAGGGTCGATCGGAACTTGAGGAGCTTCTTGTTCCACATTCTCTCTTGCATTCCTTCTAGCATATGCCCTTCCAGTGGCTATATCCTGAAAATCATCAGATAGGGATTAGGAGAGAGACATATAGAGTTAAACTTTATCGCACGACTTTAGAATGATGAAAGAAGTAGAGTTTCCTAAACATCTTATAGCCTCTTATTCATAAGTGTGGCGCGCTTCACACTCATGAACAAGACTCTACTCGACGTGGCTTATGAGACATCCTAGGACTTTTCTAAAACCTTGTGCTCTGAATACTAAGTTTGTCACGACCTAAAGTAACCCCTAGATGTGACATGGCATATACGACCCCGAGAGGTCCAATACAAGCCACTTAGCATACATCATACAAGATAATAGGGTTAAAGAGAGTTTTAAAATGACATTTCATATGAAAGAGTTTGATTAAAAGCGGAAGTCTAAGCATAAGTCTCAATAATCCAACTACTACATCAATAGAATGAATTTGGGATGTACCCCATACAAAGACCAAAAGTGAAATGACATAAAGTTATAAATGTGCAATCGTCCTTGAAGTATGAGGACTTACCAAGCCTTCAATTCTCTAATACAATCACTAGCCACGAATGGAGGGAGAAGCGTCGGATCCTACATTAGTGAAACAATATAGGCAAAAAGTATGTGTTAGTACATGGAATGTACCAAGTATGATAGCAATGCATAAAATCATGAAAATCATGCAAAAAGGAACTTTACGTGACATGCAATGACCAAGCTAAATCATAAAATAACATGTTAGAAAA